>JAWDJD010000005.1:207557500-208065000 GCA_035047305.1 Bradypodion pumilum | reverse complement strand
CCTATTTGTTTGAGAACTAGTACCCAAAAGTTTCATGGAGTGTCCCCTAGTTCTAGTGTTATGTGATAGGGAAAACAGTTTTTCCTTATCTACTTTGTCCACACCGTGCATGATTTTATAAACTTCAATCAGGTCACCTCTTAGACGTCGTCGTTCAAGAGTGAAGAGGCCCAACCGTTGCAGCCTCAGATGGTAAGGAAGGTGTTCCAGTCCCCTAATCATTCTGGTTGCCCTCCTCTGCACTTTTTCCAGCTCCATAATATCCTTCTGGAGGTATGGCGACCAGAACTGTACACAGTATTCCAGATGGGGCCTCACCATAGATTTATAAAGAGGCAAAATGACACTTGCTGACTTATTTTCTATACCCTTCCTAATGATCCCTAGCATTGAGTTTGCTTTTTTCACTGCTGAGGCACACTGGGTTGACACCTTCATTGAGTTGTCCACCAGGACACCAAGGTCCCTTTCCTGGTTTGTCGCAGAGAGTTCAGACCCCATCAGTTTATAAATGTAATTGGGGTTCTTTGCCCCAACATGCATCACTCTGCACTTACTAATGTTGAAACTCATTTGCCACTGTTTTGCCCACTCCCCCAGTGTCGAGAGATCCCTCTGGAGCTCCTCACAATCTCTCACAGTTTTCACTACCCTGTATAATTTAGTGTCGTCAGCAAATTTGGCTACCTTGCTTTTTACTCCTACCTCTAGATCATTTATGAAGAGGTTGAAAAGCAGGGGTCCCAGTACTGAACCTTGGGGGACACCACTCTTTACTTCCCTCCACTTGGAGAAGTGTCCATTTAGTGCTACCCTCTGTTTCCTGTCCCTTAGCCAGTTGCTGATCCAGGACAAGACCTGTCCCTTTATTCCATGACTGGTAAGTTTATTCAAGAGCCTTTGGTGTGGGACCTTGTCAAAAGCCTTCTGAAAGTCCAGATAAACAATGTCAACTGGATCCCCCTTATCCACATGCTTGTTGACACTCTCAAAAAATTCCAACAGATTAGTGAGGCATGATTTGCCCTTGCAAAAGCCATGTTGGCTCTCCTTTAGCAGCGCCTTCTCTTCTATGTGCCTATTAATTCTATCTTTTAGGATGGTTTCCATCACTTTACCTGGGACACATGTCAAACTGACAGGTTGGTAATTTCCTGGATCCCCCCTGGATCCTTTTTTGAAAATTGGTGTTACATTCGCTACCTTCCAGTCATCAGGCACAAAGCCTGATTTGAGGGAAAGATTATATATTTTGGCTAAGAGATCAGCAATTTCATCTTTAAGTTCCCTGAGAACTCGTGGATGGATGCCATCTGGTCCTGGTGATTTGTTAGTGTTTAGTTTAACAAGACATGCAAGGACCTCCTCCCTGGTTATTTCTATCTGGCTTAATTCTTCGGTTTCCCTCCCTACGAAGATAGCCTCTGTTTTGGGCATGTGGCCTCTGTCTTCTTCAGTGAATACTGAAGCAAAGAATTCATTGAGTCTCTCTGCAATCTCTGTTTCCTCTTTAATAACCCCTTGCCTTCCATTGTCATCTAATGGTCCAATGGCCTTCCTAGTTGGGTTCTTACTTCTAATGTACTTAAAGAAGTCTTTGTTATTTCTCTGAGTATTCTTAGCTATACGCTCCTCAAAGTCTTGCTTTGCTTTCCTGATTGTTGCCTTGCATTTGTTCTGCCAGAATTTATGTTTCTGCCTGCTGTCCTCATTCGGACAAGCCTTCCATCTTCTAAATGAGCTTTTCTTGCTCTTGATCACTTCCCGAACAGCTCCTGTAAGCCACATCGGAGTCCTCTTGGACCTGGCAGTGCCCTTTTTCCTTTTGGGTATGCATTCCAATTGGGCCTCTGTTATTGTTTTTGTAAACAGCCTCCATGCCTCTTGGAGTGTTTGGACTCTCTCAATTTTCCCTTTCAGCTTCTTTTTTACTAGTTTCCTCAACTTTGGGAAATTTCCTTTTTGAAAATTTAAGGTCTCTGTGTCAGATTTTATCAGTGACTTGCGGTCTATGATCAAGTTAAACATAATTGAGTTGTGGTCACTGTTCCCTATTGGATCAGTCACATTAACATCTTGCACCAGATCCTGAGTATTAATCAGGATCAAGTCAAGGATTCTTGTACCTCTAGTTGGGTCTTCAACCATCTGTCCCAGGGAACAATCATTTAGCATATCTAGGAACTTTATCTCTTTATCATGTGCTGAACAACAGTTCACCCAGTCTATGTGAGGGTAATTGAAGTCCCCCATTATAACCAGGCTTCCCTTCTTGGATGCCTCCTTTACAACATTCTCCAACTGCCAGTCTCCCTCAAGAGTTTGGGTCGGAGGCCGATAGTATATGCCTACTGTTAGACCATCATTGTGGCCTGATACTCTTACCCACAGAGCTTCTAATGGTGACTCCAAATCACCTAGATATTCCAATTCATATGCTTTTATCACTTCTTTGACATACAAGGCCACACCACCTCCCATTTGCCCCTTCCTATCCTTCCTGTACAGTTTGTAGCCTGGGATAACTGTATCCCATTGGTTATCATCCGTCCACCAGGTTTCAGTGATACCAATAATATCAATATTCTTATCTATTGCTAAGTATTCCAGCTCCCCTATTTTGTTCCGGAGGCTTCTGGCATTTGTATACAAGCATTTATATATGCTTTTCTGACACAGTCTTTTGTGTCCAGTTGCATTGTTAGACTGCCTCTTGCATCCTTCTGCTAGAATGCTAGTGACTAGCTCCTCGCTCTGCTCAGTAATTTTTGCATCCTCCTCACTACTCAAATACACACTTTCCCGAACCGGATGCTGCCCAGCTCCTGTCGGCTTTCCCCCAGTTATCAGTTTAAAAGCTGCTCTGCAGCCTTTCTGATGTTGAGTGCCAGCAATCTGGTCCCATCATGGTTCAAATGCAACCCATCCCTCCTGAACAGATTTGGCTTGTCCCAAAATGTTCTCCAGTTCCTGACAAATCTGAAACCCTCCTCTCGACACCACCGCCTCATCCACGCATTGAGGCTTCTGAGCTCTGCCTGCCTGGTAGGTCCTGCACGAGGGACAGGAAGCACTTCTGAAAATGCTACCTTGGAAGTCCGGGACTTCAATCTTCTTCCTAACAACCTGAATTTGGCTTCCAGGACAGACCGCTTGGCCTTCCCAACATCATTGGTACCAACGTGTACCATGACAACTGGCTCGTTCCCAGTTCTCTCTAACAATCTATCTAGATTTCTTGAGAAATCTAAGAATTATGATTAAGAATTATGGCTTCCATGTCTGTTAACTACTTTATCTAGAAACTGAGCAACTTATGAACATTCAGCAGTACAGAATTTGAGGGAATAAAATGTGCACAAACAATTGTTGACTTGTGTCATATGTACATTATAGACTTGAACTTATTGAATAATTCTGGTGAACTAATATCTGTAATTCATTCTTTGTGTAAAATCATTATTTAAAAGAAGGATTACAAGTGCAATGGTATGAGAAGTGATTTAAAACGACGAGGAGCAGCATGACCAAAACATGTAAAATCGAGGATCATCATCTCCCATTGAATGGACGTGATTTGATGGCACCAGTTTAAGATTTGATTTGGACATGAAAGAAGAAGAAGAAGCCTTAACTGCTAGTTAACGGCAGCTGTACATGCAGTGAAATTTAGGATCATTTTAGGAATACAGTCCACAATCCTGAAACCTTATTGCAGCAATCTATTTATTTAGCAGAGGGGATGCGATACCAAGAATGGGGAGAGGTAAGGATGGAAGGAGACAAAACCAGACATAATCTCAAAGTCTTTGTGTCATGATCCTATTGTAGTTGTGGCAGCGGGAGAGACACAGCAGATGTTGAATATGGCTCTCTCAGGTGCATTACGCAGATGTTACAATGCAGGAGGAAGTAGCCACTTACTGGCTGAGGACAAAGCAGCAAAAAACAAAAAACAAAAAAAAAAAAACCAAGCAAACAAACACAAAAAGACCTTCCAGTAAACTGAACATCCAACTGTGATTTCAAAACCTCTCCTTAGCATATGAATCCATGGTTTATCTAGCTCAGTATTGTCCATGCTCATTGGCATCCATCTCCAGTGATATAGCATCTGCTTTGTATGCAGGCAGAAGTATTTGTAGCCTTACCTGGAGAGTTAGGACACTAAACTAGTGGCCTGCATACAAGGCAGATGCTCTATCACAGGGGTGCCCAAACTACAGCCCGGGGCCTGGATCTGGCCCCCGACATGAATTCATCCAGCCCACGAAGCCCTTGTCGCTCCCGGAAGCGGAAGTAAAACGCGTCCGTATGGGCGCATTTTACTTCCGCTTCTGGGAGTGACTAGGGTTTTGTGGGCCGGATGAATTGGCATCAGGAGCTAGATCTGGCCCCTGGACTGTAGTGACCAGCCCTATGAAACATGTGACCAGCCCATGCCCTAAATAGTTTGGGCACCACTGCTCAATCACTTAGCTGTGGTTAAGGAAGTTCGTTTTATTTTTAGCAGCAAAAGCCTGTGTGTACCAAGTTTGGTGCTCTTTAAACCAGAGGATACAGTCATAATAAGCATGCAAATCTAGTTTGGATAGACCAATGAGCTTTGGTTCAATATGCAGGGGTGGTGCCTGAACAAATTAAATCCTCTCTGGTTCCAAGTTGGTTACCACTAACCTATGCAACGCTGATCCCAACAAAGCTTGCATCTGGTCATGTGAAATTGGTAATAGTTCAACAAGTTGAAGCTTAACAGTGATGTCAAATACCTGCATAATTAGTGCCTGTGTTTTCCTATCTTCCCTCCTAGTTTGCAACATATTTCTATAGAATGGATTTGCCAAGGAGGAACTATAAAAAATTCTGTAGATATTGGAATCAGAAATTTGTTTGACTCCTTAAAGCAGGAGTTCTCAGCTTTTTCAAGTCGGGGGCCTGGTCACACTCACTCAAACAGTTGAGGGCACTGGACTGGTTGTCCCCCCTGCCGTTTACACCTGCCGTAAATGAGTCCACTGCTGTCATAAATGCGTTGAGAACTCTGCCTTAAAGACTAGTGACCAAGCTTGAATTGTGCTAGTGGCAAACTACATTTTTCTCTTTAATTTTTTTTAATTGCTAGACTCATCTGTTTTCACCACACACTTATGGCTATCTGGGGTCTTTCTGGTCTTACTCAAGCTGATCCTGTCATTAAGCACAGTGTGATGGTTGCTTCAGGGATGGTTTTTGGGGTTATAGGGGTATACTAGCAGCCCCTCTAGTCCTTCCTTCTGAACCCACCTACCCAACTTTCCCCTCTGCTAAAGCTGTATATCAGGGATCCTCAACCTATGGCCCATGGGCTGGATCTGGCCCATGGCACCATTCCATCCGGACCACACTCTCACTCCAGCCACTGCTTCCACCGCCTCAATCCTTGTCTTCTTTTCTTGGTTTGGTGTGTCCCTAACTGTGTTCCATAGCAGGGCAGATGTTGTAAGAAGGCTTACAACATCCACCCTGCTATGGAGCACCGTTAGGGATATGCCAAGCCAAGCAGAGGGGACAAGGATTGAGGCGGCAGTGGTGGAAGCAGAAGCAAAGTGGCAGCAGTGGACACATGCAGCTGCCTGTGTCTTTCCTAGGGGCTGCTCTGGATGAACACGGGCAAGAAGGACAGCCAGGACCCCTCCTTCACCCATGCCATGCAGCTCCTCCAGGCTGGTACGCAGGGAAGCAGTATGTGTGGGAGAGTGTTGGGGGCTCTGGGCTGTCCCGCTGCTGGTGGCAGTGGTGGTAGTGGGAGTGTCGGTGGGCTTGGGGTGGTCCCGCCACCTTCAGCAGGGAGGAGTGGTGGTGGCTCAGGGTCGTCATGCTGCTTTTGGCAGGGGGAGTGGTGGTGGCTCATGGTGGTCCTGATGCCTTCAGCGACGGGGGGGGAGTTGTGGTGGCTTGGAGTGGTACCACCACCACCACCACCACCGAAGGTGGTGGTGATGGCGGGTCCACCAGTCTGGCCCACAAATAGTCTCAGGGGACATGAACTGGCCCTCAGTTTTAAAAGGTTGAGGACCTCTGCTGTATATGGTACCAGAACTCTAAATAGGGTAGGGCAAATGGGGCCTTTAACAAGATGCTAATATCTAGGTGACAAAATGTCTTACAGCAGGAACAGCATTGAGCCACCTGCAGCTGTTTGCTGCTGCAGCCTACCAACCCCAAGTACATATTCTGCTTCCAGCCACACCTCCCTGGGCAGAAGGGAGTATAAAACAGGCAGCTCAGAAAAGCACCAGTATGGCTGTTGGGAACTCAGCTGTTACTTCTCATTCCTCTGTCCCTTTTCCAGCTATGCCAACCTTACATGACTCACGCTTAACCATTAGGGCAACAAACCCCTGCACTCTAAAGTTGCCAGTTACAGCTCTGCATGCCACAGAACCTGTGTGAATTCCTTTAAACTATCCTAAGCTTCCCTCCATTATGGTAGCGGATGCTTTCTCTTCCTCATTATTAAATCAAGTTTATTTATCTATTACATGTTTAACTTGGATTTCCTCCAAGGAGCTCACATTGAGGTACACAATCCTCCTCATGTAGTATCAGAACAACACTGTTGGTTCAGTTATGGAGAGAGAAAGAACTTGCCCAAGATCATCCCATGAGCTTCATGACAGAGAGAGATTTGGATCTGGATCTTCTCAACCCTAGTTGGATGCTCTAACCACCACATCATGACCACTCTGTGTCTTCCAACTGCCAATGCGCTTTGACTTGGGCAGCAAATTGTCTTGGGCTACTCCTGAATCCAACCACTTCTCCCTTTTAGTGTGAGCCACACACTTTGTCTGAGGAAGAGATCTTGGCAACTCAGGTGCTTCTTGTTTGACTAATTATAGTTGATTGGCCAAATAATAAATTTCATCTGAGCCACTGCGAAACAAGTTTGCCTCATTACTCCTTCTTTCCTAGCAGCAGGGCCATAGCCAGGGTGGGCTTGACCCACCCTGTTAGCAGTCCCCCCCCAAAGGTGCGGTTTCCCATAGAAAGGCATTGAAAAGAGGCTTTGTTGCCCATCCTGAAAAAATATATTCGCCCACCCACATCTAGAATCCTGGCTATGGCCCTGGCTGCCTAGCAGTAACAAAAGTTCACAATGGGCTGGGACACAAACCCTGCCTTTCTTCAAGCTATATTTGTTTGAACTGGAGGTACCACACTTCAGCATGAAGATGTTTGAAGCCTCCTCTAATTAGCACTTAGGATGGGTTATAAAGGGGGTGAATTGAGGTAATTCCTGCTCAAACCTGGAGGCTAGGAGCAGGTTTTCAGAGCTGGGTGTGGGCCCTGCCTACATTTGTGTTTAGGCAATTGCTGTATACATTCGTAGTGTTAAGATAACAGCCCTACACATTGGCCTCTCCTGAAATTAATGCAGTATACAAACCCATCTGCTGGCAGTTAAGCCACTGTACTACTTCCATTGGCAGAAGTAATCACTAATAATATCTAAGGCATCAGCATGATCTTCAGCTACTTTTTATTCTTTTATTCTTTTGTTTTTACAAATGAAGTAGTAGTGGACAAGGAAGACATTTGTTTTCAGATGACCCATAAGCAAGCTGGGTGACCTACAGTGTATGTCAAAGGTTTGTCTACATATGCTCTTTGGGAGTGGGCTGGTACAGGCTAAATCCCTACTAAAGGTAAAGGTTGACCTTGCTCAAAATCCAGTCATATCTGATTCTAGGGTTCAGTGCTCATCTCTGTTTGTAGCCAGAGTGTCTGTGTCTGCAGACATTTCCATGGACATGTGGCAGACATGACTAAAAACAGAATATTGTTTACCCTCCCACCGAAATGGTACCTATTTATCTACTGTACTTGCACTTTCTTGCTTTTGAACTGCTAGGTTGGTAGGAGCTGGGATAGATGACGGGAGCTCACTCTGTCGCTCAGTACTTGGGTCTCAAACTGCTGACCTGCCGTCCTTCCAGTCGTCAAGTTCAATGTCTTAACTAACCATGAAGCCAATGCAGTGCCTTAAATCCCTACTACTTCTGTTTATGTCCCACCATCTCATTTGTTAAAACAAAAGAAAAAAAGAAAAAAAGGTACCGGTAGCTGAAGATCAAGCTAATGCCTCTCAATGTGCCATTGGGTGCAGTCCTCTTATCCAAATGGCCTGTCAGAGCTCAAGCATACCTGTTTGATCTGGCTCCTTCCTGTGGGAGTTTCTGATATCCTGAAGGGGCTTAATAAGGAGAGACTCTGACAGCTGTAGTCCAAAAATGTATATTTCCAAACTCTGTCTATGAGTGTTGTTGCACTAAACCTGTGTGATCTGTTGAACCTAAAGAAACTGCACAGGTGGGTTATGAAAACTGTAAGTGGTGTGTTAAATCCACTCTTTTCTTGTGTGTGACTTCATTTTACATCTCAGGAGCAATTATGCATCATCTCTTAATTGAATAGTAAAGACATCTTCATAGCTTGTCAAAATAAAGAGGCATGGAAAGCCAAACTGGTTATTTTCCCATGTTGATCAAGTACAGTATTGTGTAAATTACAGGTGGGAGGGGAGTAGGGAGCTCATGGTGAAATCCAGATGCCTGACTTCTTGCTTGACTCACACAAATGTCTTTCCCTTGCTGTTCATTCTTACAAATATAAGTCCACCTCTCTTTTCATGTGATATTGTAGAAAGAAGCATCTATATAGAACACACTAAATCATAATGCAGACAAAAACAACGTGGAAAACTTCTTTTTTTGGGCTTTAATTAATTAATTAACCATGTGCCATCAAGTCAATTCCAAGCTAAAATAACACTTCCCAGGGTTTTCTGCATATAAAGCACTCAAATGTAGTCTACTATTTTTTCCTTCTGATGGAACCATGCATCTTGCAGGCTAGATTTTCTTTAGGAGGCATTTTTGGGAATTTAACTTTTGTCCACCAATCCACTGAGTCACCCAGCCAGCTGACCTTTCAGTTGACATTTCCCAAAACCCATTACTAGCCATGCTGACTGTAATAATAATAAAAAAACTGTTCCAGTTCCAATCAGTCTTCTTGCTGGAGTAAAGCAATGGCCACAGCGAAAAGGCTGTTTTGTTTTAGCCTGAAAGCCATCCTCTGACTCTAAAGCCATCCTCTGACTCTAAACCTGTCACTCTAGGGGAAAGATTACTGGAAATTGATTGTTTCCATATCCCCTAGTCCTACATCTCTTGTGCATAGGGTTGCCATAATTCTCTCCTGCCAAACCGGGACAGCCACGTGACATCATTGCATTCTTCAAACTGTGTATGCATCGGATGGGGCTGTCAGGGAGACCGTGGCTCTAAGATCACCCCGGAATCCTCATCCAGGGCGGAATCCCATGTGATTCTTCTTGCAAAAGACTATTCTTGATGGTTCTGTTTTTATTTTTTTGAATAAAATTTCTTGGGCCACTCTTGAAACCACCCTTCCTCCACCTGAGGCCACCCCACCCTCCCCTTCACCCCCCCCCCCCCACTGAAATAGACTCACCCTCAAACCTCACATGAGGATCCCTTAGAAGAAAATTCTAAAGAGGGCCCCAGAATGGCAATGCAGTCTTATGGCGCCTCCGTTTTCCTCCGGAAGGAGAAAAGCAGGAGACAGGAAGGGGCTTATTTTGGAGGAGGACCTTTGCAATGGAGGAATCTTCACTTTCTGTCAACCCTGTTCCCTTCCTCTCTAGGAATACTGACCCTATGCAATTAACCCTTTGCAGTCATGTGAAGAAGGAATCCTCTGTCCCAGTGTATGGTGGAAGTTTGGCTTCTTAGATATTGGTATTTCGTGCTCCCACCCAGCTTTCGAGGAAAAGGGCTGAGGATGACTCCTTGTCCCCCAAACTTCAAGGTAAGCCAAGGGATTTTTGCAAAGAGTTATTTCACTGCTTCCATGCCTTTCTTTAAATTATCTCATTTGTAAGTGTCTCCTCTCCCCGGCGGGCTTCTCAGGGTGCTGTTTTGCCTTCGCCTCTTTCAATCAGGATAAATGAAAGAAAGGCAGGGAGGCAGTGAATTAACTCTTTTCAAAAATCCCTTGGTGAGGAGTGATCTTGCTTCCTTGGTTTAAATTTTAAAAACTGGGACTTTTACATGTTTTTTTCTTGAACCGGCCGGGACAGCTTGAATCTGTGAAAATCCTGGAAAACCAGGACATATGGCAACCCTACTTGCGCAGAAGTCATTGTCTTTACCTAGCAAGCTCAACAAGGTCAAAGAGACAAAATCCGCCTCTTCTTTCTATATGACTACATTGGAAAACCAAATTGGAGTGCTTCAGCTCTGTTGCAGTTTGATCAGCACCCTCAACTAGGATTGAAATAATAATGAGTGATCACATTGGCCTTGCAGGTTGAATCAGATGTTCAGTATCCAAACTGGTGATGTGATTGACATTCAAATCTAACCAGCAGCTCCCAGTTCTTTGCTACCTTCCTGCCTATCTTTGCTTCATGCAATCCCAGTTCTTTTTTTAATTAAATAGACGAGAATAGTCCTATATCCCCTTATTGTTAGATCTTTATTCTTATGATCATTTCCTGTATTTATCTCCCTGTCTGTTCCCTTGACAACATCTGTAGAAGAAGCAATTGAGACAAAATGAAATGGGTTGCCGCTTGGTTTTGAAAGGGTTAATGGTATTTCAGAAAAGGTAGCAGGATTCCAAACACATTACAGGATATTTCTCATTTGCATAAAAATAAGGACCTAAAGATAAGGTGATTTGGCGATATAGCGCTATTCTCATTATCAGAAGGAACAGAGGAAACAACAGAGGGGTGTTACCATGGTCCTGAAATTCATGCCCAACTACATATGTCATCAAAACACCACCTACAGACATCTCCACCATCCATCTTTGGAAAACCCTTTCTGAATCACTCTGACATGGGTGGAAGAGGAAGCCCTCCAGTGGACTGGGGGGGAGCCACATATGGAATTGGTTTGGGGGTTTGTAGCATGTTGGCAGTAATAAAGAAATAATTCAAATTCACCCATTTTAGAAGTGGAGCAAATCCCATTGTATTTGATGGTGTAGTCAGCCACTCTGTGAAGTTCTGAATGGTAAGCTGAGCTAGGCTCACCACCCCAATACTTCCTTGCTCATTTCATTATCTGCATTGAGAATGCTCACTGACCCATGGTCATTTTAGATCTTGACACTGTCCCAGTTATTCCATGAGGCTATTCCACTTGGTTGGCATGTTCCTTTAGTCACTTTGCATTGCTGATAAGAGGTGTGGCAGGGGACTTTGAGAAGTCATGCATTGTGGGAAGGAGAAGAACAGGAACAGGCAGACTGTGAAGTATGCAAATAAAAATGTCTAGAAACTTAACATGGGTGGATCTGGATAGGCAGTTGCCTGAATGAACAAAGTGGTGTGAAGCCTAGGATCTATCTGATTGCCATCCTCAGATGGGAATAGAATCACAGTGAAGAAAGATTCTATTTATGAACATTGTTGTATTAAACAAATTTACAACAACAACTTTATTAATATTATAGTAATTGTTTTATTAATAAGGCATTAGTAATAAGTGTATTACATTTTAATTATTCTTTAGTTGTTTTAAATTCTTGGTTGCTTTCTACCTTGTTAGTGAACATCGTTTTCTGCTTGGACAAAACGAAAACTGAAGAACAAAGTAGGTATGATGTTCTCTCAAGTAGCTGTTACATGTTTTAAAAACAAATCAGGATGACAGCATGGGACAAAGGAACTTTAGGTAAAGGTAAAGATTGCCCTTGCTCGAAAGCCAGTTGTATCCGATCTAGGGTTCAGTGCTCATCTCTGTTTATAGAGCCAGTGCTGTCTGTGTCTGCAGATGTTTCCGCGGACATATGGCAGACATACCTCAACACCTGAGTACACAGAACACTGTTACCTTCCCACCGAAGTGGACCCTATTTATCTACTTGCAATTTCTTGCTTTTGAACTGCTAGGTTGGCAGGAGCTGGGACAAAGACGGGAGCTCACTCTGTCATGCAGTACCCAGAAATCAAACACCCCGACCTTCCAGTTAGCAAGTTCAGCGTCTTAACCACTTGAGCCGCCGCAGTCCCAAAGGAAATTTACCATGCTCCTTACTACACTGTAGCCTGATCCAGGTGGGATGCTGTTCCCTGTTCCTATTTTCCTAAATCAAACAATAAACAAACTAATAAATGTGGACTAGGTGTTTTCTAGTTCCCAGAGCTGATGTGCAGGATAGTGTTTTGGACTAGGAGTCAGGAGACCTGGGTTCAAATCACCCCACAGCCATGAAAACTCAATGGTAAAACCATTTATTAAATACCTCACTTATTTTGAAGGCCCTAACAGGGTTGCTATTAGCTGGTTCACACAGATATTTACTGGAATAATATCCTAATCCAATTTTGCCCTTAATTATTGAGATGTATAGTATCTTGAACTCAGACAAGTTTAAAAATTTGTTGCCTAATTTTGCATTTATTTTTCACCCTGAGAACCTATATTAATTCATTAGGCTTCCTCGTAGACTCGCTGAAAGCTATTCTAAGAACATTACGCTTAAATTCAGATAGCCATTTACTTGTACTCAGCACTAAGTAGCTGAAAGGAGTGTGGTTGTCTGGTATGCAACGGAAAGCAACTGAACAGATGCAAATTTGGCTTCCATGGCCATGGGAGGGATTAGCCTCATACTTAGGTTGGCTGTTCCATTACTTTGAGTTGTTACATTTGAGAATTCATCTGGTGGTGGACCGGTGTCATAACTAAAAGTGTTGTTATTCACAGGCCAATCCAAAAATCTATGGGAGACTCATAAACAAGTCATCAGTGCCATTCTCACTATCTAAGCAACAATTTTGAAAATCCATTGCTCATTATTATAGTTTTCCTACCATTGTTCTGACAGTTTTAAATTGGAGAAGTGTTTAACATTTTTCATTTGACCTTTCATTTTAAACTTCTTTTTATATTTGCAAGTGCTTTCCTTTCTCTAAGTACTGCTTTATTCTACCTGATGTAACATTTTCTTCTCTTTGAGTTCTGATTTGTACAACCAGTCTGCAAAGATTCTTAGGAAAGCTCATCTCCCGTTGCAGTTAACAAGGAAGAACATAAAATCCACCGAGATTGTGTTTGCAGAGGAAGACAAACAAAGAGACCACAAAGTTTTTTTTAAAAAATGGTCTCATCTGCTTAATCAAGCCCTCCTCATTTCCACTCCTTCAAAACGTCTTGAGGCACCAAAAGAGTTAGCAAGTGAGGTTGTTTAGACGTGATTTGAAAAATATAAATCTTCCTGATGAAGAAATCATATCAAAAAACCATTTACCAGATCAGGTTTTGAATTTTGATATTGTATATTACTTTTTGGAATCAAATCCTCATATTGTATATTACCTTTTTGAACACATGAAATGAATACTTTACCTGGATCCTTTATTTTGGAACTATGCTGAAGCAATGACTGGTAATATTTTTGAAGATAAAAAAATTTGAATTTTTGTTTTATTTTGGAATAACTTGACATACTTGGATATTTAGTTATTACCTTTTGGAATTGTGAACTATAATATTTCATCAAGACACCATTCAGGCATTTGCATAAAAGGATTTCTATCATTGACATTTGGGATTATTGTCTTAAACGGTTGGTTTTTTTCTCTATTTTGGACATTTCTTCACTCTTTGGCCCTTGCTTTTGGATTCTGCCTGTGAAAAAGCCAACTTCTTAATTGCCCCTGCTTTCCATAGTCCTATAAAATTGCTTGAGGAGGTGAAATTAACAAGACAAAACAGTTTTGGGAGAGGTCAATATAGTTCTTACAGAACACTGCATCACCTTCCTCTTTTAAGAGAGTTAGGTAAATTAATAGGTGGCTGTGCAAAGATCATTCAGCTTAGTTAGAAAATGTCAGACTGTGTAATGCAGAGGCACTCAAACTATGGCCCATGGGCCCAATTAAACCCCTGCATATCATTAAATTAAGCGCCTGCATATCATTAAATTAGGCCCCTGCATATGACTGAAACAGAGGGGGCTCTGAAGATTTCCTCAATGCGGCGAACAGCTTTGGCAAAGGCTACGGAGGGGATGGGACTGACCCAGAGGCTGCTCAGAGCAGTCGGGACAAAGCACGATCGCCACCGCCGCTGACATCAAAACGGACAGCAATGGGAGCAGCCCACCTCCGGCCCCTGCAGCTGTGTGTCGAGGGCAGGACTGGCCTGCGGAAAAAAGTTTGGGCACCTTTCGTATTCAGGGAATGAAGAAGCAGACGAGTGAAGTAGTGAAATTCAGCTCTTTAATAGTGGGGTTTGAACACAGTTTGGATGGGGCAAAACCCGGACCTATATACATCATAAACAGTAACAGTAGCAGTAATACAACAAGTCCATTGGCTAACAGAGTGTGCACACCTTCGATCCACTCATTTGCATAAGAATAGATACATGAGAAAAAATACATTCCACTCCTACAACAAGCCCATTGGCTAACAGAGTGTGCACAGCTTCAATCCACTTATTTGCATAAGAACAGGTACATGAGAAAAGAGACATTCTGCTCCTGTCAGAAAACACAGTTAACATACATAACATTCTCCCCCCACCCCCTAGGTAAAAACAAAATCCTTTAACCAGGATGCCGGTCTAGTTTCCCTTCTGGGTCGGATGCTTGGCTCAGCCGGCTCAGGGGCTCGTAGGATGGGCGGCCCGACTGGAGTGAGGGATTGACTAGAGGGGGAGGATTGTAAACCCGAATTAAACCCCATTTGTCAGATGGAGGAGCAGGGGATCGCTCAAAACCAAAATCTAATTCTGTGGATGAATATGACAACTCAGGGTCCCTCCTGTGTCTACTAAGAGTGGAGGGTGACTCTGAACAAAATTGGTCATCATCAATAAAGGAATTCAGAGTGCTAGGCTGGGACAGTGTAAGGGTACACATGGCCGGAATAGGGGAGCATTCCACAAATTCCCCTTGAAGTCGATCCCTAAAACGCACCTCTGGGTCAATGTTGGCTGTCTGCTGACTATTACCTCTGCCCCCGGGTTTAAACGGGTGGAGGCCAACCCTAGCGTTGAGTGTCTGTATTCGTCTTGTGGGTCCAGTACTCTGGGTCTCAATTGATCCGCATGCCTCCTCCAGATCAGACCAGTGGCTGTTTCGATTCTGTAAGAAACAGGACCAGTCTGATCGATCTCAAACCCAGGCACCCACATAGGACCACCAGCTGCATAATTGCGGCAATGTACAGGGTCTCCGGACGAGAAACCCTTCTGGTGTTGGATTGCTATATTTGTGCCTTTTTACTCTACCCTAGAGGGATCCAATTTGTCCAGCAAGGATGAGAGTTTCCTTCGCTGGAGCAATTCAGCAGGGGACAGCCCTGGGGCAAGGGGGGTGAGCCTATATGTGAAAAGAAACTGGCTTAACTGGAGCTCCAAATCCCCTTCACCCATACGCCGAAGCGCGTCTTTAGTTGTGCGCACCTGCCGCTCTACCTGGCCATTGGTGGCTGGGTGGAATGGGGCGGCAGTGATGTGCCTAACTGCATTCCTTTCCATGAAGGATTGGAATTCTGCAGATGTGAATGTGGTTGCGTTTTCAGACACCAGCACATCTGGAAGTCCAAATGCTGCAAACAGCCTTCTTAGGTGCATTATCATGGTGGCTCAAGTGGTATTAGGCACCCTAATCACTTCCAGCCACTTAGAGAATGAATCCACAACCAACAAAAATAGGGCACCCCTAAATGGACCTGCAAAATCTATATGCAACATGGACCACGGGCCCTGAGCAGAATCCCATTCCCAAGAGGGAAGGTGGGATTGCTCTGGGCAAGAGGATTGACAACTGGCACAAGTGCCGACCATTTGTTCTATGTCTTGGTCCAGTTGAGGCCACCAAAACTAGCTACGGGCAAGGGCTTTGGAACGGACAATTCCTGGGTGACTTGTGTGAAGTAGATGTAAAACCTTTTTCCTGAGAGTGACAGGAATGACCAACCGCTGGCCCCATAGAAGGCAACCTCGTCCCATTGACAGTTCCAAATGCTTGCGGTGGAATGTTCTGAATTCCTCGGCTAGAGGAGAGATAGGCCAGCCTTTTTGTACCCAAGACATTACTTTAGTCAATGTTACATCCTTGGCCGTAGCCTTGGCTATATCTGAGGGGACGATTGGGGGTGAGTCGAAAGCCTCAATCATAAGGACCTGGTGGTCGCTTTTGATCTCACAATCGGTTTCCCTGACCCCTGGCAGTGGAGAACGTGACAGGGCATCAGCGTGGCTGATGTTCTTGCTGGGCCTGTGCACCAAAGTAAAATTGTATGCATTTAGGAAAATTGCCCAACACAACATCCTTAGGGACAGAATTTGAGGTGTGGGCTTCCCATTCACATAGATTCCAAGGAGGGGCTTGTGGTCAGTTATGATCGTAAAAGGTCTTCCGTAAAGGTAATTGTGGAATTTCTTAGTACCAGCCATGATTGCCAATGCCTCCCTGTCTGTCTGAGCGTAATTTTTCTCAGGCTTTGAGAGTGAACGGGAATAGAATGCTACAGGGGCTTCCCTTCCATCATTTAGTACATGGCATAACACAGCTCCCACCCCCACAGGGGATGCATCACACACAAGTACAACTTTCTTGTTAGGATCAAAATGAGTTAATACAGCATCCGAAGATAGCAGCCTTTTAAGTTCTAGGAATGCTTTCTCCTGGCAATGGCCCCAGTGCCAAACAGTATCTTTCTTAAGAAACCGATGTAATGGTTCGGCAACTGAGGCTTTGCGATGGAGAAAAGTGTGATAGAAGTTTAACAATCCTAGAAATGATTGCAATTCGGCTTTACATTTTGGCTTGGGTGCATTTCGCACGGCCACCATCTTGGAGTCAGAGGGCATGATACCTTGGGGTGTAATTCGGTACCCCAGGAACTCCACTTCCTGTGCCAAAAACACACATTTGTCTCTTCTGAGACGTAGAAACGTGAGAGGACTCGATCGAGCCTGGCCGCTAGTTCAACGGTGTCCTTAGCGGTGATCAGGACATCGTCAAAATATGGCAGGACACCAGGCAAATCTTTTAAAATACGTTCTACCAGAGATTGAAATATTCCGGGGGCCAGATGGTTGGGTCAAGCTCAAAGTCCACAGGGGGTCCTTTGTATAACCCTAAACCCTTTTTGAACACCTCAGGATGTGCAGCACAAACGTCCCGGATTGGGTCAGCATCTATTGTGTGAATGCCAGAAAGCCGGATTCCCAGGGGCCTAAACCATTGGGTCCCAATACAACAGTTAGTGCCTTGTTTAACTACAACCAATGGCAAGGAGGTGCGAATGTTTTTGAATTTGACCAAGAAATTTCCCACCCCCAGGACTGGAATCTGGCAACCTTGCACATCCTGGAGGGAAGTTTTAAAAGATTTGAGCTTGGGCCGAAAGTCAGGAGGAATTCTCAAAAGCTCCTGCTGTGGGATTATGAAAAAGGTAATTCAATGTAATATTACCTGAATCCACCTCCATCTTGAAGGGGAAGTCCTGCAGGCTCAGGTCTGCGAAGAAATGTTCGTTGACGATGCCCACTTGGCATGGCTCAGGCTCTGGTGACACTTTGGTGGTGGACGTTTTGTGGTGATGACTCTTCTTGGACTCAGGTGCTGGAGTTCTTTGCTTTCGCTGTCGACATACTTTAGCAATGTGCCCTCGTCACCCGCAGTTGTGGCATTCTGCGGTGCAGAAGGGGCACTTCCTGTGGTCATGCTGGGCTCTGCAGCCGTCACACTTGCAAAGGAATTTCTTCTCCTGATCGTCACGGTGCTCTTGGTGCTTTCATCGGACTGCTCGGACTTCTCCCTCTGCGTCGCTGGACTCCAATGAAGAGGTGGAACCAGGCGAAGCTGAGGAGAATGAAGATGAATTTTGCTGAGCTTGCACAGCTGAGTCTGTGGCACTGGTAGTGGAGTGGCGATGACAGAAAAGCTTGGTGCCGGACCGTGCGGCCTCAGACGCTACCGCCTCTTCTAGGACAGCCTTGAAAGTTAGCGTCTTCCTGATCATGAGGTGACATTGAGCATCTTCGTCCCTCATGCCGGCCAGCAAACGGTCCCGGAGTGCTTCTTTGATGCTGTCCCACTTGCACGGGGCAGCAGCAATGCACAGAGCGGTGGTGTAGTCTGCAATAGACTCCCCAGGTCGCTGTTCCCTTCTGTGGAAGGCCACCCTGGCCGGGAAGATCGAGACCTCTGGCTGCAGGTGTTTCCTCAGTGCGGACATGATTTCTGAGAGCGGCACTACATCCACATCCCTTGGGAGAACGAAGTGGGTTGTCAGCTCAAGTGTCTCAGAGCCGCACTGAGCGAAGAAACAGGAGCGCTTCTGGTCTTCATCGGTGATCTTCTGCAAGACCATTGCGTGGCGGAATCGGCGTTCGTATGTTGCCCATTTTTCTGGTCATGCTGGGTCAAATGGGCCGATGTTGCTGCCATGTGGGGACACCATCCCATCCTCGTCACCAGTTTCGTGTTCAGGGAATGAAGAAGCAGACGAGTGAAGTAGTGAAATTCAGCTCTTTAATAGTGGGGTTTGAACACAGTTTGGATGGGGCAAAACTCGGACCTATATACACCATAAACAGTAAGAGTAGCAATAATACAACAAGCCCATTGGCTAATAGAGTGTGCACACCTTCGATCCACTTATTTGCATAAGAATAGATACATGAGAAAAGATACATTCCACTCCTACAACAAGCCCATTGGCTAACAGAGTGTGCTCATCTTCAATCCACTTATTTGCATAAGAACAGATACATGAGAAAAGAGACATTCTGCTCCTGTCAGAAAACACAATTAACATACATAACAGCACCACTGGTGTAATGCACTCCTACACATATTGACTGAGTAGTCAATCACACTGAATTCAGCAGATTACTTCCATGTATGGAGCTTAGCAGTACTATTGCTGCTGGCACATTTGCTCGCCCACCAGGTTCTAGTGCCACAAAACTAGGAGAACATGTGAACTGTAGGGTTCCTTGAAATGCAACAGTAGAAAGGAGCTTGTCCTATTCCCCCCCCCCATCCCCCATTACTTTTGTTCTAGCAGTTCATGTTCAGGAAGACATTGTGATTTCATCTCCCTGTTTAAAATGGGTAATAGCTTTAAGTTTCTGTTGTTGGATTTCTTCCAGCTCTTTGATGAGCCAAAGATAAGTTCTCCATATTCTCCCCTAACTAATCCCCACTCCTTGATTGTGGTTTACTGTTTTCACTTGGATTGCATGTTGTTACTAGACTGGAAGATTCCCCAGGCCAGGGATCTTATCACATCTGTCTAAGCAGTATACACACCCATAAAGTGATAGATAATGTGTGCAGCTGTAAAAAAATGGTAGAAATTACTATACTCTCTTCAAGATAGTATTTGAGCTGAGCCTCCAGTCAACAGAAAACTGTTTTCAAGTAACAGTTAGCTGCTAGAGATCTCCGTAGTACCTTCACTGCTCAAAAATCCTTTCTTATATTATGTGAATATATCAGAAATTGCCTTCCTATGTTATTTATATCTGCATTTTAAAAAAAATCAAATCCAAACTCAAGGAAGTACAAGAATATGAAGGACTGGTTTTTGGCCACTAAGGTAAAGGTTTCCCTTGCTCGAAAGCTAGTTGTATCCGACTCTAGGGTCGTTCAGTGCTCATCTAAAACATATTTAATGTCCCACTCGTTTAAAACATTCACTTGCCCATGATTCTCCATTAAATTACACCTAATACTAAGGTGAGCTATTTTTACTCTGGACTTTGAAGTCCATGAAACCCCTCCCTCCCCCTAAAAGCATCCCTAAATTTGTTGGCATCCAAAGTGCATGTCCTAGCAGCATCTTTGGAATATAGTTTGTACTGTAGGCCTAGTCTTGTCTGCTTAATCCCTTAAAAAGCTTCTTTGAAAAAAAGCTGCCTTCTTGTTTCAAAAAGGGGTGAGGAGGCTTCTTTCAGAAAAGGATGTTAAAGGCCTAAAACAACTCCTGGGAAAGTAAATTTGAATTTAAATTATAAATTGGCTTCAAGGGTATGTGTGATTCATATTTTGGTGGCAGAGTTTGTGAAATAGGGCGATCTTGAATTCTGGGTAGCTTGGGATAACTACATTTTGCACTTTCAGGGAAGGCTGGCAAGTCAGCAGTTCGAGACCCGGGAACTGTACGACGGATTGAGCACCCGTCTCTGTCCCAGCTCTTGGGGACATGAAAGGAGCCTCATTTGAACATTTCCTGAGCGGAGTTTCTTCTGCAAAAATCCTTTCAACTCAGAATAATTTCTGACACAACATTATTGTTAGGGACTTACATTTTCCCCACTGCTGCTTATTGCAAATTTACCATTCCTTCTTATGTACAGAACATCATACTATATAAACATTCATTGATCTGCATGGTTCAAAATGAGCTCATAGTGGTTCTTAACCTTGAGGCTCCAAATAGTCTTGGAGTACAGCTCCCAGAAACCTGGGCCAGAACAGCCAATGGTGAAAGCTTCTGGAACCTGTAGTCCAAGAATATTTGGGCTTCCAAAAAACATATCAGCATCCTCCACCCCTGCTGTTACAGGAAATCCTTTGTTACAACATCATTGCCTTAAATCCAATAGTAGTAAGGCACAACTTGAATCAGTGGTGATTTGATAAGTCAACTCCTTTGTAAGCCCCATTGATTTAGTGGGCCTACTCTAGTTGCTATTTACTACTAGTTTTCAGCCAATGATGTTGTACCATCATCCAGCATCTATTTACAATTCACTAACACCAGGGAATCCATCACCACCAAACACAGTCTGTTCTTCTCTTAAACAGTACATGCTTTCAAAATTTTCTTTGTGTTCAGGGCAACATAACAAACAGAAACACAGTAGCCGGGTTTGTTTTTCCAGCATGGTGATAGGGGAAGATTAGCATGTTATTATAGAATCTATGTAAGAAAAAAACATTGCATCTTTCGTCTACAGTAGAGATTGCTGATCACCAGCCCCATGAATTAATAGCAGTAATTGCAAGAAACATTTAGAGCAGATGCCTTTCTTGGCCAACAAGCTTTCAAATGTAGTTTCACTCAGATAAACACACATCTATACTAATCACTTCTAAATTGTTGACTTAATTTCTATGGGGCTGATTTTTCACTCGTTCCTGTATGGCATCTCATTCAAGAATAATTGGCCACTAAGAGCAAAGTTGGATGAGTTTAAAACAGTGTGAGAGATGGGCATTAATTGCTGCGTGGTGTTCACTCATACTTGCTCTTGCAGGTGCAGGTTACAACAGAACCTGAACTTTCTTCTTGTTCTTCTGCTGCCTCAGCTCTCTTTAGTAATGAGCTAAGTAAATAGCCTTTAGAGCATAAGCAGCAACACCAAAAAAATCCTCATAGCTAACATCATCTTAATAAAGTTCTAATTTGCTTAGGTTGAAGAGTTTCACAGCTGCTGGGAATTTAATAAAACATATCTCAGTTCTGCATCATCGCTAGCAGCTCCAGACTTCTGGAAAAACTGTTTTTAGTTTGTCCTGCAGCACAGGCAGATCTAAGACAGCAGAGGAGTGAGGGTCCCATTAATTAAGACCAGGTGCCAATGGGTTAACTCCTGAGAATTGAGGTTTATGCTGAAATAGGAGTGAAACAAGAGAGCTGGTGTGGGATAGGCAGCTTAATGTGAAAGATTAAAGCAATTTCAAAACAATCTTAAAACTCGGTGCTTTTGAAATAGATGGGTACATAGGCTGATCAACCTGACATGTTGACCTTGGTATGTTTTTGTGCCATTTCACAGCACCATTATATCTTTGGAGGTCCCTAAAATCCAGGGAGAGATGGGGAATGTGCCTGCATCATCAAAATTGATGAAATGCAGTTCCTATTATGCGTAGTCAACATAACCAATGGTGAAGCTGACAGAGCGTCCAATACACTTCACACAGTGGTGGGCTCCCAAAAAAATTACTGCCACACTGTGGGTGTGGTAGGGTGGGCGTGGCCAGGGGTATAAAGCCCTGTGTTGCACCAGAATTAGGACTACTTTATTTCAAAACTTGGATAGGTGTGGCCAGCCATAATTTCTGCTACCGATTCTGGCGAACTGGTGCGAACCTGCTGATGCCCACCACTGACTTCACAGAACCTGCCTTAGAAGCAATCTTGACCATTCTTTTGGCAGCCAAGAATGCTTGAAACCACTAATATTTGCAAGATCCACAGGCTCATATTGGAGCATTTTTTTCACATTGAAAGTGGGGGCATATAAGTAATGTCCTCAAAGAGTGGAAGCTTTTTGAGGATACTCAGGTATCCCCTTAACAATGGCATAGAGGTGGTCAGTCATTCTAATCCAGAAGTGCTGCAATGTATTGTGACATGAAGAACAGAACATAAATTGTTCTGACTTGACAGCTCCTAACAGTTATTTGCAAATGTGTTTTTAATCTGTTATTAATCTGATGTTTTATATATTTTTATGATATGTCAATCAATCAATCAATCAATCAATCAAAACTCGGGTTCATCTACTGAAGCAGTGACAAAGGTATTGCCATGAAGGAAAATATTTTGCATAAAATACTATAAAATTGAGTCTAGTACAGAATGTGTATATTAAGCAAATATAAAGACCTCAGCAGAAAGATTCTTCACCCAGGACGACCTGAAATCTTGGCTATGATTGCTCTTGTAAGTACGCTGTCTTCTCAGAGCTAGATCCCCTTCACTGTGTCTATGAGGGCTTGACTCCAATAGTTTCTTGTAGGATTCTTCACCTCCTCTCCTGGGGCTCTGTTACCATGTGACAGTCAGGGGTGTGTGTGTGTGTGTGTGTGTGTGTGTGTGTGTGTGTCTGTCTGTCTGTCTGTCTGTCTGTCTGTCTGTCTGTCTGTCTGTCTGCTTATTTTCAAAACACCTTAGGTTTCTTGTCCCTAAAGAAAGGGGCTCAGCCACACAAAACCATGGTCAGATTTTGCCTCATTCTTACACGGGGAGCCAAGATGATTGTCCATCATCAAACAACAGAAAAGGAATCAAAAGGAGGAGGTGCAAATGCTCCATCTGGAAAAGCCCACAGTTAGAACTATGGAAGGTCAGAAATGCAGTAGAAGATGAGATCTGAAAGGAAAACAATACTCTGTAAAGCAAAAATGTCATGTGTAAGCTGGACAGGGTAATTAGGAAGTAGGGTGAAACACGTTTACATTTAAGATCTAAAGCAGGCAAAGCTGAGCCCTGGTAAAGTCATAAAGTTTGTAATCTTTTCCTCCCTTTATTTCTGAGCTAGGAAGATGGAGTGTTTGATGTTGTAGGCAAATCACATAAGTTGATGGGAGAACATCTGGGCCATTTAAAAAAAAAACACAGTTTGTTTGCAGCTCTCTACCTTACAGTACTTTCTAACCAAAACTTGGCTGCACTAGTTTTTGGCGCTACAGCTCCCAGGATTTCCCCAAAAAATGAAAGTGGCAGGGGGATTTTCGGAAATATAGTCTGAAAGGAGTAACATTGCCAAGTCCTGGAAGGCACAGAAGTTTGCATAGCATAATTTCTGACACAAAATTATTATTATAGCTCTTGCTATTTATTATTTTAGGCTACAGTAGGCAGAACCAATGGCCAGCCTGTCCTTTGTGCATGCAGAGAAGAGCAAGTCGTTTCAAACCTATGTCGGTTTATTCTATGCCCTTCAGTCTGTATTATGGAAAAACTGGTGCTAGTTGCCCCAAATGCTTTTGAGGTTGCCCGATGATTGGACAAGGATTATCTGATGTATAGCCAGGTTATCCTGCCATGATAATAGAGTAGGCCCTACTGCCAGTGACTCAACGTGGAGTGTTGGTTAACTAACCTGTCAACCCTGAGGAGTAACAGCTTTGAGTGCCAAAGTCCAAAGGGAAGGGTGATGGTTCCCAAGTGGATTAAATTCCACTTGAATCCATCTTGATGGAAGGAAGCAGCTTCATCAATACTGGCCTGAGGCTGATGAAGACTTTGGTTGTCAAAAGGGCACCGGACCAAAAAATGACTTGCAGAGCTGGATTGGTGGTACGGGTATCATGCTGTAATGTGGAAGGCAGGTAAAAGGCCACTGCACTATATTCTCAGGACAGTCTTCATGACTGATCGCCATGAGGATCGCCAATATTCAGATTCTGATATGGCAGAATAATAATAATATTTTTTTAATTGTACAGTGGTGCTTGTGACAGAAAGAAAAAAAGGCCATTTATTTTCTATTTTCTTATTTATCACTGGCTTGATCAAGTATGAACTCAATGGGCTACCAGAAGATACTGCCTGGAGAGTCAAAATAAGTCTGCTTCTTTCAGTAACCCATATCCCAGTTATATAAGGAACCAGTGATATGTGCTGCCATTTCACAAGGCACATATGGTTCCATTCTTTTCCTTCTTTTATGTCCTCATTCATTCCGGCAGAAGAGGGAGGGGGCTTTCAGTAATAATTCAAGCAAGTGACAATATTCTCAGTGACGTGTCAGTGCCACTATAGGACCGGAGGGCATCTTAACGACTCAGCCACCACAGTCATGACCATGGACAATGCTCCTTTTCTTTAATGCATCAAACACCTGCATCTTATGAAAGAATACATTGTTTCTTAAGGCAGTCAAACAGCACATGTAGTGTCTACTTCCCTACCAAGGGAGGGAGGGGATGACTTCCCATCAATTTTCTCACTCCCACACCATAGCACAGGATCCTTACCATCTCCACTCTTTTGCAACTGCCTTAGTTTCTTTCTCTTTTTCATATGAAAGTGCACTGTTCTTTAAAACCGATTCAAATGTAGCTCCCAGGAATGAAATTCTTCATATATTTTTCTTTCCATTGTTATCCAACAAAACAGGTCATGAGTTCAAGCTGTTAGAATAGGCCAATGCTAAGCTCAAGATCTGCTTAAAAATACACCATTATAGCAGTAAAATGACATGACTTATTTAAAACCACATACCCAGGCATAGTTATACCCTTCTCTGTAGTTGACTATTCTGTTTTCGTACCTTGGGGCTTACTTGTTGATGTATGTACCCTGCAATTTTGAATTGCATTCCACATTAGAAATACTCTATTTATTTTTAAACATCTTAAAATGTATCATGAATGTTATGAATAGCTGAGATAGTGAGGAATTGCAAGCTGTGGGGGGAGGGATCCTCTGAAAATCAAGTACCAAACTTTGTGAGTAAATTCCTATCACAGGAGTTGTCTTTGTTTTGTTATGAGCGTACTATCAAGTTGCTTGTGATGCTACTGATGAGTGACCTCCACAAGGTACTATACAGTAATTGAAAAGCCTTGTGGACCAAAGGTAATTGATTCTTAATAAAGTCAACCCTTCTCATATTAAGGCTTCCTCTTTTCCTACTATACACTGTATTCCACTTTTCTTAACATTTTTGCCTTTTCCAGTGATCTTTCTCATATCATATTCCAAAGTATGATAGTCTCCTTCTTGATTTTAGCTTCTAGTTGAGAGTTCAGTCTTGATCTATCAGACATGCATCAGTTTACTCTACAGCCACTTCCACTTATATTAGAAGTGTGAATTCTCCATTTGGTAGTTCTTTGATATCCTCTGCAACAAGAGGTTGATTGGAGGTGTTAATTTTTCTTTGTTCTCATTACACATTGGGTCTCATGTTCTGGGATAGTTTTCTAAGTTACTTCCAAAAATTGTATGAAAATTCTAGATGAATTCTACATATTATGTTTCCCCCATTTCTTCATAGTAATTAATGTTTATAACTGACTTTTGAAGTTCTGACCCCAAACAAAAAAATTAAGCGCTCGTATTCTGCAGTGGCTTAGTGGTTATGATGCTGAACTTGACGACTGAAAGGTCAGCAGGTCACCAAATTGAAACCAGAGTGCTGCACTCTGGAGTGAGCTCTTGTCTCTGTCCTAGCTCCTGCCAACCTAGCAGTTCAAGAGCAAGAAATTGCAAGTACAGTAGATAAATGGGTTTCACTTTGTTGGGAAGGTAAACAGCATTCTGTGCACTCCAGTGTCTAGTCATGCTTGCCACATGATCACGGAAATGTATACAGATAGCTCTGGCTCTTTGGCTATAAACGTAAATGAGCACCGAACCCTAGAGTTGGAAACAACTGCCTTTTGAGCAAGGAAGACCTTTATCTTTATTCCCATTACCATCCTTAAGTCTATAGATATCTTCTTGATAGTGTTTGCCAATTAATCTTATTAATTTTTTCACCTGTTTCCAAGACAGAATGTAATGTTTCTCTTTGCTAAGGATGTGCTAAGTATGCTTTTGGTTTTTTGTTATTGTTATGTATCATCATATTGCTTCTGATTTACAGTGACCCTCTGAATTAATAATCTCCAATAGATCCTACCATTAATGATCCTTTTCAAGTCTTGAAGACTGGGAACTATGGGTTCTTTATTAAATCAATCCATTTCATATTAGGCATTTCACTTTTTCTACTGCTTTCAACTTTTCCTAGTATTAATGACTTTTCTGGTGAATATTGTCTACTCATGATACGTTCAGAATATGGCAGTCTGAGTTCATGTGTGTTTACAGTGTTACACAATGCAGTGTTGAGGTAATAAAAAGGTAGGTAGATGGAAAGGAAGTATATTTTGTTCCACAGATCTCCTTATAGACTCTCTCCCTTGCTTTCCTAAGTATAAACTTTCTCTGATAGATAGCAAGCAAGCTAGGCAAATCACAACATGATTTAATGACTTATCTCCCCGCCAGAGTTACGTTAGATGAAAACGGAGTTCTCCCTTTCATTCTCAACTGGCCCAACCTAGTGGAACAATAGCTCAGGTGTGACTCAGATGGACTTCCCATTTGGCACACCTCTTCTTTCACCTGCTGTCCTTGTTTACACAGAGGGAGCTGTCCATCTCCAAAGTTAGCTTTGCATATTTGTCTAATCTAAATTCTTGGTCTTTCTGGCCACTTTATTACAACCAGATGCATGGAACTGTTTCCTTTACATTTCACCTTCTTGTTGGTATAATCTAAAGCACAATGTTGTGGGTCTTTGCATTGAAAACATGTATTGTACCTATGATTATAGACTCAGCCATTAGATTCCCTAAACCACTCACGTGAGCTAAGATACCATTATGATTCCCATTTTGCAGCATGGGAAACTTATGTTTCAACACCCTAACAAATAAACAGCAGTTTTTGCTCATCCATTAATAACATGATTGTGGCAAGAGATATTTAAATTCAAACTAGCTGAGGTTCCATCTTTTTCTTTCTCTTTTTAGCATTATGTTGTAGAATAGTATGGATTTTAAAGCAATACAGAGTTTCATGGCACATTACCGGTAATGAAGAACCCTGTTCTTTAAATTGATACCTAAGTAAATAATACATTATTTAGTTAGTTTGTACTTTATAAAGAGAGGTTGCTCAGAATGGCTGATGAATGCTTCACTCACCTTGAACCTGCACCTACCTGGATGAAATAATATATTACCCTTAAATAGGGGAAATGAAAGAATCACTTCGAAGAATGTGGTATTTTTGAACCACAGTTGGGTGTACCCTGGTAATAGCAACCTTATGTTGCTGGCTAATCTTTCTCATACTAGGTCAGGCAAAAGGAACTGTAGAATGAACTCACCAAAAGGTGGCTTCATTTTGGCAGTTTCATATCTAGCCTAGACACAGAAGAAGCAGAAAAACCATATTGTAATCTATATAATTAAAATCAAGGTCCAGTGCTGTATGTTCCTTATACAAATCCACACCCCTGCACTGATCATGCTGAAACTCGGCACATACATACCTCGGGCCGAAGATACAGTCACTGCAGGGGTGTCAAGCCCCATGGGGATGGGTACACCCCCTAAATCAATCTGCAAAGTGGACGCCCCCACCGACAGGAGAAAAAGCAAGGGGGAAAAGCCAACAATGAGGATTGTGATGTCATCGCCACAGCTCAACCAATTCCCAGCTGACCAGATCTGGGGCTCCATGACATCACAGGGCTCCCTCATACAAAGTGACACCCTTGCACCAATTGTGCTGGAAACTGCATGCACGCCGATCATCAATGTCAGGGGTGGCTGGTGTGGGTAACCGGCAGCCTGCCTTGGGGTCCTTGCCCCCAATAAGGGGCTGCAACACCCACACACACCCCGGCTGGCAGAAACGACCAGGGGAGGTGACTGCGCATGCACGAGAATCCATGCATGTACCTAACCCTGTCTGGCGTTCCAGGCTGTGGTGCATACATGAAATTCCACGCATGTGCCAAAGTCTGTCCGGCATTGCAGGTGGCGCACAGCCTAGCCACCAGTATGGACAGCAGTAATTACAGCCATTACGGCTGCTCCCACCCCAGCAACTAATGTTGGCAGGTGGGCAGCCACTGTGGCATGGCTCCTCTGCACTCCTGAGGCATGCGTGCCTCAGGGAGGAAGGGAGAACCCACAGCTGGGGACGGGCGGAGGATGGGACCGGGTTGCCGCCTTCCTCAGGCTTCCGCCCCCACAATGGGTCCTCTGCCCACCCGCCCAAATGGAGCCTTCCTTCCACCTGACACAACCTACAGTAGGACGGAGGGGCTGGGCTGCGATGGCTACCCACTGACTGTAGTCACTGGGGAGGCCAGCGGTGGCCAGAGTCAGTCTGAGATGGCGCCACGCAACAGAGCTGAGAGAGCGGCCTTGACGACAGCAGGCAAAAAGGTAAGGCAGCTGGGGGTGGGTGGGCCTGGGTCTCCCCTTGGCCTGGGTAGGATACCCCCAGGCAATGCTGGGTCCTCTGCTAGTATACTTCTAAATCAAAAATTTGTAAGAGCACTGTCTTATTTTCTTGTGCCTATTCTAAACTTTCCCCCTTCTATTTTTCTACTTTACTCAAGTTAATTAAGCTATCAATCATAAACCATATAATATACTTCTAAATTAAAACTGTGTGGAGGTCACTCTCTTGTTTTCTTGTGTCTATTCTAAACATCCCCCTCTATTTTTCCACTTTACTCATGTCTGTATAGCTATTAATCACAAACCACTTTTCACATCTAACAAAAAAGAGATTTAGAGTGTGATCAGATGGCCGGAAAGATGCATGTCCAATACTACCAGAAGGAGTTAGTTTGCTAAAGTAATCTCCTTAAGCAATCCATAAGTCTGTTGCGGAATTACTTCAGCCCAGCTCCAAAAAGCTGTATCTCTACAGCTGGACTCATTTGGGCATGGATGAGGGTAAACCAGAAATGCATTTCTCCAGGTGTCTTTTGATTGCTGAGAAACAGACTTCACTAGACTGTCCAAAATGGAGACAACTGAAGAAAGACAGGAAATTGGAGACAGAGGGAAACAGAGAAACAGCATGCAGGTTTTCAATAGGCATAGGAACTAGAGGAGCTCACAGAGTTGCAACCAACCTATCCAAAGTAATAATGCTAGGATACAAAATGACTTAATCTTGAATTGTTTTACATGGGGAAGGAGGGGAACCTTCTTGTAATGCCTTGTTCAATGTCTGGAAAATGAGTCCTTTTTTATTTGAACAGGGCTGTTAATGACAGGACATTTTGAAGATCTCTTATTCAAGGCCGTTACTCCTCAGGGTGGTTAGTTAACTCCCACTTGACACCTGGCATTGTGTTGCTAGCAGTATAGTCTACTCTATTACCATAGCAGGATAACCTGGCCAGACTGTATTATAAGAACATAAGAACATAAGAACAGCCTTGCTGGAACCGGCCACAGCCCATCCAGTCCAGCATTCTGTCTCACACAGTGGCTCACCATTTCCTTCAGGGTATTCCCAAGGAGATGCCTTCACCTGCTTAGGATTCCCTGGAAATGGCATTGAGAGATATCCTGCCTATCTCTCCAACCCGGAGGTTGTCCTTAGGTAGCCATAATTATAGCCATTGATAGCCTTGTCCTCCATGAACTTGTCTAATCCTTTCTTAAAGCTGTCAAGACTGACAGCTGTCACCACTTCTTCTGGCAGGGAGTTCCATAGACCAGTAATCCTCTGGGTGAAAAAGTACTTTCTCTTATTTGTTTGAGAACTAGTACCCAAAGGTTTCATGGAGTGTCCCCTAGTTCTAGTGTTGTGCGATAGGGAAAACAGTTTTTCCTTATCCACTTTGTCCACACCGTGCATGATTTTATAAACTTCAATCAGGTCACCTCTTAGACGCCGTCGTTCAAGAGTGAAAAGGCCCAACCGTTGCAGCCTCAGATGGTAAGGAAGGTGTTCCAGTCCCCTAATCATTCTGGTTGCCCTCCTCTGTACTTTCTCCAACTCCATAATATCCTTCTGGAGGTATGGCGACCAGAACTGTACACAGTATTCCAGATGGGGCCTCACCATAGATTTATAAAGAGGCAAAATGACACTCGCTGACTTATTTTCTATACCCTTCCTAATGATCCCTAACATTGAGTTTGCTTTTTTCACTGCTGAGGCACACTGGGTTGACACCTTCATTGAGCTGTCCACCAGGACACCAAGGTCCCTTTCCTGGTTTGTCGCAGAGAGTTCAGACCCCATCAGTTTATAAATGTAATTGGGGTTTTTTGCCCCAACATGCATCACTCTGCACTTACTGATGTTGAAGCTCATTTGCCACTGTTTTGCCCACTCCCCCAGTGTCAAGAGATCCCTCTGGAGCTCTTCACAATCTCTCACAGTTTTCACTACCCTGTATAATTTAGTGTCATCAGCAAATTTGGCTACCTTGCTTTTTACTCCTACCTCTAGATCATTTATGAAGAGGTTGAAAAGCAGGGGTCCCAGTACTGAACCTTGGGGGACCCCACTCTTTACTTCCCTCCACTTGGAGAAGTGTCCATTTAGTGCTACCCTCTGTTTCCTGTCCCTTAGCCAGTTGCTGATCCAGGACAAGACCTGTCCCTTTATTCCATGACTGGTAAGTTTATTCAAGAGCCTTTATTGTAATACAACTATTACAATAAAAATATAAATTCCAGGTTGAGAGGGCTAACTAGGAGCTGATGCTCAATGCAAAGACCCACAATACTTGTGCTTTAGATTATAGCACAAACTAGAAGGCAATGAAATGCAGGATGTATAAACAATAATAATTATCTTATTGACAATGGTAATTTATGACAGATTGCTAGGAGATAATGAAATCATCTTTGCTTTGGTGAGCTGAGTAATATACATATGTGTGCATTATGTGATATCAAGTCAGAACTGACTTACAATGACCCTATAAGGGTTTTCAAGGTGAGACATTTAAGAGTGATTTTATCAGTAGTCCCACCCCCTTCACCACAGGGGGATCTCTCCCCCCCCCCCACATATTAGTCTGTCACTTTATCCAGCACAGCACACTGGCCACAAGCACTCCTTGTGACTGTACAAGAACGAGACTCCAAAAGAAGCACTTTTATGAATGCTTACCAGACCTGTGCTACCACCAGATGGTTTCTTCTTCAAGTACCATATCCAATTCCGAACATTGGCTATCATCATGGTGATCAGCCATGAAGCTTGTCTTGGGGACAATATAGTGCAGTGGCCTTCCATTTGCCTTCTGCTTCACAGCATGACACTCATACCACTGATCCAGTTTTGCTTGTCACTTTCTGGTCCTGAACCCTTCTAACACACAAAGTCCTCATTGGCCCCAGGCCAGTATTGATGAAGCTGCTGCCCTCCATCAAGATGGATTCAAGTGGGATTTAATCCACTTGGGGGGCCATCACCCATGAGATGGCTAACAAGAACAACACATTAGAAAAACCCTTGGTTGTAAAAATGTCACATAGGGTGAAATAGTTGACTGCCCATAAAACAAAAAAACAAAAAACAAAACAATAAATCAAATATTTGGTTGTGGTTTGCAAAGTTGCTGTCTGAGGCCAAATCATTGACTCATGTAACTACATATCCCAATTCCCAAGAGTTACTAGTTCAAATGTCAATGACCTCCCCCTTTCATCATTTCATCTTCACTCCTTCTGAATGAGACATTCTCTTTTCTGAAAGAGAACTGAAGCTGAGAGCCTGCGGGAAGGAGTCTAAAATTATGCCATATAAGCCATGCAGTCATCGAAAATTGGTTGAGGAGCCTTTTATGTTTGGAGGTTGCAACTGATCTGCATATTCTGATTTTACATTTGCTTCACAATTCCCACAGTTAATGAGAAATCTTCAGGGGAATATTATATTGGCTAGGAATACACTGTGGTTCAACTTTAATGCCTTTCAATGCCTCCTAATATAATATATACAAATAGCAGTGTGTTTGATGCCAGCTAATGCATACATGTCAGCGGTGCAAATGTATTCATTGCTAAATGTGAATATTGCAAAAGAACCAAATGAAATTTAACATGGGCAGTATTCTCTTGATAAAAGAATGCCTTTTGGAAATCCTCTGGGCTTTAAAATATGTTTTCATATTTTGTTTTCACCACTCTGAGAACCTTGTTCAAAGTCAAGAAAAAATGAAAAGACCAATCTTCATAGGATACCAGTTCCAAACAGACTTTCAAAGTTTTGCCTTCTCTTCATGGCCTCTTCATTATTTGACCTCAAGGCCAGACCTGTCATTCTGCAAAGTGAAGCAGATACCTCAGGCAAGAGACCTTTAGTGACATGAAAAGTCAGCAAAGAGCTGTTATTGATTTGTTGTTGTTGATTTCTTACTAGGGAGATAGGAGAAGAGTTTGTGGGATTTTCTGCCTTTCGTCAAACTCGGTTGGCTGTGGGATGTTATGCAGCTTGACTTTGAGGTGAAAGATACTGCTTGGTCAGCAAAGCATCTTGGTCCAGGTCTGTCTGATGTACATCATGCCCTTATAACTCAGACTCTCTCCCCCTCCCCTCAGTTTACACCAGGAATTCTCAACCTGCGGCCCATGGCACCATTTCATGTGCCCTCCCCCCCACTGCCTCCACCACACCAGGAAGTGCTATGTGGTGGAGGAAGGGCAAAACGGTCATCCAGCACCCGAAGCTGTCTGAGGGAGCATGACCCAGCCCCCGACTTTAAAAGGTTGAGAACTCCTGGTTTCCATGCTTCAAGCTCTATTGCAAACATAATACTATGTGAGTCATATTGGTGTCTGATGAATTGGAGAATGCAGTTCTCCTGCATCTCTCCTTCCCATTCCAAATCCAGAAGGTTCTGCCTCTCACCCCTTTTTACCCAAATCTTAAGTTTGCACTACATGCAAACTGCCAATGTTGGTAAATGAAGAATAGGATGATTTGAAACCACTGTATTTAAACCAACATCAATCTCTGCTTTTAAATTCCAATCATAAGGGCAATCTTAGTTTAAGTACACAGGTAATGCTAAATTAGGGTCAAAGCAAATACGCACAGAAGGGAGGAGCTGATACCAAGAAGGGGATGATGCGTTCACTGTTCAGGGCTAAGCCTGACTCATGATATGCTGGAAGCCAGCCTTATGAAGGACTAGCCCAAGAACTGCTGCTCCCTGAATGGAACAGCATTAATATGAGAGAGAGAGAGAGAGAGAGAGAGAGAGAGAGAGAGAGAGAGAGAGAGAGAGAGAAATGTCATTGTTTCAACCACTGTACACCACCTGAGACAACTGCCTTACTTTGCCTTGTGGTAGAGTTGATCCTGGCATTAAGTTGTCCCTAGCCACAATCACCTAGGGATTTGGCCCTTGAATTAATGTGACTACTAACATCAATTCATTTTAATTCTGTCCAGACAAATTTTTCTTCTACTAGCCTTCCTCTTTCTAAATTCATTTCATACACTATGCCATGGTACAACCCAATGTATGTTTTCTTAGCAGTAATATCCCCTGTGTTCAAAGTTTACTCCAGGTAAATATACACTTGACTGCACCTGAGGATAGTTACTTTGTTCCTGTTCTTTAATTAATTTTAAGTTAATTAGATTTTAATTAATTTTAATGATGAATTTTGCTGACTTACTTTCCTGGTGTGATCTTGTTTGTCATGGTAGTTGTCTGTGGGAATGTTCTGACATATGACAAGTATGCGATCACAGATGATCCCTTGATTGCTTGTGCAAGCATGCCCATGTGACAGCTTCTTAATGTGTTCTTCATAGTTTCCTTAGGCACATGGATGGGCAATTATCAATGACTTCTAGAAATAGGGCAAGGTACTCTTGTATAGGCCATTCTCCTACATTTTTAAGGGCTTTCTGGGTCATATTTAGGCACCTGCTGAGCCTAAAGATGGAATCTTCATATTATCAGTCTTGCACTTGCATACTGCCTGCGTGCTTTTGCTACAGAGTTTGCCATCCTGAAACCCCCACAATTTTTTTACAACAGCAGTAACCTAGTTTCCAACATCTAAGCATTCTCCTGTGCTACCAAGAGGAAAGATGTTCTTGTTCTGACCAACTTTGTTCCACACTGTGGAGGCTCTGTATTTCTTCCAGCAAGGAAATGTGGGTCTATTTTGGAATGCTCTTTCCCTAATGTGTGTCAACCAATTTTTCTTAATATATGAATTTTCCCTATTGACTAAGATGTGTGCATGAGAGCACTTTTCTCATGTACTTACATTATAGCCACATGTATTTATTTATTTATCTGATTTATATTGTATTTACTTCATCATATGTGTGCACTTTGTTAATAGTTTCACAGCACATACAATTTGAGTCAACGGGTGGAATGAATTAATTGCAATTTCTCTCCCATCGCTAGCCAAGAGTCCTTTTACTGCTGACTGAATATTCCCAAATGTGTAAATTAATGCTATAGTTCAGTAAATCCCTCCCCATAACTAGCAGAATCCCCCCCCAAGTAACTTTTCCAAGCTCTAGTTTGTACTGTGGTAATGAGGAACACAGTATTTCAAACATGGTGGAACATATGTTTGCTTTCTGGTTCCTGAACCTGAAACTTCAAAAGCACAATGAGAACATATCTCTGTCTATGAAACCATGATATCTTTCTTTTAAGAAGAAACTTAACATAGAGATTATCTGGCATTAGCCTGTCAGTATTATCATTTGCAGAGAAAGAAGAGGGTTAGGGGAGTGGGATGTGTTTTCCATTATTCAGTCTACAAACAAGCACAGCAGCAAGACATGCATGGCTTCTACTGAGAAGGTGATGACTAATGTTAAATCTGCAACTTGACGCACTGATCTAAAGTAGCATAGAAAAAATGATGAAATTGGATGGCAAAGAGCCAAGAATGTCACAGAAGGTCCAAAGTTGTGCCATAAAATTGTCCAGGAGGGGATTCACTCAGTAGGTTGTGCTTGCATTTTGAAGCTTTATCTACTGAAATGTTGTTAACTGGAGCTCTTTTCTGCATGCACCACATTTTTCACAGAGTTTGAAGTCATTATGAACAGCTTAGTTTGACCACTGCTGTCTTAGGTTTTGTGTGTCTTTCTTCAGCTGTTAGGGAGGAACAAGCAAACAGCCACAAAACATGAGCTTGTTTCCTAAAAGGACCACATCTGGAGATACTCTGTTTTTAAGCTACATTATGAGAAGCAATAATCTCAACCTTAGTTTTTTCCACTGTGCATCTAATGGCAATGTCAAAAGAGAAAGACAGTCCTGTTGTATCTGCAAAAGTTCTTCAGTGCATGCAGCAGGGAATGTTTCTCATGAAGAGGTTTGGGAGAAAAGGAGGGAAGGCTTAGATTCTGGACGTTACTTCTGGAAGAGCGACCACCATTCTCAGAGTCCCCCAGCCAAACATGGCAGTGGCTAACATATGACTGAAGCAGAGGAGATGGACTTTGATCATTTGGCACACCAGAAGCACAGTAGTGTTGCAGAAGGTTTTACTCAGCCATGGGCAATCTGTTCCATCTAGGTGTGACCTCATGCTGTCCTTGGCCGAGCATCAAAAGTCTTCTGCATGTAACAAGTCCATGCTTTGAAAGACTGGTCTAGTCCATCCCCAGCAGTGCTATCACTGGAGAGGAAGAGGGAAAGAAAGATGGAGAGAAATAAGGGGATGGTGCAGAGAAAAGGAAGAGACTGATGGGAACAGAGAAAGCAAAGGAAGGCCTTGTATACTTTGCATGTTGACTATACCAATTAATGGTTATAGTCTTTCTCCCTGCTAACATGTTGCCTCTGTGGAAATGCATCCCCCAATTTAGCAAAGCAATCACACTTATATATTTCCCCATAGCGCTTAGTGGGCAGCTCACAAGTTAAATAGCACTTTGCTCTCAACATGTTGGGTACTCATTTTAACAACCTCATGAGGATGGAAGGCTGAGTCAATCTTGAGCCCTGGTCAGGATCTAAGCCACAACCCCTTGGTTGCAATACAGCAGTTTAACCAATGCACCACTACACATACAATTCCTATACCCTAGTGAGACGGAGTACTCAAGTGCTGAGCCAAAGGCTGAGAATTCAATTCTCAAATGGGCCTCCCAGGAGAAGGGCCAGCCCATCTAGTTTTCAGCAAGCTTCATAGTCCCATTGCAACACCAAAGAAAGAGAATGGTAAACCTCTTCTAAGTGTTTTATAGTGTGGTTGGTGTAGTGGACAGAATGTTGGACTTGAGAAATGGGTTCACAAAAGCATAGGATGCTTTGCTATGTTGTGTCATATTCTTGGTACATCTAGTGCAGCACTCTAAATTTTGACTAAAGTGCTTCAGAATTGGGATGGTCTGATTCACGTGATTTTCTACTGACTATATGATATACAAGGGGCTGTGGTGGCTTAGTGGTTAAGACGCTGAAACTGATGACTGAAAGTTCGTCAAGTCAGCAGTTCGAGACCCGAGTGCTGCATGACAGACTGAGCTCCCGCCGTCTGCCCCAGCTCCTGACAACCTAGCAGTTCGAAAGCAAGAAATTGCAAGTAGAAAAATTGCTTTGGCAGAAAAGGTAACAGTGTTCCATTTGCTCCAGTATCTAGCCATGTCTGCCACATTACCACAAAAATGTCTGCAGACACAGAGAGCCCTGGCTCCTTGGCTGTAAACGGAGATGAGGACCATAATGTAGAGTTGGATACAACTGGCTTTCAGGCAAGGGAGACCTTTACCTTTATGTTTATGTGACATACAAGTCAACATGAATCAATCTGGACTTCACCTCCCATTTGCATGTTTTTCATCTGCCATTGGGGCTTTTTAAAAAAATTGAATGAATTCACAGTACACCATTTCAGGCAGTGTGGAACTGACTCTCTCAGCTTCCTGATCTAAAGTGGGAAGAGAGGAAATGAAGGGACATTAATCAGTTCATCTCAACTGAACATACTTGAGTCTGTTATTTAAATATGCAATATAAAGTACTGGAAAGACCTAGTACAATCCTAGAATAACCATTGTGTGGATGAGTCTCTAAAGATGCTGGGGATTTAACCCGGTTCTTTCTGAGTACAAAACACATTACCTATCACTGACCTACAGTAGCACTGTGGTGGCTTAGTGGTGAAGATGCTGAGCTTGGAGACCGGAAGGATGGGTTTTGATACCCAAGTGGTGCACTATGGATTTTGGGAACATGAAAGGAGCCTCCCTCATTCGGGCATCCCCTGAGTGGAGTTTTTCCAGCAAAAATCCTTTCAACTCAGAATAATTTCTGACACCAAATTTATTATTTACTGACCTACAGCTGTTCGCATGACTACGGAAACGTCTGCAGAAGCAGACAGCGCTAATCCAAGTATATTGATACTCTCCCTCACATCATATTAATCGGCTTTGAAACAGAGATGAGCACTGAATCCTACAGTCGGATATGCCTGGCTTCGAGCAAGGGAAACCTTTACCTTTACATCTGTTCAAATCCTCGTTCATCAAGAACAAATGGGCCAAACGGTGTAGACAAAATGGAAACTTTGGCACTAAAAAAAATATACCTTAGAGGCTGTATGGACGCATATAATAAGATTACACACACCTTTGATGAAGTACCGAAATATCGATTTACCGGAACAGTGTCAGTGTGGTTGTGTCTTTTGAAGATATATTTACCTGAAATTATGAAGTTATGAAGTTTGAATAATTCTACCTTGTGAATTTCAATTTTCTTTCACTGAATTAAGTATCTTTAGTTATCCTTATACAATAAATGAAGATTGACTTTGAATATATTTTTGCCTTTTCCAAATCCTCATTTAGCCATAAAGCTTATTGGTTGCCCTTCAGCAGGATATTTCCTCTTAAATTATCTTTCATTTGAGAAGATAAAGCAAGAAACAATGTGCACAGCCCATCCTGAGTTCTCCAGAAAACATATGGGATAGCAATAAAACCCTCAGACATTCTTCTGACTGCAGAGAAGTGGAGGTGCAGTGTTTCCTCAAATGATTAGCGAAGGCACCTTTCCAAAAGGTAAATGAGAAAGAAGCATATTGGACCTGGGGCAAGGCTCATGAAAGGAAAGGAGTGACTAAGAACACAGAAGGCACATGCCACTTCACCAGGAACAGGGTCTGGCAGGTCAACAACACCCACATCAGAAAAAGTGGCCGGAGGGCTTGCTGCAATAGTGTGATTCTGCCAGTAGATACGTCAGTATCTTAGAATGAAGCTATGAGGTGTTCTTCTCTTACACAATCACTTTGTGCTCTTCTGAAGAGCTCTACTGTGTTTATGCTTTCAAAGCTTCTGCACAATGTTTCCCCCAGAACTTAGGGAAAGTTACATGTAGTTGTTTTTTTTATTTGTTTTTTTATTTGTTTTTTTTGGGGGGGGGGCTTTGTAAAAAAAAAGTATAAAACTCTTAAGTTTTTATCCTTAGGATGGCTACTGTGAGTTGAAGTCCAAAAGCAGTAGGTTTCCCCAACTCTCCAGGGAAAAGCAGCTGGAGAAAATACAGAAAAGGAAAGGAAGCTGGGTGGGTTGGCCATTAAGGTGAGCTGATTTTTATCTGTAAAAAGAAAAGGTCAGAGGTGTGGTGGGGGCAGAGGAAGTTTGTCATTCGAAACCAACATAATGCTGACAGGGCCCCCCTTGCTATCAGAGGGGATCTTATTATCACTATCGGCTGCCTTCTCTGTGTTTGTCAGCAGTTTAACAGGAACTGTCACTTGTTTGGGTCCATTTAGATATCTCCAAGCAAGGCTGGGGTCATGCAGTCACTACTTAGTCATCAATGAGATGGTGCTTCATTCAAGGCTTACAGTTCATGATTCTAGTAGAGAAGACACCCTGCCTCCTTAGCTTAGCCACCAAAATTTGGCTCAGGAATTGCTTTTTAATTGCTCCATGTCTGTCTGCAAATAGCTCAAATTCACTAGTAAGCTGAAACTGGAATAAGCCCATAGAATTAATGGAATTTATAGATAAATAGACTCTTCATATCCCTATTGATTTAATAAGCCTACTCTAGTTGTTACTTGAATTTAGCCAATGAGATAAAGTTGAAACTGAAAAGGGAAGTCTTTACTCAGCTGCAATTTGCCTTTGACAGTGAGGTTATTCCTTTAGCAGCAACAGAACATATCCATCAAGATTTGGGCCTGTAAAGGATTGTCTGTATGGTGGGTTGCCTGCATGGCTAGCACAGACAAAATGAGGTTGTTAGAGGTCCACTATGCCATTTGGTGCAATTCTCCCATCCAGATGGCATACAGACATCAAACAACAGGGCTGCTTTATTATGTCTGCTTTATTATGTAATATATACATTACTAGCTGATCGCCCGGCTTCACCCGGGGGACATCGAGGTGTGTTGGCCTACCCCTGGGTCGTTTCCAACCCCTGGTGCTTTGTGGTCAACCACAGGCTGTCCCGGGCACTGGCAGCGGTCGCGAGGCATCTCTCCTCACCCCCACACCTCCGGCCACCCTCCATGGTGTGGAGGCAAGTGATAAAGGGCAACATGGGGGGCAGCCAGAGGTGTGGGGGTGAGGAGAGATGTCCCATGACCACCGCCAGCACCCGGGACAGCCAGTGGCTGACCGCAAAACCTCCAAACACCAACGCGGCCATCACCAGTCGCCTCACCTCCGCCGCGCAAAATGAGCTGGCAGCAGCATGGAGGCGGTAGTGGCCCAGGTAAGCACGGGAAAGTTCCCACAGTCAGAGGTGATACCCGGTGAGGGGGGCCGCAGCACGGCTTCACCCCCACACCTTTGGCCACTCTCCATGTTGTGGAGGTGAGTGACAAAGGCGCACCACTGCCCCCCTCACCGGGGACAACTGCCCAGGCTGTGTGATCTTACTGGCACTTACCTGGGCAGTTGTGTTCCATTTCCCCCTCTGCCCTTGCCATCCGGGATTCCCCTGAGGTGTCTCTCCTTATCCCCGCAATGGTGGCCGCCCCATGCTCCTTATACGAGTGTCGTGGGTGGTAGACTGGGGCCCCCACTCCTGCCTCCAGGCAGGATTTCACGTGGTGGAGGCCAGGCTCCTGGTGGTGGCTGTGTCAGCATTAGGGGGCTGCAGCCTTTTTCATCTGCTGGCTCAGCGGGCCGCTGCCATCCCTTGCTGCTCCGTTCTCCTGGCTGGTGCCAGCACAAGGCGCACGTTGGCTGTGGGTTGGCCGATGGTAGCTGTGGTGGTGTGGCCCCACAGGACAGGGACAGCGCGCAGCTGTGTGGGTGTGGTGGCTTCTCGTGCACGGCCGTTTGAGTGTTTCTTTTAAATCCATTGAGAAACTGCCTCCTCGTGGCTCGTGAGATTCGAAAGTAAAGGTGAGCAGCCCTCAATCGCATAGGCCGCTGGGAGCTGCAGTTCTGCTCCTCACTTTTCTCAATGGGGCCGCCCACCCAAAGAACTACGACTCCTAGCATGCACCGTGGCAGCTGTTTCATTGTGTTTTTTCCTGCTTGTGGGAGTGCCCCCTTTGCGACCCTTTTTTGGGGGTGTCCGAATTGCCCGAATTGGACTGCTGGACCTCTGCAAGGACCCTCTCGCATGGTCAAGGTAGGTGTGTGCGCATTTTCACCATGGTAAGTACAGGGGTGCGGATTTGTGTCTAGTTACACCTGTCACATGACCACAGAAAGGTCTGCAGATACAGACAGTGCTGGCTCTTTGGCTGTAAACAAAGATGCACAGCAAAAAATGGCCAAACGGAGAAAAGGATACAAACACAATGTACCGTTTGTGTATGCCCAAAAATGATGAAGATAATAATAAACGAATCTTCTTATAAGGTCTTTGTATTCTTAATGTTATTTTTATTTTGCAAACTCTTGTATATTAACTTGTAATGTCATCAAACAGAAACCAAACTCAGATACTTCTCTGCACAAAAAGTCTTCAAGTTCCTTTTGTAATCTTGACAATAGTAACCAAATTCAAATATGTTTTCTTCAACTTCTTCACTATGTCCTTTATAACAATATGAAACAATGATTCATTCCTCTATTGCACTTTCTATCTCTCATCCAAAACAGCTCATAAACTCGTATTCAGTTGGGAAGTCAAACTCCCATATATATTGGCCCCAAACTCCCGACGTCTATCCGGTTAATTAGACATTTCATTCAATAAATTTCATCAGGGGAGTTTTTGCAATATCACTCTTGTGTTTCGCGTCCTCTCTGTCTCTTCTGTAATTTCTCTATGGTTGCTAAGGACGAAATTTATTGAATGAAATGTCTAATTAACCGGATAGACGTCGGGAGTTTGGGGCCAATATATATGGGAGTTTGACTTCCCAACTGAATACGAGTTTATGAGCTGTTTTGGATGAGAGATAGAAAGTGCAATAGAGGAATGAATCATTGTTTCATATTGTTATAAAGGACATAGTGAAGAAGTTGAAGAAAACATATTTGAATTTGGTTACTATTGTCAAGATTACAAAAGGAACTTGAAGACTTTTTGTGCAGAGAAGTATCTGAGTTTGGTTTCTGTTTGATGACATTACAAGTTAATATACAAGAGTTTGCAAAATAAAAATAACATTAAGAATACAAAGACCTTATAAGAAGATTCGTTTATTATTATCTTCATCATTTTTGGGCATACACAAACGGTACATTGTGTTTGTAAACAAAGATGAGCACCGCACCCTAGAGCTGGATACGACTGGCTTTTGAGCAATTAGGTAATATGTTTTTCTCAAAGATCCAATCAGCTGCCTACAGAAACCTAATACACATATTTAATACACAAATATACTTCTTTTCTTTGTGTTAAAAGGCAGATCAAGAAACTGCCATGGCAGTGGATTCAGCCTTTGAATTTTCTCAACTTGGTCTTTAGCACAAGGGGGGGGGGGAACGACTTTTTAAAATAACTAATGCAGCACATTTTTACTGCTCTAGTGGAACCTAAAACATTCACTTCCTCTGCCCTTCTGCTAAGGAGCAGAGGAAGTGTTTAATTATCCAGTATCCTGAAGTAGCTCTATTAAGTCAATTCATGATATTGCCAAATCAACAAGGAAAGGCTTTGGGTTTGTTCCCAGTGATCATATGACTCACAGGTCATATGGCATCACATAACAACAACCCACACCTGAAAAGCATAAACCCCTGACTGGGTCCAGAAAGGTGCAGACAGGATGCTTCTGAGGTGGGGAGGTTTGTTTTAGCAGAAATTGCATCTAATCACCATCTTTAGGAGCAAGCCATTGTTTCCTTGCAGTTGACCAAAGAGCAGGCTATATGGCTATGAGTCAGTCTCTCAGTTTTCCTTCTTGCCTAATACCTGTTTCAGGAGTGTTCTTCTGAAAATTAGTCACAGGCTGAACATCTGGCACCTCTGCTTTGCAAATAAAAAATTCCAAATATTTCCCACTAGGCTTAAAGAAAATCACTAAAACTATTTATGTATGAGACATCTGGACAAAGCAACTCATTCTTACTATTGCTCTGTTTCAACATTTTTATAGAGGCCATTCAATCCAGCCTCTGTGCTCTCGATACAGTAGAATTAGATGGTTTTTCAAGATGTTATTCCAGTTGCCAAGGATCCGACTTCAGTACTAGAATAAATGTGTGTGCACACATCTCTGCCTTCATAACTAGAATCTTTCTGGAGCTTTCACAGCAGACAGTGGTCTGAAGGTAATGCTGGGAGCAAAGTTATATGAACAAGAGACAAAGATTTGTGGTCATTGACAACTTTCTTTGACAGTAAATCAAGTACATTGATCTTGTGCCAGAGCTGAGCCATTCAACAGAGACAATAAACAGCAGACTCTGGATTGAAAGGCAACCTCTTTTCCCTCACAAGCAATAAACTGTCTTTGTAAGTTTGCTGGCTAGTCTTTAAAGCAGGAAGAGAAAACGGAGAACAAGCAAGAAGTGGTTGAAAATCTGGTATGTTTCCTCATTTGGCTCTGAAAAAAGACTTGGCAGTTATTCTTCGCAAAAAAAAGAAGAGAGAAAAGGCTTCAGTATCATTTTGCTCACAATCAGTTAGTTTTTAGTGAATTAATCCATCTGTGTTTTAAATGCCCTGATTGATTGCAAGATTTAAAAAGCTTCAGTACAGGTCCTTTAAATAGAAGATATTTAAGAGATGTAAAGTAACTTATAATTCAATAAGCAAAAGCTTCTCAGAAGGAAATTTGATTTTAAATGTTTGTGTTCTGTCTCTTCATTTTTCAAGTTGGTTTATGACAAGAGTGAAACTATAATTCTGTCATGCTGATTTGGGAGTAAGTCTCATTATCTTCAAAGATACTACTTTCACTGTGGTGGTTCAGTAGTTAAGAAGCTCAGCTTGTTAGCTGGAGGGCCAGCAAGTCGGCAGCTTAAGACCTGGGTACTGCATGATGGTTTGAGGGCCCAGCTCTGTCCCAGCTCCTGCCAACCTAGAAGTTCAAAAGTCAGAAATTGCAAATAGGTAAATAGGGACCAATTCGGTGGGACAAGATCTTGGGGACATGAAAGGAGCCTCTTTCGGCCATCCCCCAAGTGGAGTTTCTCCAACAAAAACCCTTTCAACCCAGAATAATTTGTGACACAAAATTACTATTATAGGGGAAACATGGGTAAGATTATCTTGTTCAGACCCAGAAGAAGTCAGCAACATTTTTTTTTAAAAAAAATTAAAAACAAAGGGCCACACTATGTTATTTTAATTTGTTTCCTTTGTTATTTTAATGGCTTTAATCAGTGATGCACTGCAAAAAAAGTTTACTACCTACTCTGTGGGCTGGCCAAATCTGTGGGCAGGGCCAAACATCCTGCATTATGGGCTATGGAGGTGGGCGTGGTCAATAAAGTGGGCATGGCTTGGGGGGATTTCCACCACTGGTTCTGCAGAACCTTACAGAATCTGCTGCAGTGCATCACTGGCTTTAATACATTTTGCTGCATTTTAAGTTTTGGAGTTTATAATTTTTTTAATAATGTGGTTTTTCCTCTTTCTAGTCTTTGAAAATCTTTGTAAGCTTACCTTGAACAGAAAGGAAGGATATAAATGTAATAAATAGATATGCTTAAATAAATAAATAAAATGTAGTAACACCACAAAAAACAAGCAAACACAAGTTCAAGTACATATTCTACACTCAGAGCCGCATGAATAACACCTCCTTTATCTTTGAAGGCACTATGAAGAATGTTTATGTGAGAGTCACCAAACTGTTATGTGCACATGTGTATTCAAATGAGTTTGCCTTTGTATCCTGAAAAGATCCCAGCATAATTATACTGTACTGGAAATGGTGATGCTTGTAGTCCAGAATGGAATTGTTGGGAGGCCTCTTCACACCCACTAACCCTCTGTGTGTCTTTTCCAGTGGGCTATCAGAAAGAGACTGGGTCAGTGGTGGCTTAGTTGTCAAGATACTGAACTTGACACCTGGAAGGTTGACAGGTCATCAGTTCGAGTGCATGATGGAGTGAGCTCCCGTCTCTGTCTCAGCTCCAACCAACCTAGCAGTTCAAAAGCAAAAAATTGAACCCTAGAGTCGGATATGACTGGCTTTTGAGCAAGAGCAACCTTTACCTATCAGAAAGAGAAGGTAGTGGGCAAGACGTTTTCTTCTAGCTCAGACAACACACATTAAAATCAATATTGTAATCAGATATTGTTAACTTAGAAATACAACACTGTTCAGTTCTAGAATTTATCTTCCGTTGGTTACATCCAGGACTGCAACCCTGCAAAAGCTGCTTCTGACTCCCTTTTGGAAAAAAAAGGGGGAGATGTGGAGACCTCAGATTCCAAGAAAGGAGTATTTTGTGTGGTATACTGTATGACAGTTATTTTCCATGCAGTGTACTGTAAATGTTTGTACACATTTTGTTACAGGAATGCTAAAGTGTCTGATATTCTTAGATAGTTTACAACATTTAGAAGTAATGTTTTCATGAAATAGTTAGGATACCAAGATCCCTTTCTAATAATAATTTCATGATGAAAGGATTTTTGCTGGAGAATCTCCACTCCGGGGATGCCCGAATGAGGCTCCTTTCATGTCCTTGTGCAGCCCTCAGGTATTGAAACCCGACCTCCCAGCCTCCAAACTCAGTATATTAACCACTGGGGGAAGTCTAATAATAAACAGAGATGACTGTCTGTGTGTCAGAGCTATATCTCTGACATTATGGAACCTGGACATTTGAAACATATAGTGCATACTAAAAGAACCACAGAGGTGAGCACTTCAGAGTTAATTTGACTTTTGAAATCCACTACTTAATGTACCTTAGGTTCAGTAGAAGAGAAAGTGTGGTGCAGTGGATGGAATGTCAGACTAGCTCTCTCATTAACCTGAGTTCAATTCTCTCCCTGGATTAGAAAGTCACAGGGCCTGGCAATGACAGATCACTGTTTAAATAACTCAACTATCTTGAAAATCCGACTAGTGTTGCCATGTGTCAGAGGTGACATGGCATCCTATAAAAACAACTATTTAGGAATGCCTATGCTTTAAAATGAGGCTTAGTGGTTAAGATGCTGAACTTGACGACTAGAAGGTTGGCAGGTCAGCAGGTCAGGACCCAAGTGCTGTGTCTCTGACCCAGCTCCGGCCAACCTAGCAGTTCGAAAGCAAGGAATTGCAAGAAGATAAATAGGTACCACTTTGGTGTAAAGGTAAGCAGTGTTCCGTGCACTCCGGTGTCTAGTCATGCCTGCCACATGTCCATGGAGACGTCAGCAAATGCAGAGAATGCTGGCTCTTTGGTTATTAACAGAGATGAGCACTGAACCCTTGAGTTGGATATAACTGGCTTTCGAGCAAGGATGTAAAAATCTGAAGTTCCATTTTTGGTCACTAGTTGGCAGTGTCTCTAAACCAATGCATAGATTTGCATTCAGTGTGATTGGAGCTATAAGCGAGTAGTTTGAGAAAGTTCCACCACCTTCCTCTTGCTAGAATGCAGGTCCGTTCAGATATGGAGTATTTGAAACCCACCTTTACAAGATCATAAGGATAGCAATAGCTATAGCAATTACACTTCTATACTCCCCCACCCCCCAATAGTGCTTAGTGCACTCTCTAGGCAATTCACAAGGTAATTTGCATTTTTGCCCCCAACATGCTGGTTACTCATTTTACTGACCTCAGAAGGATGGAATGCTAGCCAACCTGGATCTCCATCAGGATCAAACTCACAACATCAGTAGTTTTGGCTGCAATACAGCAGTTTAACCACTGCCCCACCAGGACTCATAAGGATGTGATGCAACATAGCAATGAGAGTGCCAAAGGGTTCTCAGGGCCAAACTTAAATCAGAAGTTGATGTCTCTAGCCTTCACAATTACATACTGTAATGTTGTTTCAAAATACTGAAGTGTCAAACTAAATCCTATTTCAACAGTGCATGCTCAAGAACTATTGACAGATTAGTAAGAGGTGTAGTTATTAGTAAAGAAAAATCATTGTTTCCCCCAGCTCCACTACAAGTACAGCTTAGATAAGTAGTTCCCAATGTGGGGCCCATGTCCCACAGGGGTGACTTCAATTCCCAGAAGCCTAAGTCGGTACTGTACATTGGATGATCAGTGCTTTGGGGAATTGACTTAGGTCTGGGAATTGAAGTCCAAAAGTCAAAGATTGGGAAACACTAACTTAGATGCTCTTTGGAGTTATGTGACAACACTTGATTGAATGAACACATAAACCAATCCAAGCTACAGCACTGAAGAAGGGACAATACTTTTGTTTTCTAAGATACTTTTTAGACTAGAGGATGCAACACAGGTATAATTTATGGGGTCACCCAAAATATTCATTGATAGCAGAAAATTTTTATTTTAAGATTTCACTCAAAGTTCTCTAAATGTTACAACAGTCTTGAAAAATGATGTATAATGATCTAGTTCTAGAGATTCACTTTTAATGATCTGGGAGTTACCAGATTTTGCACTAAATGTGCTATAAGCAGCCTCCCATCATTGTCATTGTGAAATAGAGGTGAAAGATCAGATTGACCTGCCATGTAGAATCTGATGATGAGGCAAAAGTACAAGCTCAGCACAGTTTGTACAGCTGACAGGGAAACGTAAATAATATTTGTGTGACATGACATGATGTGACATGAGACATGTTCCTTATATGACATGTTCTAAACAACAAACACTGAATGTTCTAACCTGAACTTAAGAAGATTAATTAATAATTTTGGCTTTTCCCATAGTGATGTAATGTGTAGAAATTTCCACATTTTTATGCTATAAAAGGATGGCTCTGAAAATGTATATTCATTCAGGGAATATTAGCTTGGTAAAGCTTTCCTGAATCTGTTAATATTAATATTAATAAAACAACTAAATCTGTCTTAGCGTGTGGAATGCGATTTTGTCTAGTTCAGAATTCCATAACAATTGTGGTCTTCATCATAATCAAAACAACAACAATAACAATAATTGTGTGCTGTAAAGTCAAAGAGCTTCCCTGAAGATTGTGGTATTTTTGAACCACAATTGGGTGTACCCTGGTAACGGCAACCTTGTGTTGCTGGTTAATCTTTTTCACACTAGGTCAGGCAAAAAGGACCTGCAGAATGAACTCACCAAAAGGTGCTTTCATTTTGGCAGTTTCACGTCTTTCCTAGTCAGGGAAGAAGAAGAAGTAAATTCTGACTTTTTGTAGCCCTTCCCAAGGTTTACTTGGTAAAGAATGCACAGAAGTGATTTATACTGTAATCCCCTACTTTTTAAGGGCATTCAGGGACTGTACAGCTTCTCCAAGGACACACAAGCTGGGTCTTTTCACAGAAGGCACACCAGGGGATCAAACTCCACAGCCAGAAAGCTAAACCGCTAAGCTATCCAGCCATAGTCACTTCTTAATGGTGTTATGTATAGTGTTGTTTCTTTATGAAAACCATGTTTATTTCTATTCATTTAATGTTACTACACACTTTTATTCATGTTTTTGCAAAACACCACTGGGTCATTTTGTCCTATGAAACCTTAGTGTGGGGTCATTTGGCTTTTTAATAGGCTTATTGCTCTATACATGCAACAGATGCCTGAGTCCTGGAATGGCAAACTATATAGGTAAAGGTAAAGGTTTCCCTTGCTTGAAAGCCAGTCGTATCTGACTCTAGGGTCCAGTGCTCATCTCTGTTTCAAAGCCGAAGAGCTAGCGTTGTCTGCTTCTGCAGACGTTTCAGTGGTCATGTGGCAGGCATGACTAGACACCGGAGCGCACGGAATGCTGTTTCCTTCCCACCGAAGTGGTCCCTATTTATCTACTTGCAATTTCTTGCTTTCAAACTGTTAGGTTGGCAGTTGCTGGGGCAAAGATGTGAGCTCATTCCGTCCTGCAGTCCTGCAAACTATATAGGCTCATGATTATCCATCCCTCTCAATGATCTAATCTGAAATCAGAGAATTCCCCAAGCTATGTTCCACAGAACACTGGTGGACTTCAATTCCCAGAAGCCTTTGGCTGATCAGTGCTTTGGGGAGAGGCACTTATATTTTTAATGGAAAGTCAAGTACCTACCTGTACTGACAAGTTTGAGGGAAATTGGTTCATTGCGCCACCAAGTGATATGATTTTCACATGACAAGGGCAAGGCATCAATGTAGGAATTTGATTTAAAGCACTTTAGGAACCTAAAACTAGTCTGGCCAGGTTATCCTGCTATGGTAATAGAGTAGACCATACTGTCAGCAACTCAATGCCGAGTGTCAGGTGGCAGTTAACTAACTTGACCACCCTGAGGACTAACGGCTTGGGTGCCAAAGTCCACAGTGGAGAGTGATGATCCCCAAGTGGATTAAATCCCACTTGAATCTGTCTTGATGGAGGGCAGCAGCTTCATCAATCCTGGCCTGGGGCTAAGGAGGACTATGTGTGCCAAAAGGGCTCAGGACCAGAAAATAACTCACAGAACTGGATCAGTGGTACGGGTGTCATGCTGCGATGAGGAAGACAGATGAAAGACAGCTGCATTATATTCTCAGGACAGTCTTCATGGCTGATTGCTCCAATGATCGCCTATATTTGGATTCAGATATGGCAGCAGCAGAAGATGAAAATGGGACAGCCTGTTGATAGTCCAACCAGACCACTTCTACTTCTCAGCATTATGGTACACTGAAAAATAGCATAGGGCTTCTTATTTTCTGTTTGTTTGTCCTGATGTGTTATACTGGTTAAGACAAAAAGTAGCCCCCAAGAGGCAGCTGGAATAGTTTTTGTTTTTTTAAAAGTAAAGAGGAAATAAGACCACGCAAAAGACCCAGCATTGTAGAAGGCCGCTGAATGACTCTTACATCAATGCTGTAGAATACTTACATTGCTGATCCAGTTTTCGGTTGTTTCTGCAGCAGCAAAATGTAACTCTGGAGTACAGCTTCCTCTTTTGCTGCATGAGGGGCAATTAGCCATTTAAAATGAATTTATTCATTCATTTATTGCAGGAGCTCAGGGCAACATATATGGCCTCACTCCCCATTTTTAACATTAGGACAGTTAGGAGTGCTTGGTATTTTAATATCTACTGAATACATCAGCCTAGTGCAAATTTGGGACTGCAGTGGCTCAAGTGGCTAAGACGCTGACTGGGAGGCGGAAGGTCAGCAGTTTGATTCCCGAGTACTGCAGGACGGAATGAGCTCCCGTCTTTGTCCCAGCTCCTGCCAACCTAGCAGTTCGAAAGCAAGAAATTGAAAGTAGATAAATAGGGACCACTTTGGTGGGAAGGTAACAGCGTTCCATGTGCTCCAGTGTCTAGTCATGCCTGCCACATGACCACGGAAACGTCTACAGAAGCAGACAGTGCTGGCTCTTCAGCTTTGAAACAGAGATGAGCACTGCACCCTAGAGTAGGATACGACTGGCTTTCAAGCAAGGGAAACCTTTAGTGCAAATTTATGAATATCAAGGAAGAAGAGATACTCTGGGAAAGAAAGGGAAAGAAAGAAAGTTGCTATTTTATTTAAGGAACTACAGTACAGTATTTAGGTAATACATCAAAAAGTATTTAGAGAACTCTTGGAAGAATCCTCTTCATCATCATTGTTGGCTGCTACTCATATCTGACTATACATTTCTCCCATGAAAACCATTTTCAGGAAAAATGCCACTGGCATGAATTTGTTTAAGGTGGATCCCAGCTTGCCATGAAGTGACCCACACACTGTGATCACGGGGCCATCTCCTGCAGCGAGTATGAAATGAGACATGCAGGATTTGACACTGGAACTGCAATGGACTGCTGCAGCCTTGAGAATATTGACAAGGTGAGCCTTCACAACCAGTCCATCTGGCATGGCCTCTTCCGCCTCCATGACCATTGGGAATCAGAATAGCAAAGTGGTTCTTCATCCACTCATTTTGCCATTGGGCCTAATATGATGGTTTCCAGTGGCATTTCCTTTACTGAGGGGGATCATTACCCCATCTAAAGGGCACCTAAACATGTCCACCCATAGTCATTGGCCCCTTTAGGGAGTCAGGTTATTTACTGCTGCTGTATAATTTTTATACAGACATTCAGCATTGAGTCGCTGGCTATATAGTCTACTCCATTACCATATATCCAGCCAGACATAATAAACACCCATATCAATATACTTCATAATAAACACTCATATCAATATACTGTATATCATAAAAGGATAGTGCTCCAAAATAAAACAAAATAAAAAAATCAAAACAAACCAAGTGCCAAAAGTGAGAGAGTAATCATACTTTAGCTGAAATCCTGCTTGCAAAGCTAAGTCATATAAGTCTGATGACATCATCAGCCATGGCCATTTTTCCAAACTAAACCATTTCAGATTCCCTCCTCCTTCACAATGGTCTTGAGGCTCAACTTTCATCATGAGAAAGCCACTGAAGGCCATGGGTTCAGGAATCTTTAATTTCTGAAAATAGCTACTAGTGCTAAAAATTATCCTGCAGCAGCAGTTTTCAGAAATTAAGGATGCTCCACATTCTGTGGCTGGCCACAACTTCCACCTGATCCCAAGGACGCCACAGGAGCCTTGGGATTATCAGTGGGAAACAGAAATTTCTTATTTCTGAAAAAACGCCATGGCTGATGGTGTCATCAACCTTACACAGCACAAGTGACAGACAGGATTTGTGCCAGTGAATCCCATATCTTGAATCTTACAAGGAGTACCAAATCCTATGTTTGAGGTGTGAGATCCTACCTGTCTTCATGCAGCATGGATCCATGTGAAAAGAACCCCTTTCTTACCCCTAGTTTAGAATTAGCTCAACATTTATCTTGTCCCCCTGGCCATTTGGATAAATGATGTTATGCTACAATGTTAGCAGCTAGATAGCTTTGTCTCATTTTGCACATGCCCAAACCAGTAGAGAGTTCATGCAGTGCTTTTTGAGTCCACGTGAGTAGTCCCATTTGTCCCCATCTTTACACTCACAGGGATCAACCTCATGGCTGGGATCCAGTTAACTCCTTCAGGCACACCCATAAGATGCCACGTGAAGCTCTCATTTCTCCTTGCTCAGACCCTCCCCTTCCTGGGGCATGTATTGTACTGCATTTCTGAAACATGTCCTAATTTTTAAAGCAACATGGGGGGAGGGAGTTTGATGCTGTTGAATCACCAGTCCAAACATTTTCCCTTGAGACCGCATGAAACAAGTAGTACACTTTGCTGAGTCCTGGGCAGTAGTTGTGCCAGGCAACCATGGAAAGAACCAGGAACAATATTGCACGACTGCACTGGCAGCATGACCAAGGGCATGGCTGCTCTCTTATCTCTTATGAATGAATGGATGGATCTATCAGTATTGGTTTTCTCCCCGACTTCTGTTTCATTACATCCTTTTATTTTGCATCCGGCAAGCAGACACACAAAAGCCTGGAGGAATGATTTTCATGTTAATCTCTTGTGTTGTAATAAAGACTGAAATCCAGTAGTAAGCAGAATCAATAGATCCTACATAAGAATTGACACACCAGATCTCCACTGATCCAATGGGACATTTCTAGTTCCAACTTAATGCTGGATTTCAGCCCAAATTTAATGATAACAATCATAAACATAAGGGTTGGTTTTTGTACTCATTAGGACAAGCATCAAAAACTGGAAACCACATACAGAACACCTTTCAAGCATTGCAGAAACTACCATTGATTATGGAATAACCCATTGCAGTATTTTATCATGAACTTGATGAATTCCATAAGAATAAAAAGTTTATATGCTTAGCAATGGACACTCGTATCAGATTAGGTGTATATGTATATGTGTGTGTGTGTGTGTGTGTGTGTGTGTGTGTGTGTGTGTGTTCTTTCACCATTGTAGCACAATTGAGCAACACTTGGGAAAAGTACTTTTTTGAATGTAATTTAAGATAATTAAAGGTAAAGGTTTCCCTTGCTCGAAAGCCAGTTGTATCCAACTCCAGGGTGCAGTGCTCATCTCTGTTTCAAAGCCGAAGAGCCAGCGCTGTCTGCTACTGCAGACATTTCTGTGCTCAAGTGGCAGACATGACTAGACACCGGAGTGCACGGAACGCTGTTACACCTTGAGGGTGATAATTACCCTCAAGTAATCTTAAAAAGAGGGGCCATGGTGGCTTAGTGGTTAAGATGTTGAGCTTGAAGACTGAAAGGCCAGCAGGTCAGTAGTTCAAGACCCGAGTGCTGCATGACGGTGTGAGCTCCCGTCTCTGTCCCAGCTCCTGCCAACCAAGCAGTTTGAAAGCAAGAAATTGCAAGTAGATAAATAGGTAACAGCGTTCCATGCGCTCTGTTATCTAGTCATGCCTGACACATGGAAATGTCTGAAGAGCCAGACAGCACTGGCTCTTTGGCCCCCTAGAGTCTGATTATGACTAGCTTTTGAGCAAGGAAGACCTTTACCTATTTTTTTTTAAGGAACACGTTATGTATCAGTGGGCAGGAATACCTGACTGCAGTCATAGGGCTGGGAGTTGAAATCATCATTATGCTTCCCTGCACAGGGACAACCAGGTGTGTGTGTGTGTGTATGTGTGGATAGTAGGATTATGGGCCCCCTGGCACTTTTTAAAGAGGGTTTCATTGTTATTGCTTCTGTTGATGATTCCAGGCATAGGGACACAAAAATGGGCTGAGGTCACATGTTGCCCATCCCTTGTTTAAAACAATATTACTGCTCAGAGGCAAGATTTCTTCTCTCTTTTGTAATACTTTATTTTATTTTATTTTATTTATCAAATGTATTTGGTTTGTACACTGTTTTTCTTCCAAACATAAGAAACTCAAAGTAGCTGATTGCAACCTAATGGTGCTTACTGGGAGCCCCTGTTCAGTATAAAGATGTTGTAGAAAGGAGAGACTGTGAGCATACCTTTGTCTCAAGATGAATCTGGAGCCACAATCTTGCCTCTGTCAAGAACACATCTGATCTATTTGGTATAGGGTTGCCAGATGGTATCCTAAAGGAGGACATGTCCTCCTTTTCTATAATTTGTCCTCCTGTCCTCCTGTCCTCCCTCACCTACTGTATGTCCATATATACATACAGTCAGTAAGGGAGGACACATTATAGAAAAGGAAGACATGTCCTCCCTTAGAATACCATCTGGCAACCCTATTTTGGTTGGACTCTTTACTTCCTTCCCAACCTGCGAATGTTATTTCTGCCTGATGTGTGGCATTCTGGAGAACTTGGAAGCTTGTCTTGCTTCTTCTAACAATTTAAGATGTTACTCAGCTCAGAACTTTGTGCTCTCCACTCTTTCATGGTGGCAACCCTCAATTCACACTCATATAATAATACATTTCAAAGAACCAGTAGACCGTAAAGCCAATTAACTGGACACACCTCTTTTTGGGGAGACCAGAAAAAGAAATCCTGGCTGAAGACTCCTCAGAGAGCTGAAGAAAATAAACAGGAAACAATGAGAAATAAATATGTGAGAGGCATAACACAGATAGAAGGTGGATTAATAAATTTTACAGTGTAAAGTGTCTGAAGAGGAAGAACAGGGAGTAATTTTGGTCTTAGTATCTGAGCAACCATCTTGGTCATAGTTCTTGCTCATATAAACATCTGTGTGTGGTTGTTTTGGCAAAAGGAAGCAAGATCTGCTGTGATAATGATCTGCAGATTTTGAAAACCTAGGTGTAGGAGATAAACAACACCTTTGCAACCATTTACGTTACAGTGGTTGCTTAAACAATTTATTGCCTTTCAACACCTTGCATGTACTTTTTAATTAGTGCTGCTATTCCTCTATCATTTGTGTATTTCTTTTAAAAAGTCAGTTGATTGGCCAACAGTGCAATAATAAAACTGGTAAAGTGGTAAGTAAGTCGGGCTAAGTGTTCTTTCAAGTAAAATAGCTCCTACTTGTTTGTTTTTGTCCCGTACAGTTTAAACTTAGTTATATAACTGTTCCCTTTGGCTCCTTGACAAGGATTCAGATTAATTATAGCTGTTCTGCACTTGGCTAGAGAACCAACACACATATGAGATCCATGTGTCCAGGTTGTATTCCCAGCTTCTAAGGATCCTGTTGAGTGATGTGTTTGTGGCATGAGGTGAGAAAGGTGGAGAAACAAAGAAACCACAGTAGTAAAATTGTCTTTTAAGCAAGAAAGGTTGACCTGAAGATGGGCCAGATGGGCCAGATGTACCTGAAGTCAAGAGCTTGGTTTAAAGGCAGAGGTGAATCACTTCCAGTGTTGACCAATGTGATACAAAGGATAGGGGTGTTGGGTCTAATTGTTGACCTCCAAACTCCCAAGCTCTGTACACATGGAAGCAACTCACCTAGGGTCTCCACCACCACATACCTTTATGGGTAGTGCAAGGTGCAAACAAACAGTCTATTTCCCCACTCCAAATCATTCTTAGGTTGATTTCATTCCCTTAGAGTAGGGATTCTCAACCTGTGGCCCATGGGCTGGATGTGGCCTGTGGCACCATTTCATGTACCTCCCACTGCCTCCACCACACCAGGAAGTGCCATGTGGTGGAGGAAGGGCAAAATGGCTGTCTGGTCCCCAAAGCTGTCTGAGGAAGTGTGACCCGGCCCCTGGCTTTAAAAGGTTGAGAACTCCTTCCTTAGGGTTTGACTCCCAATGTATGTTTGTCAGGCAGCCTCTTTGCAGTCCAGAAGAGCTGATTGACCACCAGCTGTTGTGTTCTTTAAAACATTTCTCCAGCTTCCTCCTCCTCCTCTGTACTGTCTTCTGTATTTCTCAACTAAATGCATGTTCCAAACAGTGACAGAAATATATATATACATCAAAGACAGCCTTTTGCAGGGGAGAAGAGGCCATAACTACTTTTAACAATAGCTGCAGGAAAATATAGTACCAGCCTGGCACACACTGAATTTTGTGTGGTTTATGCTCCGAAAATGTGCTCAGTTTGTGTACTGCACTGCAGTGACTTAAGTGGAGATTCCATTTTTCTTTCTTTCTTTCTTTGCTTCAGTCTCTTTAGCAACCATTCCCGCCTACTTTCTTAGGTGGCTATACAGGCCTTGGTTGTATTTAATGACTCTTGCCATCCATGTAGTAGGGTTAAGCTTGTTAGGATGATAATTTCCATCTCAACTGTGTTTACAAAATAGCTCTCAGTGTGAGCAAAGTAGACATCTTCCTCTTACAATATGAAAATGTAATACATTATGCCTTCCAGAACTGGGGGAGGGGGCACATATGTCATTATTTTGGGCCAAATTATATCACATATGTAGCCCATGATTCCCTTCAGTACTGAAAGATCTGATATCTATATCAGAGCATTTACACACTTTATGTAGTCTGTGAATTAGCTAGCTTTGTTTTGTGATTGGTCATTGAGAGGTAAATATGTGTGATTATTTAATCACAAAAGTCAGCTTGAATCATGTCTTTAGAGTTTGGACATCAGTTTACTGCACACAGGTGGACGTTTCCTTCAGCCTGACCTTATACATTTCACTGCATGAGAGGAAGTTAAAAATAGTGCTTTATAGTGTACTGAGTTTTAGGTACTGACTATATTGACTGTTGACTTTTATTTCATTATGGATGACCAGCCACTCCAATTGAGGGCAGATTGGGGAGACACAGGCAATCTGACCATAATGCCCAGATCCTCCAACATGTCCTTACCACTTCCTTTGCATGTGCTGACTTGGGTAGCTGTTCTCTCCACCTAATGAGAAAGCCATCCCTTATATATTCATCTTGTTTTGAATGTCATTCTGCTTCTAAAGACCTAACTTTTCCCAGTCTTCTAAGGGCAGGATCAACTGGGTTGAATATTTGGCCAAAATCAAGTTTCTCATATGTTTCCTGACTAAGAATGCATACAAATTCATAGCTGTAACAGAATATAACCATCGTTCAGATCCTATTGTGTAGTTATACTTGCAGAAGGCAAATGATGTAACTCATGGTAGCTTCTTGCTGGTACTTATTGAGTCCCTGCTTGGATTTTCAGGCACAGGCCAACCCACTAGACTGGCACACACATGAAAATCCAAGTGAGAACTTGTTAATTAGCAGCAGGAACCCACTGCAATTAATCCAGATGCCTAATTACAAAGGGATTCTTACTTTGTCTTACAATTTTTCATCAGAGCATGGAATGTAAATTTTGCTTCAATACCCATTATTTATTTTAAATAAATGTGTTGCTGCAACTTGTTAGTATGTGTTCATCCTGTTGCTCATCTGAGAGGGGAAGGGCTTTAAAACAACAGTTGGGGTACAGTCCATTAAGAGGCTATCATAAATAGGCCCTAGTGACATGAATGAGATCTGCACAAAGCTTACTATTACGTTGGCTGCATTGCCTTCCTTCCTGGAGTATTTTGCCCTTTGGATCCAATTTTATTACACGTAAAAGAAAAGATTATACTATATCAGTGTCAGGCAAGAGCCAAAGTTGCTACGCAGGAGTTCAATACATTGTCTTTAAAACAGGACATATCACAATATTCACAATGCAGGTTTGTTTTCTTTTTCACTTGTCACATAGTGCATTACATAGCACGTCAAAGGGCTATCTCAGTCATACGCACACAGTATGTTCTGTTTAACTTCTTGCCATAAGTCAACATACACATGTTGTTTACAATGAAGCATGTGCCTCTCCTATGACATGAGGTTACACCTTCTTCTGGTGTGGTCCTAAAGGTTAGTTTTGTCAGTTTCTCCCAGAATATACAGTTTTCTTTCTTTTCATTTTAAGAAAAAATAAATCATGTGGCAGAATTTCAGGTCTAGACTCTGCAGCTTAAGGCAAGGGAGGGACAGCATTGAGTTGTAAGAAAAGGGAAGATTTCTATTTTCTTTCAAAAAAAAATAGAGAGTAAATTAATTCTTACTGTGGCTCTTTATTCAAATGTAAATCAGGGAAGCTGTAGCTTGGGTACACTTTGCCTACAGCATCAGATGGAGGCACATGTAAAGAAGCAAATGTGATAAATCTTCGTAATGGAAAACTAAGCAGGCCTTTCAGAGAAGGCAAATATTATGTTTCATAGCCTCTCTTATCACAGTCTGACTCTTGGTTTGAATCGTACCATGAGATGCAGGAACCGCCTGTGGCCCAGTCAAATCTATTAGTTCCTCTTTTTAGCTTTGCCACATGTAATTATCACAATATTTTTCCACCTGTTATTTCTGTAACTCCACTTCATGCCAAAAGAAGCCTTTCACTGAAGTCCCACACTCTAGGCTTCTCAGGTAGGGACTAACAGGTGCAGCAGGGTGGATCTAACTCTGCAGGATCAGAGCTGCCTTCCAGGCTTGGAGGCCAAATCCTGAGAACATCAAAGCTACCTCTGGGGATCTCATCCTGCAAATACCAGAGCTATTGGTTCAGGGTGGGCTTCTGCTGTATTTTGACAAGACACATTAAAATCAACCGCATTCATGAGTAGCTTACAAATTCTGTTGGTTTCTCTAAGCATGAATGAAGCTGTATATAACTCATAAGGCAGTGATGGTGAAGCTTTTAGAGACTGAGTGCCCAAACTGCAACCCAAAATCTTTTTACCGGATGAATATTGACCTGTTTCCCTGCAACAAGTTTGTTCTTCCTAGACATGTGTTCATAGCCCTTTTGGCTTCTACTATTTTGACCATTCCTCATTACCTACGGACTTTGATACGGACTTTGGATATGAATCAAATAGACGGTTGTCTTCACTATCTATGGACCTTTCGATATGGACTATGGAATTTATTTGTCTTATAGCAACAGGATTTCTTTCATTTGCTGAATTTGATACATCTTCATATTCTTCATATTCTTCGGGTTGTTATGTACACCACCTGTTGTATTATGTATATGTTTCTCTGTAGATATTGGTGAGCTCTAACAACGTTGCTGTTTTTATTGTTTATTGTCTTTTCAACTTTACCATAGGCTCCTCCTCTTGCAGCTGCGATTTTATGCACATATTATATTAAATAGCACATCATTCCCATTTCTTTTTTTGGGGGGTGTTGTTTCGCTTCCGCCCCTCGGCGCAGAGGACCAGCAGACCATTTTGGAGTCTTTCACCCCAAAAACTGGCCACAAAGGCCCCACCAGCAGCAGCATGAAAAACACAACAACCAGAATCCGCGCAGCTGCAGAAGCCTGCCTGGAGTTTCTAGGCAGTGGCGCTTGGAACTCCAAGCAGGCTTTTGCATCTGCGCGGATTCTGGTGCATGCATATTACTGCCTCCCCAGTTGGGAGGCTCCACTAGCTGGCCGCCATTCTGGAAGACATGGGCCAATCAGAGTGCTCTGTTTGGCCCATGCCTGCTGGAGAAGCCAAGGCCCTTCTCCAGTAGGCATGAGCCAAACAGGGTGCCCGTACACCGGTTGCCAGGAACCGCACATGGACTGGGGTTTCGGGCACCTAACCCAAGAGAGTGCCAGCGCCCGATCCGTGACACAGATGCCCTCACAGGCACGAGGCAAGGTGGAAGCGCTGGACTGGGCTCCATGGAGGAGGACGCCCCACAGGTAAGGTGGCTGTCAGGTGGGTGGGCAGTTTCTCAGGGACACGGGAGGGGCATCTAGCCAGGCTCCATGCAGCACAGCACAGGGCTTCCGCACCTCTCCTGGCAGCATGGCCTGCATCTCCAGACAACAGCCACACCTCTGGAAGTGCTGGCCATTGCCTGGAGATGCAGGCCACGCTGCTGGCAGTCGCACGGAAGCGGTTTCTTCTCTTTAAAAACGGAGGAGAGGGGGGATAGATCCCCTCTCCCTGGTCTACTGGGTCCAGAAGGGTTGGGGGGGACATACCCCTTTTGTCCCCCCAACCCTCACGGACCCATGGGACCCGAGAGAGGAGATCGATTCCAACCCAACCCCCTGATATTAAAAGGAAAATCTGATCAGAGTTTCCCCTTTAATATCAGAAAGTGGAGGGTGGCGATCCCCCTCTCCGCTGGCTCACCTGGGGTTGGGAGGTTTGTGGGGACAAAAGGGATCTGTCCCCCCAACCCTTCTGGACCCAGTAGACCAGGGAGAGGGGATCGAATCCACCCCCCAAAAAAACCTCCAGAGGTTTTTTTTAGGAGGGGGGAAAATCGATCCTCTCTCCCTGGTCTCCTGGGTCCAGAAGGGTTGGGGGGACATACCCCTTTTGTTCCCACAAACCTCCCAACCACCGTGGAAACAGCGGAGAGGGGGATCGCAACCCCCCACCCACTGATATTAAAGGGGAAACCCCAATCTACTTTCATGACTCCACACAATCAAAGCACCATAAGACAATAAAGCCCCCCTCCCCAACGCCTGCAGTCTGGCCGGCAAAGCCGGCCCATGGAAATAACCCCCCCCCCCAATGCCACATAAAGCGGCGTTGGAATTCCCGCGGTCTGGCCAGCCCCAAGCCACAACAACAATTTTTTTTATAAAAATAAATAAATAATTTCCAAAAATACCTTAAAACACAATAAAAAACATCCAAAAATACACAAAAACAAACAAAAACAACACCAAAAACAATACAAAGTAAACAAAAACACAATAAAAAACAAAACAGTCAAAAAAATACAAAACCCGCCAAAAAACCCACAAAATAAAGAAAACAAGCCAACTCACCAGCACATGTCCTACCTGCACGACGACAGGAAATGAAATGAATAAAGAAAGAGACTACTTACCGGAAGAAGCTCCACCCAGAGGCCAGGAGAGAAAAAACAGTCGAAATACAAGAAAACCCCTACCATCACCACCTGCTGGCCACAATAGTAAAAACAATTCAAAAACACACAACAGCCCCAAACAAAAGGCCACAACAGTAAAAACATATCAAAACAATAACACAAAATCACAATTTTACACAAAAGGTCACAATAATAACAAGTCAAAAAAATTACACGAAAACACAATTTAAAACAAATCATAAACATATGTCAATAAAATAACATAAAAAATTTATTAAAATCCTGTGCTGAGTTCTAACTCAAATAAAAACCCAAAACAACTAAACACACTTTAAAAACATTGAATGTAAAAAACATTTACTTTCACATTATTAAAATTATTACCTACGGTACAACTATTTTTTAAAAAACCAAAAACTACGCACCCCTGTTAGTATTGTATATTGTGTTTATGTGGTTGCATGTCTTATTTATATTGTGTTTGTAAATTAATGGAAACAATAAAAATTATATACGAAGAAAGAAGAACCATCAATGTTCAGAATGAAGGGAAACCCACATAAAATCCAGGAAAAATGTTTTGTTGTCATGTGCCATCTCTGACTTATGGCAACCCTATGAAAGTGAGATCTTCAAAATATCCTGTCCTCAACAGCCCTAGCAACCTATAGCCTGTGGCTTCCTTTAGGGGATCAATCCATCTTGTATTTAGTCTTCTTCTTTTCCTGCTTCATTCTACCTTTCCCAGCAATATTGTCTTTTCCAGAGGATCTTGCCTCCTTGTGAGTAGGTCAGCCTTTACACTCATAAAAAGAATGGTGTCATAGGGAAAGGTGTGCAGTCACCTAAGGAAGCCCCAAAATACAGATTGAAGCCAGAGGGTCTGAATTTGGCCTGGAGGCTGAGGTTTTCCACCTCTACCTTAGGATTTTGCAGGCATGGACTGGGTCACCAGGACACATTAGTAAGTGCAGAGTGATGCATGTTGGGGCAAAGAACCCCAATTACATTTATAAACTGATGGGGTCTGAACTCTCTGTGACAAACCAGGAAAGGGACCTTGGTGTCCTGGTGGACAACTCAATGAAGGTGTCAACCCAGTGTGCCTCAGCAGTGAAAAAAGCAAACTCAATGCTAGGGATCATTAGGAAGGGTTTCGAAAATAAGTCAGCAAGTGTCATTTTGCCTCTTTATAAATCTATGGTGAGGCCCCATCTGGAATACTGTGTACAGTTCTGGTCGCCATACCTCCAGAAGGATATTATGGAGCTGGAAAAAGTGCAGAGGAGGGCAACCAGAATGATTAGGGGACTGGAACACCTTCCTTACCATCTGAGGCTGCAACGGTTGGGCCTCTTCACTCTTGAACGATGGCGTCTAAGAGGTGACCTGATTGAAGTTTATAAAATCATGCATGGTGTGGACAAAGTAGATAAGGAAAAACTGTTTTCCCTATCGCATAACACTAGAACTAGGGGACGCTCCATGAAACATTTGGGTACTAGTTCTCAAACAAATAAGAGAAAGTACTTTTTCACCCAGAGGATTACTGGTCTATGGAACTCCCTGCCAGAAGAAGTGGTGACAGCTGTCAGTCTTGACAGCTTTAAGAAAGGATTAGACAAGTTCATGGAGGACAAGAGTATCAATGGCTATAATTATGGATACTTAAGGACAACCTCCGGGTTGGAGAGATAGGCAGGATATCTCTCAATATCATTTCCAGGGAATCCTAAGCAGGTGAAGGCATCTGCTTGGGAATACCCTGAAGGAAATAGTGAGCCACTGTGTGAGACAGAATGCTGGACTGGATGGGCTGTGGACTGTTCCAGCAAGGCTGTTCTTATGTTCTTATGACAGGCGGACACATCCCCGGTGCACCCTCGCCTCCAGCGACCTGGGGCGCAAATAATAATTTTATTATTATTTTATCCGCCCGGTGAACTGCACTTTAGATTAAGCCATTGCTCCAAGCTCCCTCCTTCAGCTTCGAGCAATGGCTTATTCTAAAGTGCCGTATGCCAGGCAGACCAAGCGAGGGGTGGTGACCAAGTGGTCCCTGGGGGCAGCCTTCTCCCTGACCCTTGGTCCTCGCCCCTTGCCCCTGTCCAGCACCCTCCGATGGTGCCCAGCACACCCCTGGGGTTTTGGTTTGATTTTCTCGTGCTAGATATCCACAGTTTCCTACATTCCAGCAACACGATAGCTTCTGGTCATGCAACATGCACAGATGTGACCTATACAACTGTTTTCTCAATGAACTTGGCATTGGCCACACCTTCCCAAAGTTAGTTGAATCTACGAATTTGATCTTGAAAAGAAGTGAAGGAGCTTTCACTTGCTGTTTCTCTGCTGCTTCTGTAGAGGGCACCAAAACAACACAGAATGATAGAAAATATGTTTTGCTGCTATGAGATTAGGGGAGGAAAAATCCTGAACCATCAGAAGCTCTCTTCCTGCCTGGCAATTTCTGAAGTTCAATCAGAACAAATGCTGAAGTGCTGGTTTTCTTTTCAGAAACTTTGCAAAATTTAAAGACACGGTTGAGAAAAGGTGTACCATTCCCATTGATAGTACAAATGTATAATGATAGTCAGCACAAACGAATATGTAGATTCTACTGGATGGCATGAGATATTTCTACTTCAGGCCATTTGCAGCAAAAGCAAGAGTCTTAACTCTACAAAGTGCTCAGTAGATCCAGCCCCCAAAAGAGCAGAATTGTGCGCAAACTTTCAAGATCAGCATACATTGCCATCATACAGGATGTTACAAAATGCAGGGAACAATGGGAGGTGGGAAAGTAGGAAAGACTCCACATGCACACCAGCCTTCCCCCGCAACCCAACCCCCAACAACCAGACTTGATTTTAAAGACCTTTTATCCACATGATGTTTCCAGCTGCAATGGAGAGAAAGATGCAGCCAATATTATGTCTGAAGAAGCGGAATTGATCCATGAAGTTCACATTAAAATATGGAATCTTAAGGACTTAAACTGCTATATTTTAATTATGTCTGAAGAAGCGGACTTGATCCATGAAGCTCACATTAAAATATGGCAGTTTAAGTCCGTAAGAGTCCACAACATTATTTCTTCTTCTTCTTCTTCTTCAATTTTTAAAAAACTTTTAAAAGTTTAAGAAAACCTCCCTCATTAAGACTGTTGCAGCATTGATCTATGTGACCATCCATATATAATAATGGGTGTGCTCACCATTGACTGTTCCAATTTCAGCCCTCACCATTCAGTATGGAAACTGGCCACTAGAGACTACTACCAATGCAAAATTGGGCTGTTCTCATTGTGTGATATATTATAGAAATAGCCAGCTGGACAGCTCAGTGAGATAGGCATCTGGCTGGAGACCCAGTGGTTAGAAGTTGATTCCCTGCTATTTCTCTCAGGAAAAGGCTTGTATATCCTTGAGCAAGCTGCATTGATACAGAGCACCCCAAAAAGAATGGAAAGTTAAACTATTTCTTAGTACTCTGTACCTAGGAGATACTGAAGCTGAAGCTCAAATACTTTGGTCACCAAATGAGAAGAAGGAACTCACTGGGGAAGGCCCTGATGCTAGGAAAGATTTAAAGCAAAAGGAGAAGTGGGTGGCAGAGGATGAGATGGTTAGATGGCATCATTGATGCAGTGAGTATAGATCTGGGCAGAATACAGAGGATGGCAGATGACAGAGGAGCTTTGCGTGCGGTGGTCCATGGGGTCTCAAAGCGTTGGACTTGACTGTGTGACTGAACAACAACCTAGAAAAGCCAGGCAAGGGTTGCCATAAGTCAGAACTAACTTAATGACATATAATTATTAATTATTATAGTAAAGCTGTGTTGACAGTCATTTTTAGTATTGTGCTGCTGTTCTTTTGTTATGTGCTGTTTTGAGTACATTGCATGGGGAAATAAGTTAAAGCAGACAACAGAAACGACCATTGTTCCTTTGCTGAAGGTTTTTAAATGGAGGTTGGCTGATCATGTGTCAGGAATGCTTCAGGTTTTCTGCATTGGCAGCTTGTTGGATGAGAATAGCATGGCATTCCCTTCATCTGTGATTCCCCAAACCTTATTGGGCAATAAAGATGTCTCGTGTTGATTTATCAGAGTCTGCTTCAGGTCTAATAAAGAGGGTGTTTTATTGCTTTGATTCAGAGCTTTCAGCCTGGAAACCAGAGTCTCAGCTTACAATTCAGCAGAGATTTCCTAGGATTAAGTGCACAGTAAGAGTACTGTCCATATTTAGAACATCCCATGACATCAGCAAGGGCAGATTGTTGGCAAGCTTTCAGAAGTAGCAAAATATTCCAACACTCAGTTTTGATACTCATTGTGGGAGACTGATTCATGATTCATATATATAAAAACCTTTCATATTTAGGCAATAGGATACTGAATCAGTGCTGGACAACAACCACTCTTTGTATAATCACACAGTTCCATTAGCTCTGTCTAAAGTCTCTATAGTCGTGATGGTGAACCTTGGCACTCCAGATGTTCTTGGACTTCAATTCCCAGAAGCCCAAGCCCCCTGGGAATCTACATGAATGGGTTTACTGTGAATCATCTGGCCCACTTCGCTCCCAGAAGCCGAAGTAAAATGCACTGTGAGCAAATTTGCATTCCCTTCACCGTGTAGTTGCCCCCTCAGAGACACTTAGTAGTGTGGAGCCTTATTTGTTTGTTGTTCCCTTTGTGACCCCATGGACCACAGCATGCCAGGCTCCTCTGTCATCAGCCATCCTCCATAGTCTGCAGAGATCTACGCCCTCTGCATCAATGTTGCTGTCTAACCATCTCATCCTCTGCCACTCCTTCCTCCTTTTGCCTTCCAACTTTCCTAACATCAGGGCCTTCTCCAGTGAGTCCTCTCTTCTCATTTGGTGGCCAAAGTACTTCAGCTTCAGTATTTGTCCTTCCAAGGAGCGGTTAGGGTTGCTTTTCTTCAAGATTGCCTGATTTGACCTCCTTGCAGTTCGAAAGCATCTATTTTTCTCCGCTCAGCCTTCCTTATGGTCCAGCTCTCACAGCTATACATTACTACTTGGAAATACAATAAATACAATAAAACTCAAATTGCTCCCATTTTTAATATTACCATTGCATTCCTTAATGTAATTCCCAAGCTACTCTCCCATAGAAATGATTCCATCCTCTCCATCCCACATCATTGGGGAAGAGCAGGAGCTGTCTATTTTTCTCTCTGCCTGGCCCCCACCCCAAATTGACTGACTTCTTAGACAGATGGGAAGCAGAGATGGAGACAGAGGTCATTCCTGGCTTCCCCCTTCTGTCCTGCAAAAGAGGCCCCAAGTCTCAACTGGCTTTCAGCATCCAGATAAAGGAATTTACACCACATCAGGCTTCCCAATCCCTAAAAACATTCCTCCCACCTCCTTCCAGTTCTCAACTGGTCCCTTTTAAGGAGCCCTCACACTTTTTTCTTGGATCAAATTGTCCTCACATTATCAAGTTAAAGCTACCCAGGAGCAGAAAGGAAAAAGACACATTGGGAGCAAAAAGAGTTAGACAGATTTGAGAAAGCCTTTTCTTTATGAAGATAGTAAAAATAATTCAATTTCACCAGTTACATAAGTGGAGCAAATCCTGCAGTATTTGATGGTGTAGTTAGGCACTTAGTCTAGTGTCTTTCAGCATGTACAAAATGCAGATACAGTATTAGGAACATTGTATATAAAAGGTGATGTATGAAAAAGTTTCTTTAAAATATATGTAATATATGTGGGTTGATTTCCAAAAACTACACAAGCTAATGTAGGCCTTAAATGGGACTTCTGACTGAATGTACAACTAAAACATATACTGGATACTGGTGAATGTTTCAGTTAATTATAACATGTTTACATTAAAAACAGATGCTGGCTAAAATTGCTTGAGAATAATATTAGCCAACAATTTGAAAGTGTTTTGAAGCTACAACAAACTGTGGTAACCTGTTTGGCATGCGGTTTAGAAACTGCTTAACACCTAATCTGAGTAACTGGATTAGCACACACTTTTCTTCTGCAATCAACTCAACAGGTTGGTTTTGACCTAGAAATAATTAAATGCTAGGTAGCTAGACATCTGAAAGAATAGGAGATCCTCACTGAAGGTCCTGTTTTATCATGGCCATAGCCAGAGGGGGATCGGGGGGGGGAACCCTCCTGAGTTATCAGCCACCCCCAACCCAACCTGGGATGCCAATGTTCTATATGTGTGTGTGTGACATTGTTGCCCCTCCTGAACCACCCCACCACCCCCCAATCTAGAATCCTGACTACGGCCCAGAGTTTTATGCACCATAACCCTGAGAACTATCTTGGTTACTACACAATCCGAGGCTTTCTCTGTGAAAGTACCACAAAGGTAGAACTCCCTTCCACAGGGAGTTGAGTTGACTGAACGTCTGGTGAGCTTCAGGCAGGCACTTAAGACTGCAGTCTTTTGTAAGTACTTTGGTGTCTAAAACTTGCTTTTAAAGAATGTATAAGTCTGGTTCACAATATTTTTTAAAAAAATCTAAGATTTAATTTTTAAAAATTGTATTATACATCACTCTGCCAGGCCTTGTAGGTAATAATAATTTTGTGTCAGAAATTATTCTGGGTTGAAAGGTTTTTTGCTGGAGAAACTCTGCTTAGGAGACACCCAAATGAGACTCCTTTCATGTCCTCAAGAGCTGGGACAGAGATTTTTGTTTTCTCAATCCGTCATGCAGTACCCAGGTCTCAGACTGTTAACTTGCCAGCCTTCCAGCTAACAAGGTAGGTAGCGATAGATAGATAGATAGATAGATAGATAGATAGATAGATAGATAGACAGACAGACAGACAGACAGACAGACAGACAGACAGACAGAGAGAGAGATAGATAGATAGATAGATAGATAGATAGATAGATAGATAGATAGATAGATAGATAGATAGATAGATAGATAGATAGATAGATAGATAGATAGATAGATAGATAGATAGATAGATAGATAGATAGATATGCCTCTTCAATCTGAAATGGTTTCTTGAAGATGAACTAGTTGTGTCACTGCCTCTAAAACTTGTATTGCTTCTCAATGCTTCTTCTAAGGATTACCCTAAATCCTATCAAGGGACAGGAGCCCTTGGCCTTACTTGACCTCAACACCTTCGTGTCCTACAGATCTCTTCGAAAAGACAAAACTTCCTTTGGCGTTCTCCAGGACAGTGTGTGTCCATCTGCAGCCTAGTTTTTCCTGTGGCTGTTGTTTCTTTGACTGTTTTTTGTCTGTAGGAAACAGATAAGAAGTCTTCATACACAAATTCATGCTGAGGAGAAAGAATGAGACAAGATTCTGTCACAATGTATTATCTGACGAGTTTGTGCTGCAGGGCTGCTAACAATATGGAAATATTGCAGAGTTGAGAGGACCAGGAACATAGCTACAAAGAAAATGAGAATAAGGTAGGAGATTTAATCTGAAATATTTTCTCAAAAAAAAAAAAGGTGAATGTGGCTTATAAAATCAAAAACACAAACAATGCAAAATAAAACAAACAAAAATGCTATGTGGACCTAAAAAGCAATCAGAAAGTGGCAGCTTACAGAGGCACTTTTTATGTTTTACTTGCTTTGCTTTTTCTTAAATATGTACTGGGTCTGTACTTCTGTAAATATCCAGGTAAAAGGGCCGTAGCTCTACAGCCTTTAAAAAAAAAAGTCAGATTCTGACAAGAGTGGAAAGGATAACAAAGAATAACAGAGTGGAAAGATAATAAAGAATTGTGGAAAGATAATAAAGGTTGTCTCCAGCTTGGTCCTTGGTGCCAGAAGAAGGCTGGGCAGGAGGGGGCAGCGATGCTTCAAAAATAGGCCTGTATATGCTTGAAAGCACCAACTCAATAAATGCTGTGTTCATACTTGTACGTTAAAATAACAGTATTTACCACTTTCCCCACTGCGAGCATTTTCTCTACAATTGATTCTTTTTAAAGCTAAGATCAGTGTGTGAAATGCATTGTACATTTTTCAATGTACATATGAGAGTATCTCTGAAGTGTCTGTCTCATGGGTGGCTTGATTTACACGCTACAGCAATAACAACCCATTGTGTGCCATCAGGTCAACTCTGATTCATGGCAACTCTCTTCAGAGTTTTCTAGATAGAGAGTACTCAAAAGTGATTTGCCTTTCCTTTTTTCCGCAGGACTGTGCAGCTAGCCCATGACTATATAGGCTGGCTCTTCTCCGGCCTGGAGGCACATGGTGTATTAGAATTATTTGAAATGATTCCTTTTTGTTTGTGGTCCATAACCATAATGTTAAATGCATAAAAGTAATAATAAAAGCATATATGATTTTTTTGATTCGGAAACAAGAAATGGTCATTATTTCCTATTTCACATATTACATGCTAGTCTTTTGGCAAATACTGTATTTTATTTCTACAAATGTCTATAGTAATCTATTGTTAGAGTCTTAAATGATGGCTTAGGGATTTTAAATCCTCTTACTACAGTGACAAAGATAACAGGATGCATGCTAAAAGACCTTGAAAACATAGACTCCTGCTTTTAAACTTAATCCCAAACTCATCTTTGTTTGTCCAGTAAATAAAAGATTGTCACACTTTTCCAAATGCACACATTAATGAAATGCCATATATTTCTTAACTCTCTGCTTGATGCAAGTGCTTAAGTTTCAGTTCATGGAATCTGAATTTCCAGACACTGATGTAGAGCTGAGGAGATTTTTGCTAGGGATGTCAAAATTGTGTCACCTTAAAGCAGTAGTTCTCAATCTTTTAAAGGTGGGAGCTGGGTCATGCTCCCACAGACATCTTCAAGGGCCGATGGCGATTTTGCATTTCCTCCACCAATGGCACTTCATGGTGTGATGGAGGTGGTGGTGGGTCACATGAAATGGTGCTGCAGGCTGCATCTGCCCATGTGCCACAGGTTGAGAATCCCTTCCTTAAAGACTAGCCATTATGTTTTTTTGTCAGCTTTTATGGATGAAGTCTACTTCCTCAGATGTAAGAGTGAGACTATATGGCAATCATTTATTTATGGCCCCAAGATAACTGCAAATGTTGATTAGTAGACAAAATTGCAACTTGTGTGAGTCACTGTGGCATTTCACAACTGGCAATGACTTAAGACACCTGTCTGATATTCAGTTCTTTTCCTTTGAAGTTTCTATAAAAAGTGACAATGGTTAGAAAGTTAGCATTCAAAACCTATATATTTGTGTTTGCATGAATCATAGATTAACTGAGTTGGAAGGGACCTATGAGACCACTGAGTCCATCCTCCTGCTCCATACAGGAATCCAAATCAAAGCAGATATAAGAGACGATTGACCAATTTTTTCTTGAATGCCTCTAGCATTGGAGCTCTTACCACCTCCCAGCTTTCACTGTTGTACTAATCTAACATTTAAGTTTTTCCTGATATTAAGCCCATTATTCCTACATTTTGGGGAGAGATCCTGCCCTTCCACTTTATGACTATCTTTCAAGTATTTGAAAAGTGCTATCATATCGCCTCTTAGTGCCCTTTTCTTAAAGCTGAACACACCAAGTTCCTTTGGCCTTTCCTTATAGTTTCCAGTCCTCTGATCATCCTTGTTTCCTTTCTCTGAACTTGTTCTAGTTGTTGACATCCTCCTTAGAATGCGGAGTCCAGAACTATGCATGTAAAGGTAAAGGTTGCCCATGCTTGAAAGCCAGTCGTATCTGACTCTAGAGTTCAGTGCTTATCTCTGTTTATTGCCAAAGAGCCAGTTCTTTCTGTGTTTGCAGATGTTGCTGTGAACATGTGGCAGATGACTATACACTAGAGTTCATGGAATGCTGTTTACCTTCCCACCAAAGTGGTACTTATTTATCTCTTTGCAATTTCTTGCTATCAAACTGCTAGGTTGGCAGGATCTGGGACAGAGACAGGAGCTCAGTCCGTCATGCAGTACTTGGGTATCAAACTCCGACCTTCCAGTCTTCAAATTCAGCGTCTTAACTACTACGCCACCACAGTCCCTACTATGTGTGTACATATAGTATGTGTGTATATAAGTGTGTGTGTGTGTGTGTGCGTGCGTGCACACACACAAACTGTATACATACATGTACAAGCATATGAATATAATTTTCGCCCAGAATGTGGCAAATCAAATAAAAACAACAAAAATATGCAAAATAGATTCTTAAACCACAATCTTCTCCTTTAGCCCTTCCCCCCTTTGGGAATGCAGATTCAGGCTGCTGGGTGTTGTGTTCTAATGGTTTTACCTTCCACATGGATTACAATGTATCTGAGCCAATGTAACCTTGCCTATAGCAACAATGTAACCTTCAGCTGTATCATATAAACCCTGTAATAGGACGCGAGCTAATGACCACCAGCTGGCAGCAGCGAGCGTCCAAGCTCTCTTGGTCCGAACTCATCAAAGGCAACAGCGCGGGAAGCTTTCCCGCCACCACCTACACCTGGACAAGAAGGGCGTGACCCGCAATGACGTCACGCAGACAGTAGCCAATGGGCTACCTTGGCACCACGTTCAAATGTATTACTGCTGTATATAAAGAGCTATAGATCCGCCATTACCTCATGTTCCCTCTGTCCACGATGCAATAAACCTGAGTTAACCCAGCCCAAGGCTGTGTCCTGTGTCTTAGTTTCATACCCTAAATTGGCGACGAGGATGGGATATGGATCCCCAAGGAGCAGCCAGGGCACAGAGCGGGTTCAACATCACCAAACCGCAAGACTGGGAGTTGTTTGAAATGGACTTCCATGCGGCGCTGGTGGAACTCAAAGTCAAGGAAGACGATGAGGAGAGGAAGAGGGCCATCCTCACCCGCATGCTTGGGATGGAGACCAAGCGGACGCTGGTGGGCATCATCGCTCCGAAGAAAGTGAGCGAATTTAAGGCGGACGACATCATGAAGCTGCTACGGGAGCGCTTCCAACCCTCGAGGGCGATGTTTCCCGCTCGGAGCGCGTTTTGGAGGCGAGTCCAAGCGCCGGACGAGTCGGTCGAGACATTCGTGGCCGCCATGAGGGTAGCCGCCGCCCCCTGCAAATGGGGCAACATCCTAAAAATGGCCCTCAGGGACGGCGTGCTGTGTGGCCTGAAAGACAAGGAGGTGCAGCGCAGCTTGATGAATAAGGAGCCGCCACCAACGCTGGCAGAGGTCGTCGAGGCCGCGGAGGCCGCAGAGTCCACGAATGCTGGAGTGGACGAGATGCACCAGTGGCGTGAGTGGCGTCCCAGAGCCGGTAAAGCGGAGAAATCGGTGCACGCAACTCAACGGGCCTCAAAGTCGTCTTCGGAAGGCAGCGACGGCGAGGAGGTCCAGAAGGTCCGAAAGGGGGGGCGCCGCTGCGATGGTTGCGGAGCGGCCCATGAGCGTGCGAGGTGCCCATTTAGAAAGGCCGAATGCTACACCTGCGGCCGTCGGGGGCACATCGCCAAGGCATGCAGAAAACGGAAGGAGGGCCGGAGGCAGTCACCGGACCGTTCGACCAGACCGGACCGTTCAGCGAGGCCCAAAGATGGCGTCCAGACCACGAGGAAGCAGGACGGCGTGGGCCGCGTCTCGGACAGCAGCGAGGACGACGTCCCAGTGCTCAGTGTGTCCGCGGAACAGTCCCATTATTTCGTTGAGGTACTAGTACAAGGGGCCCCTATCAGGATGGAAATTGACTCGGGGTCCTCCTATTCCATAATTCCCCAGAAAGAGTTCTTGAAAATCGACCCCCACGTGCGGCCCAAACTTAAAACATTGAGGTCCACGCTACGAGATGTACAGGGGAACAGCATTCCGGTGTTGGGGGTCGGGAAATTTCGGGTTGAGTTTAAGAGACACTCTGCGGAGCTGCCCCTAGTTGTCCTCAAGGGGGGGAGTTGTAGCCTCCTAGGGACACAGTGGTTCCAGCCTCTGGGCCTGTTTATAGGGGGAGTACATGCAGTGGGGGTGGACCCAATACAAGCGGTGTGCGATGCGCATCCCGCCGTTTTTGAAAAAGGACTTGGAAAATTCAAGGGACCCCCTGTAGCTTTCGACCTAGACCCGGAGGTCCGCCCGATAAGACTCAAACCGCGCAGGGTGCCCTTCGCACTAAAGGACAAAATAGAGGCGGAACTGGACAAATTGGTGGGCCAGGGGATTCTTATTCCTGTTGATTCCGCGGAGTGGGAAACTCCAATTGTAACAGCTCTAAAGGCAAACGGGGAGGTGCGCATTTGCGCTGATTATAAGTGTACAATTAACAAGGCGATCCGCCCTAATGCATACCCGGTGCCGGTGGTCAGCCACCTTTTGGCCAGGCTAAATGGGGGAAAGTGTTTCGCTAAGCTCGACCTGGCACAAGCCTATCAGCAGCTTCCCGTAACACCCGCCACGGCCGCGGCACAAACGATAGTCACACATAAAGGAGCGTTCCAGGTGTCGCGGTTACAGTTCGGCGTGAACTCGGCACCCGGCCTTTTTCAGTCGCTTGTGGAACGCCTCCTGAAGGGGCTGGAGGGGGTGTTGCCTTATTTTGATGACGTATTAATAACAGGGGGGGAGTGAGGCCGAACTGGCACAGAGATTGGACAAAGTACTAACTGCATTCGAGAAAGCGGGGCTGAGACTGAGGAAGGACAAATGTGTCTTTTTCGAAACCGAGGTCGAGTTCTTAGGGTTCAGGATTACACCCGAGGGTATCAAGCCATCCAAATCCAAAGTAGTAGCCATCAAAAAGGCCCCTCGCCCCACATCCAAAACCGAGCTACAGTCATTCCTGGGGCTCCTCAATTTTTACCATACATTCCTTCCGCGGAAGGCGTCCGTGGCCGAACCGCTTCATCGGTTGCTTAAAAAAGAGGAGACTTGGATGTGGGGTGACGAGCACGAGAGGGCGTTCAAAGAATTAAAGCAACTCTTGACCTCTGACGCAATTCTAACGCATTTCGACCCCAAACGGCCGGTGGTCCTAGTCTGCGATGCATCACCGGTGGGGGTGGGGGCGGTACTTTGCCACGTGTTGGATGACGGAAGGGAGGCCCCGGTTGCATTTTATTCAAGGTCCCTGTCCCAGGCAGAGCGAAATTATGCACAAACCGACAGGGAAGCATTAGCAATTGTAGCGGGGACCAAAAAGTTTCACGATTTTTTGTATGGTCGACCGTTCAAAATCGTGACGGATCACAAGCCCCTGTTAGGGATTTTCACGGCAAGCAAGCCCACCCCGCAGATCCTATCACCGAGAATGCTGCGATGGGCCATTTTTCTCAACGCTTACCAACACGAGTTGGTGTACCGGCCCGGAAAAGAGATCAGCCATGCTGATGCACTTTCGAGATCCCCTTTGCCCTTGTCGGACGACCAGAAGGCTAGAGTAGGAAGAGACCGCCAGGTGTTACTAATTGAGGTTTTAGATGCACCCCCAATAGTACCAGCCGATATTGCTAGGGCGACAGGCAAGGACAGAACGCTCGAGAAAGTCAGCTCATGGGTACAAAAGGGGTGGCCGGCATCGTCCCCAAGCACGGAATTCGACCCATTCTTTCGGAAAAAGCTAGAGTTGTCCCTAGAAAGGGGGTGCCTATTGTGGGGCCAACGGGTGGTGGTTCCTGCAGCCATGCGGCCGAGGGTGCTCAAACTGCTGCACGTCAGCCACCCGGGCATCGTTCGTTCGAAAGCACTGGCCCGCAGTTACTTTTGGTGGCCACAGCTGGACGCGGACATTGAGCACATGGTCGGCACTTGTGAGGCATGCCAGGGATCCCGACCAGAGGCGGCCCGCCTCCCGCATAGGGAATGGGACACAGCAAGGGGGCCGTGGTCTAGAGTACATATAGATTTCGCTGGCCCATTTCGAGGAACCATGTTTCTCCTGGTGGTGGATGCGTTCTCCAAGTGGCTGGAGGTTATCCCAGTAAAGAGCACGTCCTCCGCCACGACAATTAGCCAGCTACGGAGAGTCTTTTCCACGTTCGGTTTACCCGACACTTTAGTCAGCGATAACGCGAGTTGTTTCACCTCCTCGGAGTTCGAGGCATTCATGGGAGCAAACGCCATTCGGCATGTCACATCCGCACCGTTTCACCCGGCCACGAATGGCCAAGTGGAACGGTTGGTGCGTACAACAAAGGATGCGCTGCGGCGCATGGGCCCGGGGGACCTAAATCACCAAGTATGTCAGTTCTTGCTAGCGTATAGGGTGACCCCCTTAGCGTCGGGTTACTCGCCGGCAGAACTCTTGATGCGGCGAAAACTGACCACGCTTCTGACCAGGCTGGACCCGACGAGAGTCGAGGATAAAGGAAGAAACATAGGATTGGCAGTCTCGAAAGGATTCGCCGCCGGCGACCTTGTTTACTGCAGGAACTATGCAAGCACAGGGCCAGCCTGGGTGCCAGGAACGATAATGGAACAAACAGGGCCAGTGTCATATCGGGTGGAAACGAGCACCGGCCTCCTCTGGAGGAGACACGCTGACCAACTGAGGCGCCGAGTGAGTGAAGGGCCGGTCAGTGGGGCACAGCAACAGGATTCAGCGATAGGGTTCTCCCCCACCCGTTTAGCCCAAGGGGGAGACAATGAGGGACATCAGTCCGAATCCGGGGGGGAAAGCAGTGATCCCGACTCATATCCTTTTGATACCCCAGTTCTATCAGGGCCCGGGGGGAGGGAAAAGGAATGTGCGGCCGCCGCCGCGTCCCCCGAATGTAATTTTGATTTTGATTTTGTGAGCCGGGGGGGTTTTCAGGAGTGTTCCCCCACCCTTCCAAGCGAGAAGAGGGGTTTTTCGTTAGCCCCCAGTGCCCCCGGTTCTTCCCCGAGAAAGAGCACACCTCTCAACAACGCCGCGGAGCCGCGGCAAGTCACTAACAAGTCTCCCTCTCAAATTACAGGGCAGGAAACCAGGGGACAAAGAGAAGGTAGCAAACCCGGGGAAAGGCAGCCCGCATCGAGACCCCAGCGTGTTCGAAATAAACCATCTTGGCTGAGAGACTTTGTCTCCTAAGGGGGGGAGTGTGTTGAAGTATGGGCTCGAGACATTGTCTCGTCCTAGGGGGGAGGGGTGTTGTGTTCTAATGGTTTTACCTTCCACATGGATTACAATGTATCTGAGCCAATGTAACCTTGCCTATAGCAACAATGTAACCTTCAGCTGTATCATATAAACCCTGTAATAGGACGCGAGCTAATGACCACCAGCTGGCAGCAGCGAGCGTCCAAGCTCTCTTGGTCCGAACTCATCAAAGGCAACAGCGCGGGAAGCTTTCCCGCCACCACCTACACCTGGACAAGAAGGGCGTGACCCGCAATGACGTCACGCAGACAGTAGCCAATGGGCTACCTTGGCACCACGTTCAAATGTATTACTGCTGTATATAAAGAGCTATAGATCCGCCATTACCTCATGTTCCCTCTGTCCACGATGCAATAAACCTGAGTTAACCCAGCCCAAGGCTGTGTCCTGTGTCTTAGTTTCATACCCTAAACTGACAAATGTGAAAAATGAGATTGTCCACTCTGTTTTATAACAAGAGAAAACAGTACATTTAAAGGAATACACAGCCAGTAAAAAATAATACAAAAACTTTATACAATCGCAGTGCATAAATACTAAAACAAAATAATGAGTACCCAGGGTGCAAAACTAACAGCATAATTTTCTGTACATTTATTCAAATCTATTTGCCATTTGAAGAAGAATTAAACAGCAAGGCCAAAAATCCATTCTTGAATATATAGAAAATGAAATGCAAACTGGCACGCCTATAGTGCTTATTTCTCTATGTGTTTACACACACTGTATGCTAATTATATGTTATCAATACTGGCCAAAGACTTAACAATTCTAAAGGAAATTGATTTTTAATGCATAATCTATGAGTTGTCTAGAGATCTGTTTCTTCTAAGGAATAATCATGTGTGTTTTGAGAGTTGCTTGAATGAGTAAGATGAGACGAAGCACTGTCCTTGTGGTTGAATTTTCCTCAAAATTCTGGCCTTCATTTGTTGTTCAGTCGCACAGTCGATTCCGACCCTTTGCGACCCTATGGACCATCGTTCTCCAGGCACCTCTGTCCTCCACCATCCCCCTCAGTCCTCCCAGTTCTGTGCCCATTGTGTCTACAATACCATCTATCCATCTCATCCTTGGCCTCCCCCTTCTTCTTTTGCCCTCCACCTTTCCCAACATCACGGCCTTCTCAAGTGAATCCTCCCTTCTCATTTGATGCCCAAAGTACTTTAGCCTCATCTTTACTATTTGACCTTTCAATGAGCAGTCAGTGTTGATTTCTTCTAAGATTGACCTATTTGTTCTCCTCGCTGTCCAGGGTACCCTCAAAACTCTCCTGCAGCACCACATTTCAAAGGCATCTATTCTTCTGCGTTCAGCTTTCCTAATTGTCCAGCTCTCACATCCGTACATTACCACTGGGAATACCATTGCTTTGACTATTCTAATTTTTGTTTTCAAGGTGATGTCTCTGCTTTTCACCATGTTCCCCAGGTTTTTCATGGCTTGTCTCCCAAGAATCAGTCGCCTTTTTATTTCATGGCTGCAATCTCCATCTGCAGTGATCTTAGATCCTAAGAATGTAAAATCTGTCACTGCTTCTACTTCTTCCCCATCTATTCTCCAGGAACTGATCGGGCCTGTTGCCATTATCTTGGTTTTCTTGATATTGAGTCTCAAGCCAGCTTTTGCACTCTCCTCCTTCAATCCGATCAAGAGATTCTTTAGGTCTTCCTCACTTTCTGCCATTAAGGTGGTGTCGTCTGCATATCTCAGATTGTTGATGTTTCTCCCAGCAATTTTAATCCCATATTGTGATTCCTCCATCCCTGCGTTGCGCATTATGTGCTCTGTGTATAAGTTGAATAAGCAGGGTGACAAAATGCAGCCTTGTCTTACTCCTTTTCCTATTCCAAACCACTCTGTCATTCCGTGTTCTGTCCTAACTGTTGCTTCTTGGTTCCTGTACAGATTTCTCAGGAGGCATATGAGGTGCTCTGGTATTCCCATCTCTTTAATCACTTGCCACATCTTGTTGTGGTCCACACAATCAAAGGCCTTAGTGTAATCAATAAAGCAAAAGTAAACTTGTTTCTGGTATTCCTTTGTTTTCTCCATGATCCAGCGTATGTTGGCAATGTGGTCTCTAGTCCCCCTGCCTCTTCTGAAACCAGCCTGCACCTCTGGTAGTTCTCTTTCCACATGCTGCTGAAGTCTATCCTGTATTATCTTGAGCATCACCTTGCTGGCGTGTGGGATGAGCGCAATTGTTCGATAATTTGAGCATTCTTTGGCATTGCCCTTTTTGGGATTGGAACATATACTGATCTTTTCCAGTCCTGTGGCCACTGTTTTGTTTTCCAAATCTGCTGGCATATTGAATGCAGTAATTTGATGCCATCATCTTTTAAAGCTTTGAAAAATTCAACTGGGATACCATCATCTCCACTAGCTTTGTTGTTTGCAGTGCTCTTTAGGGCCTTTCTGACTTCACTCTCCAGGATATCTGGCTCAGGTTCAAAATCTTCATCATTGTGACTATCAGGAGTGTTGAGTTCCTTTTTGTAGAGTTCCTCTGTGTACTCTTTCCATCTTTTCTTAATTTCTTCTGCATCAGCTAGCTCCTTTCCGTCTTTGTCCCTTATCATGTTCATTTTTGCTTTAAATGTTCCCTTGATTTCCTGGATTTTTTTGAAAAGGTCTCTGGTTCTGCCTCTTTTGTTGTTTTCCTCCATTTCTTTGCACTGTTCTTTTAGGTAGTTTTCCTTATCTCTCCTTGCTTTTCTTTGAAATTCTGTGTTCAAAAGATTGTATTTTTTCCTTTCTCCTTTGACTTTTGCATTCCTTCTTTCCTCTGCTATTTTAAGAGCCTCATCAGACAAAAGGAATATGACATTCCAAATCCACAAAATGATTGGTTTGAACCTCAAGCTGCCTGCCAGTGAAGATTTCTTCACTGTATCCTTGTTCATTTTGACCTTAATGGAAGTGAAATTGTCTCTAAGGTCATCATTCTATCTTTTATTACTTAGTGATTTCTTCCCCTCTCTCTTTTGTCCCTTTGAAAAGAAATTGAAAAATGTGCACATGGGCAAGAACGCCACGAGGCAAGGGGGAAAAATTATACAGCTTCACACGAATGCTTATACCAATCTGAGGTAATAATTTGAAATTGTTCAAAATAGCCTATGATTACACAAGCTATAATAGCTGGCTTGAACTGGAAAAGACTGGAAATAGTGGAAATTTAAAATACAGTTCTTAATATTTTCCATCATGGCCTTACAAGAACAATAGTTGATTTATTTTAAATAGAAAATTCATTTGTAAGTGCTACCAAATCCAACTCAAATATGCTATTCTTTCTGTTGCTTGTTTTGTTCATTTGGTTTACCTCCTTCTTCTAAAGAAGTTAAAGTAAGATTGGTACTGGGCCACTTCTATTAACACATGCACAAACAACTGTTTGCTTATATTAAAAGGGCTTAGAAACTCATCCAAACAAACAAGGTGTCATGTCATGGACAATCTCATTCAGCCTTAGACTTCCTTGCTCCTCTGCAATAAAGAAACAATGACAAAGAGAACAGTGCAAATAGCTGAGGAAGAAATCATAGGGTTTGTGGGGAAGTCTAAGGGTGGAACTAAATAAGATGCTACCTTCTTTGTTAGGTAAAGGTTTTCCTTGCTTGAAAGCCAGTCATCACCAACTCTAGGGTGTGGCCCTCATCTCCATTTATAGCCAAAGAACCAGCGCTGTCTGTGGCTGAAGACATTTCTGTGGTCATTTGGCAGCCTTGACTAGATGCCGGAGCACATAGAATGCTATTACCTTTCCCATCAAAGTGGTACCTATATATCTACTTGCAATTTCTTGCTTTCGAACTGCTGGAACAGACGGTGTGAGCTCACTCCATCGTGCAGCACTTGGGCCTTAAATTGCTAAGCTGCCAACCTTCCAGTTGCTAAGTTCAGCCACTGTGGCACTCACTTTCCTTGTTAGAAAGGATAAAAGCATTCACAACATGCAGGATGGGGAAACTTATCTGCAAATCTGCTTATCTTCCATTGAGCTATCAAACATCACTTGGAACAACTGAAGGTGACAAAACTTTATCTAGAATAAATAAATACATTTAACCTCTTATTAAAAGCAATAGATACCTAGAGGACTTGTTGAAAAATAGCCATGACAATGCTTTGTGTTTGAGTGAGAAGTAGTAGACTGATGAAAAAATGGAGTCAACCTCTGGGATTTTCCCTTGCTTTGTAAATGGTAGTGAACAAAAGTGAGCATCCTGTTTACCATCTTGACGGTTGCCATAAGTGCTGTCAATATTCAGGGTGTCCTTTGGTATATAAAGCTCAGCATTCTTTTTTCTGCTGGCAATGCAGACATAATAAAGAGTGTCCCAAAGGTTGCCATTCAGAGGAAAAATTATATAACAACAGATTACAGGTATCTTGGAACATGTTTGTCATGAGTAGTGGAGAAGACTGTGTGTGTGTGTGTGTCTGTGTGTGTCTGTGTCTGTGTGTCTGTGTCTGTGTGTTTAGAAAGAGGTGGCCAACACATAATGAATATATTGTAAATATTTTGTAAGACTTTGTAATGAGTATTTTGTCAATAAAGGTACATTTAGCTACAATCTCCCATTTCCCCTATGTATGCCAACTTTTGGGACACCCTACAATGTGCAGCAATATTGGGTCTTTTCCTACATTCTGAATCATGCACAATATCCCACACTCACAAACCATGTCCTTTGGTTAGGCAGTAAATATTTTGAGCAAATCTTGCTGGCTGTTCTAATCATAGTGTACGTTGGCTGCTTTTCAATGGGGGGGGGGAAATATTCAAAGGAGACATGATATATTGTTGTTTGGACTTTAGAGAAGATTACAGACATGTCTAGTACATACTTTTTGCAATTTTTCACTGTGACAAAGAAAATACATAGACATGCACACCCTCTGGACTGTATGCTCATTAGAATCTAATTTCATGTGACAGCAGAAATATGATAAACTAGTAATTTTTGCCCAGCCTTGCTGGGCAGGTATAGTTTGCGTGTTGCTGGTTGGGATGGTTTTGGGGGTACACACATACACACACATACAGAGAGAGGGGGGTGGGGGTGGGGTGGGAGCTCTGCATTCGGCCCACTGCCTGTCAGAGAAACCAAGCCCCTTCTCCGACAGGCAAGGGCCGAATGAGGAAGGCACTTGCTTCCCTCCGGGAGGCGAAGTCAGAGAACGGAGTACCGTTCTCTGCCTTTGCTTCCTGGGAAAGTGGCTTGCAATCTTTGTATTACCCCCTCTGTTGTTTCGTGTCAGCTCTCAAAACAGTGGAGGGGATAATACAATGGCGGCAGCCAGCGATCCGCCAGGGAGAGCTCCTCCCCTGACAGATTGCTGGCTGCCACCTTGGCATTTCCCCCTCAACTGTTTTGAAGGTTGACACAAAACAATTGTGGGGGAAATGCAATGGCTCCAGCCAGTGATCCATCAGGGGAGGAGCTGTCCCTGGAGGATTGCTGGCCGATGCCTATGAAATTTTCCCTCTGTTGTTTCGCGCGCTGGCTTGAAACAGCGGATGGGAAATAGCGAGGGTGAGAGCCGGCAGGCATGGCTGAGGGCATGAGGTGTGGCAGGGCAGAGGCAGTGCCAACGACAGCACCTTGCCCGGCTGTGTCCTCAGGCGGCGTGGCTGTGGGTGGGAGGGGCAGCAGGGCAGAGGCAGTGCCTACGGCGCTGCCTTGCCCAGCCGTGCCCTCAGGCAGACCATTTACTCAGCCCGAGCTCTGTCTGCCTCAGTAAGGCAGGACCCTGGGCCGAGGTGTTTTTGGTGCATGTCAGCCATTTTTTTACGTGCATGCCGGCTATCCCACCTCCTCCATGCTTGCATCCTTCAGCCTGATTGGCTGAGGGGTGGCATGGCGTGGAGGACACTGGGAAGCATAGGGTTTTTTTGTTCAAGTTTGTGGGGAGAACGCCCCACTCTCAGCTTCTGGACCCTTGTGGGAGTGATGTCTGGGAGGTAAGGTTAGTGTGCACAGTGCATTACGGGAATGTATGGATGGGTATAGACACGCATGGCAGACACGCACGGCCACATCCCATTCTTATAGGTAAGATAGTGATACTTTGACTGCCCATAATTCTGAAGCTTTTGCTGTAATTCTGCCCATAATTCTGAAGTTTTCTTTTTTATAGTTGATGAAAACTGGAGGGGCTTGTTAGGAAATTATACTTCTTATAGGCCAGCAGGTTTTTTCCCTTGTGTTATCTTTCTTGATTCATTCACCTTCTTTCTCTTTGTCCCAGTTACAAGACAAATGTTCACAATAAATTGCTCAGTTAATTATTAAATATCCAATACAATACAATATAGCTTGAAACATAACAGTGGCTTGTAACCTTCATCAACCTCTGTAACTTTTCTGTACTACATAATAAACCTTATTAACTTCTCTTCTATGGAACTATAGGGGATTATACAAACATAATCTTTGAAAAAGACCAAGATATGTTACAGGTATTATGCTTCTATTCAAACTTCTTGTAAATACTATGGGCAAGCTCTGACAGTTGCTTAAACCTTTGAAATACTTTCTACTAGATTATAATGTTCCTGCCTTCTTTTACAATGTCTTGTATCATGCAGTATTCATTTTGTCAATTTGCTCTCATTGCTGCCTTTGAGCATTGTGCCTTTGAAGTTGAATATTACACTTGAAATCTGTCAGATCTCCAGTGCAGAAGTGGCAATTCAGTTCTTTCTAACCCTCTCAGGGGATTGCTCACATTTCTCCCCCCCCCCCTCACACAAACACCTTTGAAAATGTATGTATTTTTGGTTCAAAACCAAGCGACACTTTTGTGGGTTAATAGATGTAAGTTGGTTATACTGAGGTAAAGGAGAGTGAAATGACAATCAGCAGCAACAAAATGTACCACACTGCATCTAATAAGGCATATCATCAATGTTTCCTAATAGGATTATTTATCTCCTAACATAATTAATTTCAAGTCTGGCCAAGTTATACTGCTATGGTAATATGTTGGAGTATGGTGGGGGCATGTGGGAATCTAATAGGGATGAACCATAAGCCAAGTTCATGAGAATGCACACACTCCTGTTTGGCTTTGAGTTTCCCCCCGAGAGATGTCCTGCATCCCTTTACTATGTTTCAACCTTTCCCTGAAAGAATGTCAGTACACATGTAGTCAAAGTCTATGGAGAGACTGATCACACAGGTTTCACGAGGCTAGTATGCTATCTTAGCTGCTCTAACCAATCAGAATCACATACTGTAGCTTGCATGATTCTCACACGGTATCCTAATGTTAGAAACAATGTATGCCGAATGTAACCTACGGCTGAATACTCTCTATTGTTCACTATGCAACCCATTTTGCTCCCTTTCTACTGAATGCACTATTGTTCCTGTAATTCTTATCTGCTGTTGAATTTTGGCAATAAAAGATACTGGTTGGGGTGGTTCGAGAGAGCTCTCCCCAAGCAGCCGGCTGGACCGTATCTCTGCTTGGGCATTTTCATGGTATCAGGATTTCCTCCCGCAACAGTAATAGAGTAGACTATACTGCCAGTGACTCAACAGCGAGTGTCAGGTGGTGGTTAACCAATATTCAGAATCGGATATGGCACAATAAGAAGAAGAATTAATTTATAATGGAGATGGAGAAAAAGAATGATAAAAAGTAGCTCTTTACATGATATTTACCTTATATATGAATCAATGCTTCAGAAAGTTTCCAGAAATTAAGGTTTCCATTTGTCTTAGTCTACATAGGACATTCTGAAGAGCTGTTAGATGATAGTTATTTGTCTGAAGACATCCTCCAGAACAGTCGTCTCATCCATATGCAATTGAAAGATTAAAAGAATATGGGAGAAGAAGAGCAGGGGCTTTGAAGTCACCCTCCAACAGAAAGCACATGCTGAGAAATCAGATAAGTCACCTACCCATAGTCTTCCCAGCATGGTGAATAGTTTCTGTTCAAATTATAGTAATAATTCCTGTAGACAGAAACAAATGCGCACACATTTTATTTATATTTTTATAATCTTTTATTCCTTATTTATGATATCTATGTGGCTACAACCTACTAATAATTGTGAAGCCACCATAAGAAGTAGTAAATACCATTACCCATTCACTTAATGATAACATTGTAGTGATTATGTGATAATTGCCAACCAATATCACAAGAACCTTTAGATTTCCCTTGAAAGCATTCCTCATGTGGATGTCTTTATATACATATTTTGTGTAAGTCAGGGGTTCCCAACCTTTTCAAGCCAGGGGCCGGGTCATGCTCTCTCAGTCAGCTTTGAGGGCTGAATGGCCATTTTGCCCTGCCTGCATGATGGGGGTGGCCATTTTGTCCCACCAGATTCAAAGGGGTGGCCATTTTGTTTCTCAAATGCTCTTAGAGGGGTGGGGGGGGCCACATAAAATGGTACTGCAGGCCAGATCCTGCCATGGGCCTTAGGTTGGGGAGCCCTGGTGTAAGTGAAAGTGCTACATGTCTTTTTAAATATCCTTTACTTAACTTTAAAAATCTGACACAATTTATGGTTCTTTTTATAGGGCTCATCTCTGTGCACAAGAAGCCAAACAGAGTGCATATATGCACACAGGTCAATGAACCTCTGTATAATATGGTTGCACTTGCTACTTTATGTTTCAACCACCCTGGGGTAACATTTGACCTACTTGTGTTACTTAAAAGGAGAATGATTTCAGTCTATAAGACCATCTGATAACCAGTCAAAACTTTTAAAAAATGTTTTCATATAGGAAACATAGATGCCTGTCTCAACTGATCATTTAAAATTTTGTTGACATCTTGTTTCTTCTTGTGATTTAAGCAGGATAAAATGTTCCTTAATTTATTGAGAGAATGGAGCTGGGGAAAACAATAATGTGCCTTGATTGTTTATGCTCCACTTCACTGCACAGTTCACTTGGTTGCACAATGTACTTCAGGCTTTTCAGCACATTTTCAGGGTGTTTTTATTTAAAACCTCTTTTGTGGCAGGAAGAAAAACCGTTTTGTTATTGAGATTTACATTAACAGAGCTTTCATGGGCATACAATTAGGGTTGTTATACTTAAAACTTGCCTTGTAGTGACCTCTGTTCTTTTCTAAAAGGGAAAAATGCTTTTCTAAAAGGAAAAAAATGATGCAGCGAGAGACTACACTGCGAGATAGAAACATGGAAAGGAAAAATGTAGCAACTTGAAATTAAGTCTAGTCTCTTGGACCAGCTGAACTGCCCTCTCAGATATTTAAAGCACTTGCAGATTTAATCTCAGATTCTCTGATTCCATGAGAATTCTTGGAAAACAGGTAAATCCTTGCAGATTGGAGGTGGGCGAAAGCTGCCACCTACTTTAAATAGAGGGGGGAGGGTAAAAGGACCTAGGCAGCTATTGACTAATCAACCTGAAATCAGTACCAGGAACAATTGTTGAATAGACTGTTAAATTGAACATCTGTGACCACTTGCGAAAGAACACTGTGATCACTTAAAAGGCAGCATGGGTTTTTCACAAACAAGTCATTATAGTTTTAAAAATGCCCCCCTCTCTCCTCCATACTCTATTTTTTAATACAGTTACAAACTTGACAGTTGCAGAAATGCTGTGGATGTACTGAATCTTGATTTCAGTAAGACTTTCAACAAGGACTGTCATGATATTCTTGAGGAATTGTGGGCTAGATAATTCTACTCTTGGTAAATGTATAGTTGACTCACAGATTGTACCCAAAGAGTGCTTGCTTTGTAAGAAATGACAAGTAGCGTAACCTAGCATCTCATTCCGGATGTTGTGTTGTTTTGCGTATTTATAAATGACACAGATCAGCTTCTAATTTATTAGAAGACATAATCAGGATTCAGGATAGCCAAAACAGATTGGATAACTGGGCTAAAAACCCAAAGTTAATTGCAACAAATATAAATGTAAAGTTCTATAAGTAGACAAGAGAAATCAAATCTCCCCAATCTTGTTGTTCTGTGCAGGACAATGACAATAAAGATTTATCTATCTATTTACTATTTGCCATATAGGATGAGTAACATCTAGCCTCATGGTAGTATGTAAACAATATATGTAGAGTTTTAGTAAACTAGAAGCTAAACATAAACAAACAAACAAATAGTCTGACATGGCAGGCAAAAAGTCTAATGCAATTCTGAGCTGCAACAATAAAATAATTGAAACCAGAGTAAGATAATAGTAATAGTATCACCAGGCATGTGCTGGTATATTGGGCAATCAGGCTTTGTCCCACCCCACCCTTGCCTGGGGTGCCCTGGGGCGCCAATAGCAATGTATGGGATTCCCCCCCCCAAATAAATAAATAAATAAATAAATAAATAAATAAATAAATAAATAAATAAATAAATAGCCGTTCTCCCACTCCCTGTCCAGTGCCATCCTTTGATGTCTACAGACTGATACACAATAGGCAGCATCACAGAGCCAAACACATCTTTATTGCAAGCTATGCAATCTGAACATGAGGTAATGGCGGAGACGCAGCTCCTTATATATGCTTGCAGTACATTTGAATTTAGCTACATGGTTGACCATTGGCTGTGGTATCCGTGACATCATTGAGACATACGGTATACCTTACAAGGAGTTACCTGTGGCGGGAATCTTTCCCGCGGAGACCTATGGTTGGTTGTTTTATACCATGTGATCCGAGCGCTTGCAGCTGCCATTCTTAAAGATACGGAACTCCATACACAACACTTCCCATGGTACCCTGCACACCCCTGAGTACCACGCAGTGGCTCAAGTCAAGTGGCTAAGATACTGACTGGAAGGCGGCAAGTCAGCAGTTTGATACCCGAATATTGCAGGATGGAATGAGCTCCTGTCTTTGTCTCAGTTCCTGCCAACCTAGCAGTTCAAAAGCAAGAAATTGCAAGTAGATAAATAGGGACCACTTTGGTGGGAAGGTAAACAGCGTCCCGTGCACTTTAGTGTGCAGTCATGCCTGCCACATGACCACAGAAACGTCTGCAGAAGCACACATCACTGGCTCTTTGGCTATGAAACAGAGATGAGCACTGAACCCTAGAGTCAGATACGTCTGACTTTCGAGCAAGGGAAACCTTTACCTTTATCTGAGTGTTGTGAAGTAGTGTCTCCTAAAAGAAAGGCAAAGGATATGTGGTTTTAATTGTTATAGACATAGACCTTTGTGTGTGTGTATGCTTCAATGGAGTGGAGTGGGGGGGAGGTTGAGGTTGGAGGGCTCTGCTCTCTGCTGCCCCACTTCCTTCCCAAGTATGGATGTAACTTTTAGCCTAATAAATTCCTAGCTCCTTCCTCCAAAAAGGGATTAGTAGTGGAATAATTAACCCAAACATATGACCAAAGACAAGAATGGATACTCTGGAAAATAATTCATACAAAAAATAAATTGGGATTTTTAAATATTAATTAAAATACAAAAGAAGACAAAAAAATCACAACAACAACCTAAACAAAAATACATATAATACCTTCTCCATTAAATATTCTCAATATAATTAATTTTTTATATACACCCCCTTGTTCCAAAAAGATAATACATCTTGCTCTGGCTTTACTCCTTTCCATTTCACCATATAATATCTTTGAGAAATCTCACCTCTAAAATCGCTCTAAAATCAAAGTTTTTTTTGTTTTGTTTTTGCTAATTCTTTTTTTACCTTTAACTCATGGGTTAATGTATTATTTATAGCTAAATTCCAAATATTAAATTGGAATGATGTGTGTTTCTTGTAAAATGCTTTGTGAACACAATATTCGACCTCTTAATGTACATTCAGAGAGGCATCCTTCCGACATTCTGGGCAATTAGACTGAACGGTTAATTGGTGCAGCTAATAACGTGGCTTCCAGCCAGCACTGAAAAAGGTCGAAAATTACACTTCTCCAGCCTGCCAAGAAGGGCATTAGGTTTGTTTGCGGCAATATTAGGATGTAAATGTCACATCAGTTTCTGAGAAGGCGCATAATCTGGGCCATATACATTATGTAAGGTTGTCATGGCAACAGTTCCTCCAGTGGCCTGCGGTTTCCACAGAAACTGTGTCCTGCTGAAACAGGTGCCTGGGAGAGAAAGGAAGGGAATGGAAAGCAGGATGGTCACATGACCTCTGCAGCATTCATGCGCCCTCCTCCTCGCCACGTTTTCCTTTGCACGGATTCACTGGGGGAGGGGAATGTGGGATCCTGCACCCTGCACTGTACATTTCTGTATTCGAAAACCTTTGGCTTCTATGAAGAGTTATTTGTTGCTCGTGGTTTGGAAATGTCACTGAACAAGGGAGGACTGAAAACAGCCATTTCAGCTTGTCAGGTCCAGCCTTATACGAAATCCTTTGCATGGGTACAATTTACTGGTAAATGCAGACTCTGTATGTCACTGCCTGCATCTTTTAAAAAATTATGCAATAGAATGTGAAGGGTCATTTTTTATATATAATTATTTTTAACGGACTGGCTTTTTATAAAAATCATTTTTCTATGTGTGGTTATGTATAGCTTAAGTACTGTACTGAGCAAAGTGAGATTTAGATGTCTGTGATTTGGGGTCATGTGCACAACTAAAGCCATGGTTGGGGTGTCAAGTAAGTTTTACAAGATACAGTGGCATAACTCATTTAGGCAATGCAGCACTGGCATAATTGCTGTAGTTCAAAGGGAGGAGATACTGCAGCGTTTACTGGAAGCTTAGGCCTGGCATAATTGAAGATGAACATGCTGGCTGTTTCTCCTGTCACCTCTTTGTAGGGGAAAAGAGCTTGACACGGTTATTAAATCTGGCAGCTATAGGGTGCATGCATAAGAGGAAGCAAACACAGCAGAGGATTGCGAATGTGCATCGCTGTCAGATAACAGCCTTCTTGTCGCTAGTCTTGGGCTTGAAAGGAGGTTCAGAGGGCTCTTTCTCCCTTTTGTAATTGCTAATCTGGACCTCTGCACAATTGAAAATGTAAGTATTCTTGGATGCTTGGCTGCTTTCAGGTTGCCAGATGGGGGGTGGGAAGGGTGATTTGTCTTGGCTTTATTTTTTTCAACAATTGCACTGACGTTCTAGCTGAAAGAGCAACAAGGGGGAAAACCGAAAGACTCAATCAGGCAGGGAAATAATTTTTGCAGGACTGGACTGACAGACTTTCAATGGAATAGAGGAAGGAGAAGGTTGCAGTGGGGTGGGGTGGGGTGGGGAGATTTGGGTAGCTTCACAGAGAGAGGAATTGAGTGACCCATTAATTGCAGGCTCCAGATTTATTGTGAGAAAGGAAATCAAGAAGCTCAAGCAGCTTTAAGCGAGCGACTTAGAAATGTGTAAGGAACCACTTCTTCCTTAATGCAGGAACAGGCTTTAATAGCCCAAAATTCCTGGTTAAGTGTGGAGGAAGTGATGCTAAAACGGTGGCTGGGATAGTTTATGGAACCTGCCGGTAAAGGTGGGGGCGAACAGCTATTGTAAGGATGTACTAAACCTGTTCTAGAAGTGAAAACAATGCCAACAGAATGGTGAGTGATGCTGCCTTGTTTTGCTTTTTAAATGCTACCTTTTCTAAAGTTCCTTTTGGCTAAGATCAAGCGAAGCTCAATTGTGATGCATGGAGGATAGTGGGGTCCCATTGCAGGCGTGGCGATTTCTCAGTGATGCAGGCATGGATTTTTACCAGCAAGGAGAATCTTTGTGTTTGATAAAGTACAATTTATGCCTAATTATAGTTTTTTTTGTTTTTTTTTAAAAAGGTGCTTTGTTTTTTCTATAAGATTAAAGCAATCTGGGATTGGCAATAACAGTATAAATACAATTTACATATGAGAAAAGATGCAGCTGGTTCCATGTGTACCTATATCAGATAATTCCATGAGAAATGCCTGCCATTTCCAATTTGTCTGAATTGTCATGTCCTATTTGCTTATTTGTTGGATGTATTGTTTACTGCAGATTCAGTCATGGCATCCTAGTAATTTTAATATGACAATTATTTTTCATGCTTATTAAGAGAGGGAAGAATGAAACAGAAAGCTGTGTATATTATGTCTTAATTTGGATGGTGCTGTAAACCGAGATTAGAGAGTTTGGGAATGTACCATGTTCTTGTGTACCTCCTTTGCCCATTGTGCGCAGTTCAGATTTCCTTTCTATATTTTTCAAGTTTGAATAATCATAATCATATCTTGACATTATATCTGAACTGGAGATGCATGATTGGTACTAATGTCTGAATCATGCTTGCAACCATACATGGCTTGGATCCAGACTGAGACTATGATAAAGAAGAGCCATGGATATTTTTGAGACTTATGATTATTATAAGCAGTGTAAGTCCTGTTGATTTCAGTGGGTCTGTGTGAACCTTCAAGTCAAAAATTGCATATTAATACTAACTATCGTCTGATTCTGAAAAATTGGGAAAACTGCTTATTGCAGTTCTGAAATGGAAGACAGAAATCAAATGCTGTAGAAGGGGGGAAAGAGGGTGTGGCTATAGCAGGCTGACTATATTGCAACCGAATATATTCAGCTATTTCAAGCAGATACTTTGCAGATACTATGCATATAAGAGTTTAATGTTCATTAAATTTACATTCTAGTGAAGTAGAAACAGTTTGGAACAACTTTTTAGATCTATTATTTTTCTGTTCTGTTTTTTCCAGCACAAATAGAACAAAATATGATCCGACCATAAAAGCAAATTAAAAAGCATCAATAAAAAAAGTTTTAAAAAAACACCCAATTAAAATATGTGGACTAAAACCAGAGGTCATTCCCAGTTCAAATGGACACATTAAATAAATAAAAATTGACAAGTAACCACTTAAGTAATTCTTGTTGATTCAATGATGGAAATCCAGTCGCAAGTTGCACTAGAGTAGAGTAGACCAGTGGTGGGCTCCAAAATTATTTACTACCACACTGTGGGTGTGGTATGGTGGGTGTGGCCAGGGGGAAAGCCCTGTGTTGCACCCGAATTAGGACTACTTTATTTCAAAACTTGGGTGGGTGCGTCCAGCCAGAATTTCTGCTACCGGTTCTGGCAAACTGGTGCAAACCTGCTGATGCCCACCACTGGAGTACACCCATTGGACTGATGGAGATTTAGTGGTCCAACAGCTATATAAATGCTATTGATTTCATAGGTCTACTCTCATTGTGACCAGTTGATTTCAACCCATGGTTCTAATCGGTTGGAATTAATCATTGGATTCAGTAACTGACAATGCCTTAACAGCTGTCAGAAAGATATCATGTGGGTAACCAAACTTCCCTTGACAGAAAATACCAGAATCCATTGGGAAATTCCTTTTCTCCTAATCAACCTACCTATCAATACTGTGGGAGTATTCTTTAGCTGTTATGTTATTTCAGAAGGTAATATCATACCTGTCAAGTGCCGCTCTGGAAAATACGGGGACTGCTACGGCCCGGGTGCGCATGCGCAGCAAAAATGCCTTTGCGCATGTGCAGAACCCCTTTGTGTGTGTGCAGAACCCTTTGTGTATGTGCAGAGCCCATTCGCGATGGGCACACATGCACAGCAACCCCTTTCCCCACTGTTGAAATACGGGATGGCGGTGGGAAAGGGGAGGGATGGGCACATAAATACAGGATTTCCCAGCCAATCCAGGATACTTGACAGGTATGTAATACAGTGGGGCTACTTGGTATTTTGGACACTAAAATATAGTATGCCTCAGGGTTTAATATTGTCTTACATGCTAATTAACATATACATAAAAATACATAAAAATATTCATCCAAACAGTGGGTGTTTGGTTCCATCCATATGCTGACCATAGCCTGCTCTACCTCTTGTTTCTATCTGGGTTGAAAAGCTGTTGTTCAGCTTCTAAATTGCATTGATCAGGGCTGTGGTGGCTCAGTGGTTAGGAAGCTTGCCTTGTTAGCTGGAAGGCTGGCAAGTCGGCAGTTCGAGACCCCGGTACAGCATGATGGATCGAGTGCCTGTCTCTGTCCCAGCTCTTGGGGACATGAAAGGAGCCTCATTTGGGTGTTCCCTGAGCTGAGTTTCTTCCATAAAAATCCTTTCAATCCAGAATAAATTCTGACATAAAATTACAGTATTACTATTATTATAAATCGTATTGGTAATGGAACAGATGATAATGGAGAAGGGAGAGTGCCTACCTTTGACAAATTTGAAATTGTGAGTGGGCTTACATGGAAGAATGTGTTCTTTCAAATAGCCTGTTCCCAAGATATATGTTTCTTTGTAGATTTAACCCAGTACTTTGAATTCAACCCAGAAATTAACAGTCAATAAAACAGTGTCTCATCCATTTGTATATGTGTTCCAAACATCACAAAAATGCTAATTTCTTCCTTCATATTTATTTTACCAGCCAGTTCAAATGTAGAATTTATATTTTATAGATTAGGTGTTAAGGATTAGGCCTGGAAATAGTTATGTCAAAATCAATTGCTAAAACTGAAGCTCTATGTGGTCATGGATTTCTGATGGTTCTTTAGCCTATAGGTAGAATTTAGATGAGTAAGCAGTTATTACTCAGGCCGTAGGTATTTAATAAGCAAAAGCTAACCAGTGAGCCGTAAAATTGGTTAACGGTTTAAATTAAAACAATTCCCTTATATGGATTAAAATGGATGAGTTGAACCATTAGCACAATGTTGCCTTTGGGTATCAAGCATCACTTTATTTTAAAGAAGATTTTATCATCTTAAGGTTTACAACTCCTCCTATTCCTTTTCTGAGATGAGTAGTGTCATTAATTCACAATAAGCAGAGAACTGTTGTAGTCTGTACATGCACAAACATTTGTTTCTTTTTCAAATAACTGCTTTGAAGATGATGGAAAGACAATTTTAAAACAGCTAAATGAGACACATAAGATAGCTTCTTTGTGTAGGACGTATTACAAACACAGTGCCATGGGTCTTATCAGCCATGAAACACAGTCCGTAGGAATCAATAATTATTGATGGAAAAAAGAAGCAATTATTTATTGTGTGATTACTGAAATGCTGGTGGCAGTTCAATGTAGTGCTGACCTTGACTATTTGGATATAGAATATAAATAACAGCTTTCAATTCTTTGATTAGGAGAAGTGAAGAATTAAGAGAACTAGTCTTTACTTACGTGATAAGAGAGAATGTGAAGAAGATGGAAACAATTTAAAGGGAAAGGGTTTCCAGTGCTTTCTTCACCACCACTTCACCACTGCCTTATTCTAACTTTATAATAATTACATACTGACAATTCGATTCTAGCTTTGATGACCTTTTCCAGGGTTTTCTAGGAAGGCAGTGTTCAGAAATCGTTTAATATGCTCTTACTCTGGGGTCATCTTGGGAATGTACAGCTTGCTCAAGGCTACAAACACTGACTCTTCTCCTAGAAGATTCCACAGGGTATCAAACTCTCAACCTCATCCATCAGGCCCATTCTGATTTCTGGAGAAGAAAATTATTTGGGGAGACTCAAGCCTTGGTTCTTATGTCTGAGGCCTTAGGGACCAAAATCTAGTGGGAACTGGGGTTACAGCAAGCCTAGAAAAGCCAAAATATTACTATTAAACAAATAGATAGGATGAATGCAGTAGTACACATCTGGTCTCCCACCATCCATAAACAGAATATTATCATACCTGTCAACCCGCGGCTCCGGAAAAACAGGACCTGCACACATCACTTGTGCGCAGTTCACGTTCCACGCAAGCGTGGAAAGGTTTTACCCCTTCCACGCATGCACGGAAGCGCTACGCCGCTTGCGCAGCCCTTATGCAAGTGATGTAGCGCTTCCGCGCATGCGTGGAAGGGGTAAAACCCTTCCGCGCATGCGCGGAAAGCGTTTCCCCCGCTGCCAAATTATGGGGTTTTGGCAGCAGGGGCCGCGTTATGATGTCAATCGACGTCAATTTACGGGGTAATTCCGGCCAAATCGGGAAGGTTGACAGCTATGAATATTATATTCCTATAAGCCTGAGGAAGAAAAATATTTTTCATTTCATTTCTTTCATTCTTTCTTTACTGCATTTCAATACCACCCATTTGGGTGGTATCCCACTCTGGGTGGTGTACAAACAGATAACAAATAACAACAGAACACACAGCAAATCAAAACAAACAAACAACAAATATGTCACAAACTAAAAAATAAAATAAAAAATAAAGTAACTGGCATCTGAGGGCATAGGAACTCAACCTGACTGACTAATTTATCACATTTTTATCTGACTAATTTTATTTATAGACCACCTTTATTTGAGCCATTTTTACCTATGTTGGAACTTGGGAACTCTAGAGTGTCTCTGGGAGCTGCCAAAAAGCTCTGGGGGTGTGGCGGGCTCAGTCAGCCTTCAGGCCATGCTTTGCATCTCATGTCTTGCACCATGTGTAAATTGCTCTTCATATTATCTCAGTATGTTGTTGTTTACATGTGCTGTGGAGGTGTGTTGCAATTTTGTTGGCAGTACATACTGGCTGAAATCCTATTGCTTAGTGTAGCAAATTGCATTAAAGTAGGACCACTGAATCAGTGGGGATGTGGTGCGTCAACTCCTCCTGCAGCTTCATTGATGCAAATGGGTCAACTCTTGTTGCAGCTTACTGTGCTAAGGAACAAGATTTCAGCCACTGTCTATGTTGACTTGCAAATTTCTAGCAGCACTGGAGTAATAAAATTTCAACTGAGGAGGAATTGATAAAAAGGATAAATAATACGTGGATGGCACCAGAAACTCCAGACGACATTTTACAAAATCATTGCTGAAAGCTGGTATTGTTGTGATTAACAATAGCTGGTTCTAGCACAAACCAAGGAGTGATTCTTTTAGTAATATACAAACATAGTGTAGCCTCCCCTTTCATTTCTACTGTGGTTCCATGTATCCATTCTCCAACCCCCTCCCCTGAAGAATATCACTTTCTTTCAGTCAAAGCTTCAGCTGTGAGCATACAGGATACCAGCCACCAGAATGAAAACCAACTCTGTAGCCCTTCCACTCTTTTTGGCACAATAGCTGAGAAAAACAGGGGTAATGGGAAAATGTCATAAAGCAACTTCTAACAAGGAGTACAAAGAAATGCTTGAATCTCTTGTACTTACATCTGGTAGTGCAGATGGACTGTAGCTGTAGCTTGCATGATTATACATAAGATTTTATTCTTCTTGTTCTGCTATACCCGAATCCAAATATTGGCAATCCTCATGGCGATCAGCCATGAAGACTGTCCTGGAAATATAATGTAGTGGCCTTTCATCTGCCTTCTGCATCACAGCATGACACCTGTACCACTGATCTAGTTCCGCAAGTCACCTGAGCCCTATTGGTACACAAAGTCCTCCTCGGCCCCATGCTAGTATTGATGAAGCTCCTTCCCTCCATCAAGATGAAGTCAAGATTTAATCCACTTGGGAACCATCACCATTCCCTGTGGACTTTGGCAACCAAGCCGTTAGTCCTCAGGGTTATCAGGTTAGTTAACCACCGGCTGACACTTTTTAAAATAGATTTTATAAAGACTAATTCCTCAGAGTTTAAGGTTTGTTTCCCCCCTTTGTGCCAACTGTTTTACGCCACAAGCCTAAGTGCGGGACCACCACCACCACCCCAGGTGGGCTGGACCACACCCACTGGAAATGGAAGAAAATGTACCAGCCTCCGTGTTTATGAGCCATGGGTGCACTTACAGCTGACATAACCACATTTACGCATGGTTGGGCACATTTTATAGCTGTAGTAAACATTCCCACTTCCACTTCTGGGTGTGGCAGTGGCAGGCCACATGAAATTGTGCCATGGACCGGTTTCAGCCCATAGGCTGTAGGTTGGGAACCCCTGCTCTAGAGGGAATGGAGCAGTTTTTCTGTCTCTTGCCACGTGCCCTCCAAACCATTATTATTATTTTGGTCAGAAGAGAACACTAGGGGCTTTTTTAAGTTTAAAAAAATATCAGTGGTTTTCCATGTTGAAAAATTATAGAGGACATAAACATTCCTTTTATTTGTTAATTTATTCCATATGCAAAAAAGTCTCTATGGTGGTGATAGCAAACCTTGGCACTCCAGATGTTCTTGGACTTGAATTCCCAGAAGCCCAAGCACCCTGTGAATCCACAAGAATTGGTTTACTGCAATTCATCCAGCCCATGCTGCCCTCATCACTCCCAGAAGTGGAAGTAAAATGCGCCTATTTTACTTCCACTTCCGGGAGCGACGAGGGCAGTGCAGGCTGGATGAATTGCAGTAAACCAATTCTTGTGGATTCACAGGATGCTTGGGCTTCTGGGAATTAAAGTCCAAGAACATCTGGAGTGCCAAGGTACGCCATCATGGCTCTTTGGGCATGCCATATCCTTTAGCTGAGCCTCTTAGGAGCACATCCTTTGGGCTAATAATAATTTCATGTCATAAATTATTCTGGATTGAAAGGATTTTTTGCTGGAGGAATTCTGCTAAGGGAACACCCCAATAAGGCTCCTTTCATGTCCCCAAGCAGGGCCGTGGCCAGGATTGTAGATGTGGGTGAGCAAATATTTTTTCAGGGTGGCCAATAAAGCCTCTTTTCAATGCATTCCTATGGGAAACAGTGCTTTGTCATGGGTGAGCAAACTGCTACTCAGGGTGGGCCAAGCCCGCCTTGGCCCCCCTCTGGCTACAACTCTGTCCCCAAGATCTCTTCCTACCAAAGTGGTCCCTATTTATCTACTTGCAATTTCTTGCTTTTGAACTGCTAGGTTGGCAGGATCCAGGACAGAGACTGGGGCTGAAAACATCATACAGTACCTGAGTCTCAAACTGCCAACTTGCTGACCTTCCAGCTTACAAGGCGAACTTCTAGCAAGTCGGTAAAATTGCACACAGCCCCACTGAAATCCTCTATTCCTCTTTAAATTTATTTCAGTGTAAACTTTCATAAAATATGTTCTTTTCTTCAAACACATGAGGTGTATGTTGGTACAACCCAGAATCCAAATTGTTCTACTCTGTATTAGATCAAACACTAAATAAACTTGATAGGACTTCTCAGCTTTTCATTTAAATAGGGACCACAGGCATGCCATCACCTTGAGAACCCAGAACCACAAATTATGGCCTGTTACTTTTCTGGCATCTGTGAGCATGTGGCTCGAATGGGAATGACCATGATCCTGGTTTAGAAAATACAATGAATTCGCCTGTTTTATGCCCCTGTTTTGCTTAGCTTCAGCTGCTATAGTGAAAATAGGAACTCAGGAAAATTCTGGCTTGTCATTCCACTATAATATAGTCATTATCTTATGGGTAGTTAGTGTGTAGCCCTCCATATATTGTTGAATTGCAATTCCTATGAGCCCCAACCAACACTGTCGGGGAGTGCTGAGGGCTTACATTTAACATCTAGGAAGGTATAATTTGCCCAATCCTGCATTATATAGTTCAGGTGGTGGCTGTGAGAATACTGTTCATCAGTAACTGTAGAAGGAGTGTCATGAAAAAGTCAGATGTTCACATGTGAATTGTATACAGTTTTATATAGTAGACGGTGGTGGTGGTGGTGGTGGTGGTGGTGGTGGTGGTGGTGGTGGTAGTAGTAAATGTGTCATCAAGCAAATTCTGACTTATGGCAACACTTTCCAGTGGTTTACTTTTTTCCTCTTCTGGGGGTTCCCTGGTATAGTACAGCTTGCCCAGGGCTACATAGGCTGGCTCTTCTCTTGGGAGACACAGTGAGGAATTGAACTTCCAACCTCTGACTCTGCAGCCAGATACCTAAACCACTGAGCTATCCAGATAGTGCAGTCTTAAGTAAAACTGCTCAATTCATGCAGAAACACACGTACTTCTAAAGCTTGGTTTATATCACACGAGTGCAGGAATTTGCTGCTGAACAAATAGTTACTGATCTTGAACTGTCCAAACTTCTTTCACTGCTACACTTTATCTGTCTTCGATGTAAATGCCTTAAAGAGTTTGAAAGGCTAATTTACTGTCTGTCTGTCTGTCTGTCTGTCTGTCTGTCTGTCTGTCTGTCTGTCTGTCTGTCTGTCTGCCTGTCTGTAGAGCATACGGAAGACAGTTGGAGTCTCATATCCCAACTGGCCAGCCACATGGTCCATCATGGTAGGATCAAGATAACACTTAATGTATTGTGAAAATTTTGATTGAAGTATTATCACAGGTATAAGTTCAATTATCTCAAGCAATCCTATATGGCCCACTTCCCTTAATAGTTTTTTTAATCTGCTTTATTGTCCCATCCTCTTTTCTATATAGCACATCAGCACTGTCCTAATAGATTTTTTCCCTTTTAACTGCTCCCTTCCTCTCTACAGAGTAGCAGTGCAAATGTTTAAATTCCCAATATCATGAAGTGGCTAAGCTGTCTTCTTAAGCCACTTAACAATGTTGGAAAACTTAAAGTGGAAGGGAAATTTGAAGCGGCAAATGGCTCAACTGCAGTGGCTCAAGTGGCTAAGATGCTGACTGGGAGGCGGAAGGTCAGCAGTTCGATTCCCAAGTACTGCAGGATGGAATGAGCTCCCGTCTTTGGCCCAGCTCCTGCCAACCTAGCAGTTCGAAAGCAAGAAATTGCAAGAAGATAAATAGGGACCACTTCGGTGGGAAGGTAACAGGGTTTTGTGCACTCAGGTGTCTAGTCATGCCTGCCACATGACGACAGAAACATCTGCAGAAGCAGACAGCGCTGGCTCTTCAGCTTTGAAACAGAGATGAGCACTGCACCCTAGAGTCAGATACAACTGGCTTTCAAGCAAGGGAAACCTTTAAGCTCCATTTTGGGTTCATTTCCAGTACCTACTATCTCTGGGAACAAATCAAAGGGGTGGGAGGTTGGTTAAGTTCTGGCAATTGCATATTGTAGAAATGACCCAAATAGAGCCATCCCTACCCACAGCTAAAAATCAGTAGCCATGATAAGGGATGCATGAAAGGTACAGATAGGAACACTCTGAGGATGAGCTGATTAATGCTAGCATTTCCCTCATCTCATCGTCAGCAAAATGAGAGAACTAGCCTGTCCCTAGATATGAACCAAACAGCAGGACACATGCCCATCTGATTGCACTCTATTTTATTGGAAGCCATTAGTATCATTGTGTTCCAGTCTGAGGTACATCTCACAGACCACCAGAATATAGGAAAATGTAGGGTGTTTCTTCGGAATCCCTTGCTTCAACTTATTATACTTTCACTTGGACTAATACTGTAATCCCCTTAATACCTCATAAGTCAAAGGCAATAGGCTACCAGTTGACTTCACAGGAAAGATTTGGGTTAAAACATGAATGTAGTATAAATATATTAGGAGACAGGGTGCTAGCAAATGTGCCCTAATGCAGAGGGATGGTGCTTTGAGAACCCCTAGGGTTGCATGCTGAGGCAAATCTTTGGATTCGGTTGTTTGGCAAGACAACAACAGCAACAACAACGAGGTGGGGGGTAATACTCAGCATTCAACGATTATGTTTGAAAATAGCCCCTTCTTGCCCTTCTGTTATTGAAAAGTTGAATCTGCTTGGCTTTTTCTCATGAAGAGATATGAAATCAATTATAGATGATTTTAAAAAGATAATGGAGAGAATGAACAAGACCACAGAATGTGTATTTCCGGAAGGCTGCAGCTGTGGAATTTCCTTCATGTCCTATTTAAAGTATAAGATTGCTGCTTACTTCATTAAGACATTTTGACACTGCATGAGAAATGAGGATGATGTCTACACAGCTTTCAGCATTCAAAGTGTTTCCATATCTGTTGGCTTGGATCCAATATGCCAGAGGATACTCACTAACATGATGGAATTTTTCCATTTTCCCTTTTCTGTCCCCCTCCGTAGCTCATCATCATTCCAAAACTATCTCTGGAGGGAGAGCTGCAGTTCCTCAGAACTGTTTTGAGGAGTAGCTGGGTGTTGCATTGTTAAAGGTGTTGTCTCCCTTGACCCTGGCTCTGTTAATTCTGCTAAAAGAGAGCTATCCCTTATGGTGATTATCAAATAACCATTCAAAATTGCCCTTTTAAAAGGTCAACATTATTATTCCTATCCTACAAATGGAAGGCTGAGAGAGTGGGTTTCTTAAGTCTACAGCTCACAATTCATTCTACTATACCAGGGGTCTCAAACTATGCCCCATCAGCTGGATCCGGCCCACGGTGCCAAATAATCTGCCCCCCCTCGTTCCAGCCACCATCAGCCGTGGAATCTGGCTGTGGCATCTGTCACCCCAATGATCGCCAGGGTTGATTCGGCTGATCTGGCTGGCTAGGCGGGTGTCCCCTCCCTCCCTCGCCACTCCATGTAGCTAAATTGAGTTCTGTCAATGCCCCTCTTTTTGTATTTATGTATACCTCCTTGCCCCTTTTTAGCTTTTTAAAGGGGAAGTGGAAGGAGGGTGGGTGGATAAATGGGTGATTGGGGTTTTTAACTTGTTTTTATGCATTTTTAAATGGTTGTACGCCACCCTGAGTCAGGTTTTTACCTGAGTGGGTGGCATAAAAATTTAAATAAATAAATAAATAAATTTACAGCTGTAGTAAATGGTGGGGGACCACCAGTCAAGCCCCCTCAACTGTCTGAGGGAGCATGACCCGGTCCCTGACTTGAAATGGTTGAGAACCCCTGTATTATACTGTTTACTTTTGTGAGGGGAACTGTGAAAAGACCTTATCAATATTTCAAAAGAAGCCCTTGTCCTCTCTTTCCTAAAAAAAAAAAAGGTACTGGCATGACACTCATATTACATTTTTCTTTCAAGGACCTTGGCAAGAAATATGAGGTCCCCAGCTCAGCCCAGTCCTCCACCTCACCTGATTTGTCACAACAACACTGGAGATGAATATTATTCAAAGAAATAACAACAGTCATGTCTGAGCAGGGATCTTAACTCATGTTTTTCCAGTCCTAGTCTTGACGATTTCATCATGCTAATTCTCCATGTGAGATGAACTATTCCATTGCAGTATATACTTGTATTTGGAACCACCACCTTCACCACAAAATCTAGACCAGGTTAAATAATACCTGATGGTCTGTCCATGTTCAGTTTGTGCATGCTGCAAAAACATGCTGCTTTTAGAGTGATTTATTGATTTACACACACACACACACACACACACACACACACACACACACACACACACACACACACACACACACACACACACACACACACACACACACTGTTGCCACTGCTGCTATCTGACCGTGAGCACAGTGACACGGCTCTTCTGTTGCCTCACTCCTCCTCTCTCCTTTTAAGAATGAAATACAATATCTCATCCAAACAGGCACAGGAAAGGCTGAGGATTGGTTGGCATTGTCCCCTGATACGGGAGGGGGTCCCGCCTCTTTGGTTGTGCTGACAAGCTGTTTATGTTTTTGGAAGGCCACCCTTTAACTCAGGCTCCTCATGGTTATAATGGGTCCAATTGTCTGACGGTTTGCAGAGGAGGCGCAGTCTCCTGTCTTCTGAGAGGCTGGATTTCAGGCGCTGGAGAAGAAGAATGGGACGCATGTAAGTAAAGCTTCCCAACAGCAGTGCCATCAGGAGGTCTTCTTTTTCTTCTTCTGCAATGGTCCACAGATTACCAAATTATATATATAGCCACCTTCATTTAGCAGAGCTGCTACTGAAGTATACGCTTCAGAAAAGCTAGGGTTTAGACAAAACAGTCAGGTGTTTTAGAAAGTTGGGATTTTTTGGGGGGTGAAGTCTTAGCCTTTGAACGAACAGCTACTTTGTATTCAGTGACATGCTTTGGAAAAATCTCTCTGTTCATACCTCAAATGAGAATGAGATCATCCCACAGGGTTGAAGAAACAGATGGAAGAGGAATGAGGTTAATGCTTGAACAAGCTCCATTTAAACTTTTTTTTTAAAAAAAGGACTGTGTTTTGAATTAATTGTCACTAAGCCATTAAGGTGGAGAAATTTCCAAAGGGCAGACAAGAGCAGTGTAGAGGAAGGGGGAGGCATGGGAAACGGTATGTATGTACGGTTCTTCTGAAGACTGAAAGTGTAAGCTGTGGCACACTGTAAAAATTAATGGGCCAAGAAAATGCTGAGTTAGTGTTCTGGTGGGGATACTAAGATGTATTTGTGGTCATAAATAGCCCACGCTCTGCACTGCCAAAATATCTGGTTTTCCGAAGCTTCCTGAAGCATTTCCCCATTCACAGAGTGAGAGGTTGTAACTAGATGTGAGACATTCCAGTTTTCACTGCATGTGATCCTCTGCCATGCCAATTTTCGTTATTTTGGCCTCTGGAGGAAACTGCACACATTAAGGAAGATGTTTCTTAGATCTGAATGTTTCCCAAATCCAAGATTGTGTAAACAGTTGCAGCACTTCTAACATCAGTTTAGAGCTGGCATTTAGCACAAAGTACCTTTTCATTTTAACCCCAGTAGATCTTTGCGAATCGTGAAAACCCCATTTTCTAGATGGGGATTACCAGGGTGTACTGGTGGACTTTCTTAGATTGCATAGAAAAGGTAGCGCTTGCTCAAAAGTCAGTTGTGTCCAACTCTAGGGTTCAGTGCTCATTTCTGTTTATAGCCAAAGAGCTAGTGCTGTCTGTAGCTACAGACATTTCCATGGACATGTGGCAGGCATGATTAACATCGGAGTGCATGGGACGCTGCTAACCTTCCCAGCAAAGTGGTACCTATTTATCTACTTGTAATTTTTTGCTTTTGACCTGCTAGTTGGCAGGATGGTTGCAAACTAGGCAGTAATAGTTTAGTTTTAGAACTGCAGTAATGAGTATGTGCCTTGTCTTTCACATTATTCTAAAATACCTTTATCATTTTGATAAAGGCTAAATTTCCTGAGGGAGTTAATTGGGTTAGAAGAACTCCTTAGATTTTAGAAAATGATCACTTATGAAAAATATTGGGTAAGACTACCAAGAAGGAAAGTTTGTTTGTTATTTTGGCTTGGCACGTTTCTCATGCTTTCCAGGGTGAAATGCAGTTCAAGTGCTCGTTTTATTTTCCATTGTCTGTGCCCTTTGTTAAAATAATAGTTCTCATTTTTTTCCAGCACCGTACTCATTTTTATAATTTTTGAGAAACGCTTCTGCTTCTCTGTCTTTCCATTGCTGCCATCTAGCTCCCTTTTAGAAACAAAAATCAATTCATAATTAAAGATTTAAAATAAATGCAAAAAGGTAAGTGTATGTTAAATTAATTGGAAATTTAAAAAATCAAAGATTTATTTAAGCTAGTAATAATTGCAGAGGAATAGCCATGTTAGTTTGCTTCACTAGTAAGAAAAGTAAATTAAAAGTATTGTGGCATTTTTGTTATTAAAAATATCAAGATTAATTTTATTTCAACTTCCAAATACAGTAAGTGGATTTTGACATAGTTGTGATGCACAGAAACTCACATTGAAATATTGTGCCACAGTATTTCTCTCTTTTCCCCCTTTTCCTTTAATTTTGCCCCCCAAAAATCATTTCAGTGTCAGCTTTCATGGATTACAGTCTTCAGCAACATCTCTACTTCTTCAGACACATGTTTTACATTTTATAATCCAGAACCTCATAATGGGGGGAAAACCTTGTTAGTCTTAAAGGTGCTGCTTTTGCACTGTTTTTGTTGCTGGTGTTTAAGACCATAAGATTTTATTCCTAGTGAAAAATCTCACTTTCGTCCCCTCCACCTTGGAATTCCTTCAATGCCTTGGGAGGACATTACTTCAGATACATCTTCTTGAACAGCTTGCCATTTCAGCACTTGCTTAGCAGTGATCTGAAAATTGAAAGTGCAGCGTTCTGCAAGCTGTCTCTCTCCAGATGGTAAAAAATTTCCAGTTGGCTGGCATAGTCTTGGATTTGCCATCCAAACCATCTGGTAAGGTACCAGGCGGGGAAGCTCGATATCAGAATGATGGAAGAATTTCACTACTGTAGGCGAAAATTCATTTTTAACATTTTCTCTCTCTTATGGCACTAATTAATACTTCTCCTAATGTAATATTTAGGTGATTGCTTATTAGCATATGGTAATTTATTCTAGTGTTTGTGTAAACTATCAATTATTAATTCTTGTGTCTCTTCTTTTCTTTCAAACACAACAATATAATTCAGCAGCAATTTTTTTTTAAAAAAATGGCCATGTGGTCTGTACATAGCAACAGGGTCCAAAATTGATAAAGACTTTTCATGACTGAACCTCCCCTGTGTCACTGGGAAGGCCGTGAATAGGCAAAGACCAAAATGCTCAAGTGGGGGCTGCTGGTGGACAACAACACATGGTATGAATGTGAAGAGATACAGAATCTAGCTCATTTACTGGTCTGCTGATTGCTGCCAGAGGCATGCACAGATGAGGACTTGGGTTTGGGGAATAACAAAGCAAAGAAAGTGGCTTCATTTTGGCAGTCCAGGGTTTGATAACTACATGGAAGAAGAAAAATGACTTACTAAACAATTAGATGAGCTTTTGAGTTTTTCAGAACTTTTATCAGGCAAATATGATATGAAAGTTAAGTATAAGTATTATATTATCTTTACCTGGATAACTCAAAGGCTCATCTTAATTGTTACATTTTAATGATTCAATTGGGGATCCAGGGTGGTGTAGTGGACAGAGTAACAGACTAAGACTTTGGGACACCAAGATCATTGCTCAGCCGAGGAAACTCATTGGGGTGTTTAGAATAATTTAAACCACTCCTTAAACATTTCACTTAACTTGAAAACTCTGTAGGGTCCTATAAGTTGGTTCTGACTTCGTGCCATATAATTAAGTAGTGACCAGTGATTAAATAATGGTATTGCCCAACCTTGCCTATAGTTCAAATACATTTCCCAGGTGATCTTCTGTGCAAAGTACTGTACTGTACTTGCAAACCAGTTCTACAATCCTAGTAGTGGAACTGGACTTTTCTCTTTGCCATTTATCACTTCTGCTATTCTTGCTACATGCATTTCAGTGTATGTATTGAAAATAAATGAGGTTGACCATGGACAAAGACTTCGATAACAGCTGGTTCAAAATTTGCTGCAGTTCTGTTTGCTAGTTCACCAACATTTTAAAGCAAACAGACCTTCAGTTCTGTTCTTAAATAAATGAGCAGGATAAGCTTGTCATACGAGTGCATTTTACTTCCGCTTCCGGGAGCGATGAGGGCATCGCTTCTGGGAATGAAGAGGGCGTCAGGGGCTGGATGAACTGGTGTCAGGGGCCAGATCCGGGCCTTGGGCCGTAGTTTGGGCACCCCTATTCTAGTTTATCATGCATAGCTCACATGGGAGAAGAGATGCAGGAAGAATGGCTTACTGGACAGCATACCTTGGAGGCTGGTAAGATGCAGCACAACGTTGTTTATAGCTGCTGTATCCAAAGTCAGCTGCAGTAGTGATTCTGCAGTTGGGTTTAATCTATTCCTAATTTTTCCAGAAGAGGAAAACATACGGTAGGTGAAGCTTGCTAGAACTAAGTATTGGCCACAGGGATACGCTTACTGCTAGCACATGAGTATGCTGACGGCTTTTCTCTCCTTCACTTTCCCCAATGCAAGGAAAATTCTCAGCTGTACAGAGTCAGAGGAGGGTAAGAATCCAGTCCAGCCACTGAAACCTATTACTTACCCCTGGTGCAGGCAATACTAAGCTAAATGGACTAGGATTTGACTTAATATGAGGTACCTTCCTACATTCTCTCATAATTAATGAGTAACATCGACAAAGAACTAGTATGGTGTTGTGCATAAAACATTCAGCTTTTTGTGCAGGTTCAGAAGAACTGGTTTCAAATCCTTTGTTAGTCATGGAAACCCACTGAGAAGTGGCACTAGCAAACTATTCAGTGAATGTCTTCTATACCCCCAAACCCTGGTAGGGATGCCATAATTTGGAAGTGACTTGATGGCACTTAACAATAACTTGGAGAAGCTGATATTCTTGTTCTCTTTTCTTGACAACTGGCCTTTTGAAGGATGCTATGGTGGGGTTATAAAGGCCAAGATGTTGGATTTAGCTCCACACCAAAGCTAAGGAGCATTAGTAGAAAAGACTCGGAGGATAGACAGTAATATGAAGAAGAGAGAACAAAACTCCCTCCTCAGTCTTCTTCATTAAAGTGTCTAAAGTCCCCTTGCATCTCCTGGCTGTTTTAAACTTAAAAATTTCAAGAGAGCATGTCAGGAACCTCTAGTTCACCACAATTCATGGTTTGATAGTTTACAAGCTTCCAGGACTCAAAAGGATGTGAAAACATTTTTATCAAGGAAAACATTGAGCTCTGAGTCTAAGTTGATCTCACTGTGTCAATGACAACTGAATGATCCAGAAAGGAATGTAGCTGTTTTTCCTCTTTGGTTTTCCTTTATTTCTTTACTCCTTGTTTATAATCAAGATAGGAGTCTGACCAGACATCTTGCTATAATAATGGAGTAGACCATACAGCCAGCGACTCAATGTTGAGTGTTGGGCGGCAGTAAATAACCTGACTCCCTAAAGGCGCTAAAGGCGGATGACCTCCTTTAGCTCCTCAGTGGAGGAAATGCCACTGGAAACCATCATATTGGGCCCAATGGTGAAATGAGCGGATGAGGAACACTAGGTCATGGAGGCAGAAGAGACCATGCCAGATGGACTGGCTGTGAAGGTGCACCTTGTACATATACTGGTTTTTATATATATAAATATATATGTTTTAACCTGTTGTAGCCGCCCTGAGTCAGGTTCGCCTGATTGGGATTATAAAGAGATTGCCCTGATCAAAACAGTTGTATATCCAGTTGTGCAATGTGAAAAGGAACCCTCTCTTGCATAAGCACCAAAAGAGGCCAAAGGATCATGGGTCAAATGGAAGGAAATAAGAGGATCCTGTACTACTCATAATCTTTATATATATATAAGAACAGATGGGCATTTAGAGAGTGACTGTGCGAGTGTGGTGGCTTGAATGGTTAAGATGCTGACTGGAAGGCCAGCAGGTCAGCAGTTTGAGACCCAAGTACTGTGTGACAGAGTGAGCTTCCATTGCTGTCCCAGCTCCTGCCATCCTAGCAGTTCAAAAGCAAGCAATTGCAAGAAGATAAATAGGGATAACTTAGGTGGGAAGGTAAACAGTGATCCATGCACTCCGGTGTCTAGGCATGACTATCACATGTCCACAGAAATGTCTGCAGACACAGACTGCCCTGGCTTTTTGGCTATAAACAGAGATGATCACTGAACCCCAGAGTCAGATATGACTGGCTTTCAAGCAAGGAAGGCCATTACCTTTCCCCTAGAAGACACACAAAGAATTGAAGTTTTGGACACTGTGAATGAACAACTTTTTGTTGTTCCTAGAGTTCTTGGTGCTGCTAAATGTGTTGGATGGTCCCATAAGAGGAGTACCTCACTTCCCCTCAGCCCATAAACAAATTGGGGATGTTCGCAGTCCTCCTTTAGATCACATTGGGGAGAGGAAAGTTCTGCCTATCTATCGGGATATTGGAACCTTATTTAACCCCCCACCCCCCACCCCCGTTCATAGATAAACAGAAATTGTGCAGAATGAGACACTAGTGGCCTAATTCTAAAAGCAATCAAATCCAGAATTTTTGTGTCCCTGAAATTTCTCACTGCTTAGAAGATAATATTAACAATAAATAATTATGTGCTGTCAAGTTATGACAACCCTTTCCAGCACTTGCTAGGTACAATGTACTGCATTGTATCTTGTATATTGTATCTTGCTACGTTCTATTGTATTTTGTCACTTTGCTTTTGCTATATTGTATTTTTGCTATATTGTATTTTGGCTGAGATTTTGTAATTGTAACTGTACTTTTGCAGATTGATATTTTGTAACTGTATTATATTTTTGCTGTAAACCGCCTTGGGTCACACTTGTGCTGAGTAAGGCGGTATATAAATTTAATAATAAATAAAAAATAAAAAATAAAAAAATAAAAAAATAAACCCAGTGTTATTGATACCATTGGCTAGCATAGGGAGACCACAACCATTTTGCCCCAAGAGCTGCATGTGTTAATGGCTGGGGGCCACACATGCATGCACACCCATGCCTACATAGGCGCACATTCCCCCAACATCTCATTGTATGTTCTTGCACAATTATGCACACTCCCTCCACCAACAACTTTGGAAATCAGGGAACCTGGATGGAGCCTTGTAGGCTTCATAGACAACATAAGTATCCTATTGCTCTCTAATTGACAAAATCCACTTATTCAATGGGATGTACCTAAGTATTGACTTAGCATTCAGCAGTTGATTCACTAACTTTCATTCTGGTTGTGACTAGCAGCAGAATCCTGGCCATTGTTTTTCCATGCAAGCAATTCCCTTGTTTAAAGTAAAAGAGAGTGTAATTGAATCATGAATGTTGATGATTGGGACGAATCAGTCTTTTAGGAAAAGTAAGTGTAAACAGATGCATGACAAATGCTAGGGCACTTCATCCTTGCATTGTAGGTTTAGAAATTCCTTTCTTTGTGGATTCATTCTTCAGTTCCTTTGGTTTGATCTGGTGCTAGAAAGATTAGCCAACAAGGTTGCTGCCAAGGGTATAGCTGACTGTATTCAGTTTCTGTGTACCCAGGTTTAGAAATTAAAAGAAATAGATAAAATTTAAAAATTTAAAATTAAAATTAAACAGTTAAGTAAATTAATTTTTTTAATTAGCAGTTAAAATTAAAAGAAACAGAACAATATTCTTCCCACATCCAAAATAACATTGATGGCTTTTTTTGGGGTGTGTGAAAATTTGTCTTTCTGTTTCATTGCAAAAGTTTGGGCTGCTGGATGACAAATAGTATGCTAATCTGGAATTATTGAACTAAACTAGGAAGTGAAAGATACCAACTAACCTGATTGGCTATGAGTTGTAGTTTCTGACTCTGCCTGTCATTGTTTATTTTGTCAGTACTTTAGTGTATGGGACCAAAGACACCAGGACAGCCGAAGAGCTGGCTTAACACAACTTTATTACATGCTGGTCAGAGGGAACATGAGGTAATGGCGGACGAACAGCTCAATATATACGGTGGCTATACATTTGAATGTGGCTCCTTGATAGCCTATTGGCTACAGGCTGCGTGACGTCATTGCAGGTCACGCCCTTCTTGTCCAGGTGAAGGTAGTGGCGGGAATCTTCCCGCGCTGTTGTTCTAGGTGAGTCTTGGACCAATGAGCTTGGACGCTCGCTATTGCCATCTAGTGGTCACTAGCTCGCATCCTATTAAGGTTACAGTGATTCAGCTGGAGGTTACAATGTTACACATAGAAAAGGCTACATTGGATACACATGGATAGGTACATTGTTTAAAGGTACAGGCTTTAGGACACAACACCCCTCCCCCCTAGGATGAGACGAAGTCTCTTAGCCAAGATGGTTTATTGCACTCGCGTTTGGGCCGCGATGTGGGTTGGCCCACCCGGGGGCCGCTCCCGCTTCCTTGTTCCCTGGACCCTTGTCCTGTAATGGGAGAGGGAGACTTGTTAGCGGCTTGCTGCGGTTTTGCAGTTTTAGGGGAAAGGGTAGATTCCGTTGTGGTTGAACCGGGGGCACCAGGGGCTAACGTAAAACCCCTCTTCTCGCTTGGATGGGTGGGGGACCACTCCGAAAAAAAACCCCGGTTCTGAAAATCAAAATCAAACTCTGTTGGGGGATCCCGCGGGATATCTACGAGGACAAATTCCTTCTCCTCCCCCCTTGGTGGGGACTCTGGACCCCCCTCTCCTCCCCCTTGGGCTAAACGGGTGGGGGAGAACCCTAACGCTGAATTTGTATCCGTTTTTTCGGCGCCCTGATTTCCTGGGACCCGGCTCCGGAGCTGGTCCGCGTGCCGCCGCCAAAGTAGACCTGTGTTGGTCTCCACGCGGTACGAAACGGGACCGGTTTGTTCCACGACCACCCCTGGCACCCAGGCTGGCCCCGCGCTGGCGTAGTTCCTGCAATGTACCGGGGCACCCACGCCGAAACTCTTGGTGGCTTCTAATCCTATGTTCCTCCCCTTGTCCTCAACTCTCGTGGGATCTAGTCTAGTGAGTATGGTGGTCAGCTTCCTGCGCATTAAAAGCTCCGCAGGGGAGTAGCCTGACGCTAGCGGGGTCACCCTGTACCCTAGCAGAAACTGACACACTTGCAGGTTGAGGTCCCCGGGGCCCAAGCGCCGCAGCGCGTCCTTTGTGGTGCGCATGAGGCGCTCCACTTGGCCATTGGTGGCCGGGTGGAAAGGGGCGGAGGTGATGTGCCGGATGGCGTTAATCTCAGTGAATGCCCTGAACTCAGCGGACGTGAAGCAACTAGCGTTATCGCTAATTAGGGTGTCGGGTATGCCGAACGTGGAAAAAATTCTCCGCAAATGCTTAATTGTTGCGGCCGAGGAGGTGCTCGTGACTGGAATGACCTCCAACCACTTGGAGAAGGCGTCCACAACAAGGAGAAACAGGGTTCCTCGGAACGGGCCCGCGAAGTCTATGTGTATCCGGGACCACGGCCCCTTAGCCGCGTCCCACTCCCTGTGGGGAAGACGGGCCTCCTCTGGTCTGGAGCATTGGCAACTCTCACAAGTGCCGACCATGTGTTCGATGTCGGCGTCTAACTGGGGCCACCAAAAGTAGCTTCGGGCCAGCGCTTTGGAGCAGTTTAAGCACCCGCGGTCGAAGGGATGTAGGGACCACCACCCGCTGCCCCCACAAGAGGCACCCCCTCTCTAGGGACAGTTCCAGCTTCTTCCTAAAAAATGGGGCGAATTCCTCTGCTGGGGAAGACGCCGGCCACCCTTTCTGTACCCAGGAGCAAACCGCCGCCAACGTCTTGTCCTTTCTTGTCGCTGTGGCAATGTCGGCGGGCACTACGGGGGGGCGAATCCAGCACCTCTATCATGAGAACCTGATGGTCCCGCTCCCCCTTGCTCACCTGGCTGGGCGTCAGGGGGAGGGGGGACCTCGATAGAGCGTCCGCATGGCTGATCTCTTTCCCGGGCCGGTACACCAACGCGTGCTGGTAGGCGTTGAGAAAAATGGCCCACCTAAGCATTCTCGGGGACAGGATCTGTGGCGTGGGCTTATCTGCGGTAAAAATGCCCAGTAGGGGCTTGTGGTCAGTCACGATGGTGAAGGGGCGGCCATACAGAAAATCGTGAAATTTTTTGGTCCCCGCAACTATCGCCAGCGCCTCCCTGTCTGTCTGGGCGTAGTTTCTCTCCGCTTGGGACAGGGACCTGGAGTAAAACGCTATTGGGGCCTCCCTCCCGTTTTCCAACATGTGGCATAACACTGCCCCCACCCCCACCGGGGATGCATCACAGATCAGTACCACCGGCCGTTTGGGGTCGAAATGGGTCAGAATGGCATCAGACGCCAGGAGTTGTTTCAGTTCCGTGAATGCCCTATCCTGGTCATCGCCCCACATCCATGCCACATCTTTCTTGAGCAACTTGTGAAGCGGCTCAGCCACCGCAGCCTTCCGTGGAAGGAAGGAGTGGTAGAAATTTAAGAGCCCTAGGAACGACTGCAACTCGGGCTTGGATGTGGGGCAAGGGGCTTTCTTGATGGCGGCAACCTTGGATTTGGACAGTTTGATCCCCTCGGGTGTTACTCGGAACCCTAAGAACTCAACCTCCTTCGCGAAGAAGACGCATTTGTCTCTTCGCAACCTCAACCCCGCCCGTTCGAATGCCGCCAGGACCTTGTTTAGCCTTGTAGCCAACTCAACCTCACTCCCCCCCGTTATCAATACGTCATCAAAATATGGTAAAACGCCGTCCAGCCCTTTGAGGAGGCGTTCCACGAGCGACTGGAAAATTCCAGGCGCCGAGTTCACGCCGAATTGGAGGCGCGTCACCTGGAACGCCCCCTTATGCGTGATTATGGTCTGTGCAGCAGCTGCGGCAGGGGTTACCATGAGTTGCTGATAGGCCTGTGCCAGGTCGAGCTTAGCAAAACACTTTCCCCCATGTAACTTAGCTAGCAAATGGCTGACCACCGGCACCGGGTACGCATTAGGGCGGATTGCCTTATTAATGGTGCACTTATAATCGGCGCAAATGCGAACCTCCCCATTGGCCTTCAATGCTGTGACAATTGGAGTTTCCCACTCCGCGGAATCAACAGGAACAAGAATCCCCTGGCCCACTAATTTGTCCAGTTCCGCCTCTATTTTGTCCTTGAGTGCAAAAGGCACCCTGCGCGGTTTAAGTCTGATTGGGTGGACCTCCGGGTCCAGGTCGAACGTTACTGGGGGTCCATTGAATTTCCCAAGTCTCTTCTTGAAGACTTCGGGGTGCGCGTCGCACACCTCCTGTATCGGGTCAGACCCAACGGCGTGCACCCCCCCAATGAACAGACCCAGGGGCTGAAACCATTGAGTCCCGAGGAGGCTGCAATTACCTCCCTTAAGAACGACTAGGGGGAGTTCCGCGGCGTGCCGCTTGTACTGAACCTGGAAATTCCCAACCCCCAACACCGGGATACTGTTCCCTTGCACGTCCCGAAGCGTGGACCTCAACGCTTTGAGCTTGGGCCGTACGCGGGGGGCAATTCTCAAAAACTCCCTCTGGGAAATAATGGAGTAAGAGGAGCCAGAGTCAATCTCCATCCTAACAGGGGCCCCTTGCACCAACAAAGTACCTCAACAAAGTAACGGGGGTGTCCCATGGACACGCTGAAAACCGGGGCGTCGTCGTCGCTGTCGTCGGAGATGCGGCCCACGCCGTCCTGCTTCCTCGTGGGCCGGGCGCCATCCTTTAGTCTCGTTGAGTGGTCCGGCCTCGTTGGGTGGTCGGGCGAGCTCCTCTGGTCCCTCGCTGGGCGGTCGGGCGAGCTCCTCCGGTCCTTGCGCCGTTGTCTGCAGACTTTGGCTATGTGCCCGCGTCGCCCGCAGTTGTGGCATTCGGCCTTTCTGAACAGGCACCTGGCACGGTCGTGAGCCGCCCCGCAACCGTCGCAACGCCGGCCCTCCTTTCGGACCCTCTGGACGTCCTCGTCGTCGCTGCTTTCGGCGGACGATTTTGAAATTCGCCGGGCTGCGTGCACCGAACTCTCTGCTTTGTCGGCCTTCGGCCGCCAGTCCTGGAGCTCTTGCACCCCTGCCTTCGTGGCTTCCGCGCCCTGTGCGGCTTTCAGGACCTCCTGCAACGTGGGGGGCGGCTCCTGATTCATTAGCGTGCGCTGAATCTCGGCGTCCTTCAGGCCGCATAGCACGCAGTCCCTGAGGGTGACTTCCAAATTCTCCCATTTGCATGGGCCGGCAGCCAGGCGCAGGGCCGCTACGAACGCGGCGACCGACTCATCAGGCGCTTGGACTCGCCTCCAAAACGCGCTCCGAGTGGGAAACATCGCTACCGAGGGCCGGAAATGGTCTCTCAGCACCGTCAGGAGCTCTTTTGCCTTGAATTCAGCCGCCTTTTTGGGTGCGATGAGGTCAATCAGTACTCTCTTTCCGTCGTGCCCGAGCATTCTGGTGAGGATGGCTCTCTTCTTTGCCTCGTCCGTCACCTCGAACTCCACCAGTGCACCTTGGAAGTCCATTTCGAAGAGTTCCCAATCTTGCGGTTTCTTGATGTCGAAACCGGCGTATGTCTTGGTCCCGGGGGCAGCCATGATCCCACCTTCGTCGCCAATTTAGTGTATGGGACCAAAGACACCAGGACAGCCGAAGAGCTGGCTTAACACAACTTTATTACATGCTGGTCAGAGGGAACATGAGGTAATGGCGGACGAACAGCTCAATATATACGGTGACTATACATTTGAATGTGGCTCCTTGATAGCCTATTGGCTACAGGCTGCGTGACGTCATTGCAGGTCACGCCCTTCTTGTCCAGGTGAAGGTAGTGGCGGGAATCTTCCCACACTGTTGTTCTAGGTGAGTCTTGGACCAATGAGCTTGGACGCTCGCTATTGCCATCTAGTGGTCACTAGCTCGCGTCATATTAAGGTTACAGTGATTCAGCTGGAGGTTACAATGTTACACATAGAAAAGGCTACATTGGATACACATGGATAGGTACATTGTTTAAAGGTACAGGCTTTAGGACACAACAAGTACCTAATCTTTTATTAATTATTTGCAAGTTGGGAACCAACATATCCCTTGTCTGTGTTGAAAGTGAGATAAGCCTTTCCTGCCTTGGTTTGCTTACTTTTAGGCATCTGTGTCTGAATCATCCTAGGCTCTGAGGACAAGCTGAGCAGTACAGTATCAACATGCTATGCAATTGCTTTGGAATCTGTCGTGCTTCTGGCCAGATGAGAGAAATAATGTTATGACAGCCTCTGGCAATCTTAGCAACACCACCTGGGGACAACAGCTATCATTTCAGCATATTGTGTGATTTGTTAAGGGAATGTAGTGTTTGCAAACTCCATTCTCTTTTCTTCTGTGATTACATCAGATCATGAATCAGGTCAGCTGGGGATGGCCATGTACAGGATTTAGATTTCCCCACTAAGCTTCTGCCATCTGAGCACTTTGAACAATCTGAAAGAACTGGTGTGTGTGTGTGTGTGCTCTGCACACAATCCTGTGCTGTGTTGATTGCACTGGGTATTTTTAATACCTCCCACCCCACCCCTGAAGTGTGATTTGGTAGGAAGGAAGACTTGTACATTGATATAAGACTGGAAGTAGGCCAGAGAGCTCATGAAACAGGAGGAATATTTGTTTGCACTGATAGGAACTGAAATTGCTTTAAGGATACATGGCTTAAGTCTCTCATATTCTGAAAACAGATTTTATTATCAGTCATCTCTGGATATATAACTGACTTTAAAAATAAAATAACACTGTTTACCATTTTTAATAAATATAATTTAAAACAGCCAGCTGTTGGGTATTTTTGGTCTCTTTGAGATTCAGATTACTAACATTTGTAAAATTCCACCAGCAACTGGACCTTCCATGCCTTTTGTGTTTCTCCATATATATATATACAGAGAGAGAGAGAGAGAAGATTCAGATAATGTTTCTTTGCTCTTTTTTTCTTATCTGTTTTAACCACTTCGCTGGTTTATGTCCAAGCAGAGATTGATTGATTTGATTTGATTTATTCGATTTGTATGCTGCCCACTCAGCATACCCTGACTCAGGGTGGCTCACAAAAATCACAACATAAATCAACATTATGCAAAGTAAGTATACAATAATACAATATACAATCTATAAAAAACAACACATTATAATATACAACAGCATAGTACAATACTATACTATAATAATAAAGTCACAACCACATAGAAAAATTCCCAAAACAAAATCCAGGGATGGGGTGGCAGGCATCCTCAGCCTCAGGCGTCCTCAGCCTCAACAGAAATTTAATTGATGAATATTGTGGTACCAAAATTAAGTTTCAAAACTTTGAAAGAAAACTGTTGGAAAAGCATTAAGACAGATTTTATTGTTGTTGCTGATTGCATATTATAATTATATATATAATTGCATATTATATTATATAAAGTATATAAAATTGAAACAAAAAGTAGTCAACCATAGAGTCATTTAAGTGCATGTCAAAAAATTCAAATCAAACTCAGTATCTCCCCTTCTATTTTGCTTCTTTAAGGGAGCTCACTCCATTTCAGTTTATTTCTTTACCCTTATTTATACAAAAAGCTCAACTTTCCTCAACAGAAATAGATTGCCAATTAACGTACTGCGATGATCACTCCAAGTCTCTGTCCTGGCTCCTGCCAACCTAACAGTTCAAAAGCAAGAGATTGCAAGTAGATAAATAGGGACTACTTTGGTGGGAAGGCAAATAGTGTTCTATCGTGCAGTCTGGTGTCTGTCTAGTCATGCCTGCCATATGATGATGGAAAGAAGATGCAGACCGTCTGTGTCCCAGTTCTTGGGGACATGAAAGGAGCCTCATTCGGGTGTTTCCTGAGCGGAGTTCCTCCAACAGAAATCCTTTCAACCCAGAAAGCACCTTTGTGTGCTTCTGACATGATTAGAAAAAAATATATTCCAAAATTGTTTGAACTCTAGTGACCCCATTCCTTAGGCTTTCAGAGTGGACGCTTAAAGTTCTTTTAACTTTGTCTGTCTAAAAGCAGGAAAAGCTTACTGCGATTCCTTGAATTAATTTTCACCCAGATGTGTTCTGTGACAGTGTTAAGAAAACTCTGCAGCTGCAACTTCTCACCAGAAGTCTGCTGGTGCTGGGAATGTGAAAGAAGAAAGAAGAAAGAGAAATGCTCCTCCTTCAAGTTTGTGTTTGGAAGGAGGGGCGGAGAGGCCCTGTGTGAGGTCAGATGTGGGCACATTGAAAGTCGCTTGCTGCATACAGTATGAGTAACATCTATTTTAGCATTTGGCTCACTGGCGTTGCAGAATGCTGAACATCAGCTAGAAGCTCCTGAAAATAAGTTTAAAGGATTTCCTTTGCTCTGTGTTTCTGGAAGCGGCTTGAAGAGATTTCCCTGCTGTATAAGCAGGGAAACCCCATGACAAAAGAAAAAAAAACAATTTCCTGTTCTTTTAATGAGACACTGCCAGATTTCTTGCATACAAAATGTGAGGAACTTTCTTTATATCAGGAATATAACTGAATCTTCCAACCAAAAAAGTTTCTTGGATTTAAAAAAGTTTCTTCTTTAGTTTGATGAAGGTAGGATATTCAGCAGCTCAGGTAAAGCACCACATGATGTACCAAACGTTTCTGGGTGTTTTTTTTTTAAATTTGTCAGGAAAATGTTGTGTTTGTTTAAGATCTTACAGAATTGGTGTCTTTGGGTACTGTATTTGTGCTGTTCTATTTTTTTCATAATAGTTCATTAGCAACTGGTCAAGAGGTTCTTTAAAAAAAAAACAGATTTCAAATGCTTGGGACAATAGACTTTTTAAAACCACTGTGATGGAAATGAGAGATGAGAAACCTGTTTATATCTTCCATATTTTTTTTTAGCATTTTGTGAAGGTTAACGTGGAGTCTCACAGTGCTTGGAAAAATAATGATACAGTACTGTATCTTGCTTTCTTACTATGCGAGTGGTACATGGATAGCATTAGAATTAATTGACTATTGGAGACCTTTCCACTATCTGTGCGTCATCATTTTATCTAAACAGGTATAATGAAAGTTTTTGGCTCATTTGGCATTCCCCATTACAATATTGAATTAGGAATGTTTTAAGAAATGTTTATCCTTAAAGGCAGCTATAGGGGCTGCGGTGGCTCCATGGTTAAGAAACTTGCCTTGTTAGCTAGAGGGCCAGCAAATCAGCAGTTCAAGACCTGGCCACTACATGATGGTTTGGGAGCCCATCTGCCCCAGCTCCTGCTAACCTAGCAGTTTGAAAGCAAGGAATTGCAAGTAGATAAATAGGGACCACTTCAGTGGGAAAAGATATTGGGGACATGAAAGGAGTTTCATTCGGGCATCCCCTGAGTGGAGTTTCTCCAGCAAAAATCCTTTCAACCCAGAATAATTTCTCACACATCATCATCATCATCATCATCATCATCATCATCATCATCATCATCATCATCATCATTATTATTATTATTATTATTATTATTGCAGCTACATCCTTGTCTCTCTCTGTGTGTGTGTGCACGCGCATGTGCGTGTGTGTCTGTGCAATGTCTGTATCTAGATATATTCCTTCAGAAATTGAGAGTTGGTTGGAGATTGCAATAGGAATTCTATAGTGTGAGGCAGGCTTAAAAGTTAAGCTATCTTTGTGTCAATCTGTAATAAATGCTTGCTGAAACTCCAATAGTCTATTGGTACTATGAAATGTGTACTGTATCATAAAATTGTTGCATCTTAATCATTCAAAACAAATAGTAACTGATGTAAATCTAGAATAATGTAGTTTTCAGAGGAAGTTATACACAGAGAGACTCTACTTACCTTTTGGAGAGTGGTGATGTGGATGGACTCAGTGGTGGGCATCAGCAGGATTGCACCAGTTCGCCAGAACTGGTAGCAGAAATTTTGGTTGGCTCCGCCCTGCCCATCCAAGTTTTGAAATAAAGTACAGTACTGTAGTCCTAATTCGGGTACAACGCAGGGCTTTCCCCCTGGCCATACACACCATACCATGCCCACAGTGTGATAGTAAACTTTTTTGGAGCCCACCACTGGATGGACATGGTGCATTTTGCAGATAGGATGTTCTGTTAACCACTCCTTTTCTAATACTACAGTATTTTCTAAACATTTGATTATGAGAGCTTTTTGTACTATTTGTTGAGATAGGCAATGAAATTAATATTCACATTTTGATTCTAGCAAATTATTGCCAAACTTGTCCTGTTATGACTGAAATTTGAAGACAGTTGAGAATGGTTGTGATGAATAATTTAAGGCTATTCTGTAGGGGCTGTAAAGCAAATAAAACATTAAGACTGCTGAGCAAACCACACTGGGAGATGTAATTGCACAAATATTTCCACCTCACACTAAGATGGCAAGATGGCCTTGAGGCCAGTTGAGCATTTATTATGAAATCAGTCTCCATAAGATTTCAAGGCTAGTATATGACCATCCATCTGATACATATGTTTCCAAAGGGCAGAACTGCTTGCAATTATCCTTCAATGCCTTTTATCTGTAGCCGGGATACCGCTGAATGAGTCCTTGCACTATGGGGCAATATGTAAGCAGCAATAATTAATTAATTCTGGTCAAATGCCTTAGTTCAATCATTTACTGTCTGGTATTTTTAAACACAGTATATCATATTTAGCCTGTCAAAGGTGGGGAAAACAAAAACCAAAGGTTTCCTGAAATGTAACTGAGACCAGATCAACACTGAATTGAAAATGTTAGTGTGAACGAATGTGTTGTGTTTCTGTGTCTCTATATTTGTTAATTGCGGGGAGTTCAGCCTGACATAGCTAAAATAAGACAAAGACTAATTTTAGACTTGTGAAATATGCAGGGTGTATTCAGGAACTTCCTGTTCTATCTGCCCTTATGACTGGGTGAGTTTACAAATAAACAAGTTTGGTATTTTGATGGACACTTTAATATCATTGAGAAATTATAGCAACATTTTGAAGTATGGCCCAGTCACTTTCCATGGGAAAACAAATGGAGATATGTATGCATAAGGAGCCCTGTGGTGCAGTGATTAAACTGCTGTCCTGCAGCCATTACAGTAAAATGAGTACCTAACATGTAGGGGGAAATGCTAATTACCTGTAAACTGCCCAGAAAGTGCACTAAATGCTATGAGGTGGTATATAAGTGTAATTGCTATGTTCACATTCATTTAAATGAATTTCAGATATAACAGCCACCTTTAATTCTAAACTAAAATATGGGTCACCATTGTATTATTATTTATTAAACTTATATCCTGCCCCTCTAGAAAAAAAAAACCTTTCTTACTCAGGAATGTCATTGTCAGCTGCAAGTTGCAACTTTTATCTGAGAATGCATTTTTTCCTAAAGAAGGGAAAATGCCATTGGCGTGAATTTGTTTAAGGTGGATCCCAGCTTACCATGTAGTGACCCACACACTATGATCAGAGACCCATCTCCTGTGGCACACATGAAATGAGACATGCAGGATTTAACACCGGGATTGTAATGGACTGCCGCAGCCTTGAAGATATGGACAAGGTGCACCTTCACAGCCAGTCCATCTGGCATGGTCTCTTCCACCTCCATGACCGTTGGGAATCAGAGTTCCTTCTCCACTTATTTTGCCATTGTGCCCAATATGATGGTTTCTACTGGCATTTCCTCCACTGGTCACCATCACCCCACCTAAAGGGGCTCATCTGCCCATAGCCATTGGCTCCTTTAGGGAGTCAGGTTATTTACCGCTGCCCAACACTCAGCGTTGAGTTGCTGGCTGTATGGTCTACTCTTATCGTAGAGGGATGTCTGGCCAGACATCTAGCAGCTGTTTATAAATCTTACATATTGGTCCAAATTAAGATTGTGTTCTTCTCTAATCCTTGTTTTGTACTGAAATGAGAATGCTAATTCAGCAGCTACTCTTCAGATTCTTTGTGCTATCAAGTGAAAGCATGAGGCAGTGTCTGGATATCTGGGCAGATGATATGTATCATTAAGTGACTCAAATGCTTTGCAAAAGAACATGTTTTCAACAGTCATGTGGCTTCTGCCACACGACCAAGATTTGGTGTTTTAGAAAGGGGTCAGACTTCTGTCTCTGTATGTAATAATAATACTTTCAACCAAGCAGAAATGTCCACACAAAATTCACAGTGCTAGAAAAAGTCACTTAATCTTCCTGGAAGGGACAGGGCTGGAGGGAGATTGTTCCTTCTACCTAAAGGCACATTTGTCTTATTCTTCTGTGATTCAGTCTCCCACTGGAAAGATAAATGCAGCTGCTTGTAAAAGGTTGAATAAGTCCAGACAAAACAACTTTCTTCACTCATCTTCATGTTTGGCTCATCTTTTGGAAGTAGTGATATAATCCTAACTAGGATCCGTCTGTGCATCTAAAATCTCCTTCAGAGTTATGTAAACCATATTCAGTGAAAACTCTACTCATATATTCTGAACAATGAGGGCTAAATCAAGGGATAGGGATGAGATTTATGAGCATATACCTGGCCCAATAGAGGTTCTACTAAACTACGGTGGAACCTCGGTTAATGCAATTAATACGTTCTCCAGGACGTTTCTTATAGCGAAAATTACTTTAACTGAATTTCCCATAGGAATGCATTGAAAACCAAAAACACTTTAACCAAAATGTGGTTTCCCATAGGAATGCATTGAAAACCAATTAATCCATTCTGGGAAAAAAATCCATAAACCATGCCAATATTTTCTATGGATTTCTTTTTGTGACATGATTTTTATATTAACCAAATCATTTGTTAACCGAGGTTCCATTGTACTGAGCAGTTTTTCTCAACCTTGGTCTCCAGTCAAACTTCCTCATAGCCTCAGATTCACAGTCAAAGACTGGCATAAAATTAACAGTTCAAACCCTACCCAAGGATCTAAGAACTGTTAAGGTAACATCTAAGTATATACAGTATGCAGTTCCTACTAGAGATTTTGGAGAAAGTTAGGATGTTCATGTCCAATAGGTCTCATCATCATCATCACCTAGCCAGTAACTTTTCCAAACTGTGAGTCTTGCCAAGTAAAGAATCTGCTGATATTTCAGACTATGGCTTCTGTCAATTCCAAATACTGTAGTATGACATTTCAAAGCCTGGTTGTAAGTTGTGACATTTGTATTTCCTTGAAAGGACACAAGTTAAGCAAGGTGAAACTTCTTTTTTTTTTCATTTCATGTCCCAGTCAAACCCAGGACTACCAAAATGAAGCTACTTTCTTGGCTTTGTCGTTGGCCAAACTTAAGTTCTCATCAGCGTATGTTTCTGGCAGTAATCGGCAGACCAGTAAATGAGCGGGATTCTGTATCTCTCCACATTCACACAGCATGTTGTAGTATGCCAGCAGCCCCCACTTGAGCATGTTTGTCTTGCATTTAGGGATGCCAATCCCCAGTCTATTTATGGTTCTCCAAGTGACATAGGGTAGGTTGAGTTCCTCAGCTATATCCTCCTTTAATGTTTTTCCTTGTCCAGTGAGCTCCTTCCTCCATCTTCTTCTAATTTGGTTTTGCTCTTGTAATCTCAAATGTTTGTTCTTGCCATAAATCTCTTCCTGGATCTGAGCCAGTGGACTTGAGGTTCATATCCATTCAGGGGATGTTGAGAGTCATTCTCTACCTTAGTTCTCTCTGTGAAGGTAGAACTAGAGTAGGGTCACTAATGTTAAGTGAAGAATTGTGATTATTTGGTGTATGAGGTGTAGTACATCCAGAATTAATTGCATTGATTTTAGAAAAATGATACGTGTAAGGAACAAACTTTATTAAGTAAGCAAATGATTGTGCTTCAAAGACAAATAAATTAGCACAAGTGACTACTCCATGTAGTTGTGATATCTGACAGGCCAGACTGTTAGCTGGAGTTTGGCAGTGTGACTAACTTTCCATTAGAGTAGTAAAAATTTTTTAAAGCCATCCTGAAACAGTGTTGTGACTGTGAGAAAAATTTATCTTTGGCATATGTAGATGAACATATTACTGCAAACTAACTTTTGGGATATATAAGAAAACAGAGAGTAAAGGTAAAGGTCACCTTTGCTCAAAAGCTAGTCGTATCCAACTTTAGGGTCCAGTGCTCATCTCTGTTTCAAAGCTGAAGAGCCAGCGCTGTCTGCGTTTGCAGATGTTTCTGTGGACATATGGCAGGCATGCCTAGACAACAAAGTGCATGGAACGCTGTTTACCTTCCCACCGAAGTTGTCCCTATTTATCTACTTGCAGTTTCTTGCTTTTGAACTGCTAGGTTGGCAGTACTTGGGTTTTGAACTGCTGACCTTCCGCCTCCCAGTTAGTGTCTTAACCACTTGAGCCACTGCAGTACCTTAGACAGGGAGGACCCTTGACTAATTAAAAAAAAACAACACAAAAAATAAGTTTCTAACTAATTAGGAAAGCATTTATTTCTGAACAATTTCTAAATCTCTAAAACATTTGGTGTATCTTAACTATGTGTGTATTATTTTAAAGTAAAAATAAATAACTTTTAAAGTAGAATTGGTTTGGCTTGTCTGCTTAGGCAAGTTTGCGAAGAAGACACATTTGTCTTTTCGCAGCCTCAACCCCGCCTTTTTGAATATCGTCAGTACTTTGTCTAATCTTTCAGCCAATTCAGATTCGCTCCCCCCCCCCGTTATCAACACGTCATCAAAGTATGGTAAGACCCCCTCCAGACCCTTTAAGAGGCGTTCCACGAGCGATTGGAAGATACCTGGTGCCGAGTTCATGCCAAACTGTAGGCGCGTGACCTGGAACGCCCCCTTATGAGTGACTATCGTCTGCGCAGCAGCCGCAGCTGGGGTTACCGAGAGCTGCTGGTATGCTTGTGCCAGGTCAAGTTTTGCAAAACACCTCCCCCCATGTAACCTGGCCAACAGGTGGCTGATCACCGGTACCAGATACGCATTTGGGCGTATCGCCTTATTAATGGTGCATTTGTAATCTGCGCATATGCGAACCTCCCCGTTGGCCTTCAGTGCTGTTACAATCGGAGTTTCCCACTCCGCAGAATCAACAGGAACAAGAATCCCCTGGCCCACCAATTTGTCCAGTTCCGCCTCTATCTTGTCCTTGAGCGCAAAAGGCACTCTGCGCGGTTTGAGTCTTATTGGGCGGACCTCCGGGTCCAGATCGAACACAACTGGGGGTCCCTTGAATTTTCTGAGTCCCTTCTTGAACACTTCGGGGTGCGCGTCGCGCACCTCTTGTATAGGTTCAGTCCCAACGGCATGCACCCCCCAATGAACAACCCCAGGGGCTTAAACCATTGAGTCCCGAGAAGGCTACAGCTTCCCCCCTTGAGGACAACCAGGGGAAGTTCCGCGGCGTGCCGCTTGTATTGGACCTTGAATTTTCCAACCCCCAACACCGGAATGCTATTTCCCTGCACGTCCCGCAACGTAGACCTCAGCGCTTTGAGCCTGGGCCGCACATTGGGGGAAATTCCCAAAAACTCCCTCTGGGAAATGATTGAATAGGAAGACCCCGAGTCTATCTCCATCCTAACGGGGGCCCCTTGCACCAGTACCTCAACAAAGTAACAGGGGTGTCCTAAGGACACGCTGTGAACTGGAGCATCGTCGTCACTGCCGTTGGAGACATGGCCCACGCCGTCCTGCTTCCTCGAGGGCCAGGCGCCTTCCTGGAATCTCGGTGGGCGGTCTGTCGAGCCTCTCTGGTCCCCGCGCCGCCGTCTGCAAACCTTGGCTATGTGCCCTCGACGTCCACAGTTGTGGCACTCGGCCTTCCGGAACGGGCACTTGGCGCGGTCGTGGGCCGCCCCGCAGCCGTCGCAACGTCGGCCATCCTTCCGCACCTTCCGGATGTCCTCGTCCTCGCCGCTCCGTGGAGGATTGTGGCGCTCGCCTGGCCGCGTGCACCAGGCCCGCTGCCTTGTCGGGTTGTGGGGGCCTTTCCCTGAACCCCTTGACTCCGGCCCTCGTGGCTTCCGCGGCCTGCGCCGCCTTCACGACCTCGTGCAGCATCGGGGGCGGCTCCTGGTTCATCAGCTTTCGCTGAACTTCCTCGTCCCACAGGCCACAGAGCATGCGGTCTCTGAGGGCGATTTCCAGGTTCTCCCACTTGCAAGGGCTGGCGGCCAACCGGAGGGCCGCTGCAAAGGCTGTGATGGACTCCCCAGGCGCTTGGACTCTCTTCCTGAACGCGTCTCGAGCCGAAAACATCGAGACCGAGGGCTGGAAGTGGTCGCGCATCGCTTTCAGGAGCTGCTTGACCGACACCTCGCTCACCTTCTTCGGCGAAACCAGGTCCACCAATACTCTCATGGCGGCATGTCCCAGCATCCGGGTGAGGATGGCCCTCTTCTTTCCTTCGTCAGTAATGTCAGACACCACCAGCGCGCTTTGGAAGTCCATTTTGAAGAGCTCCCAATCTTCCGGCTTGTTGATGTCGAAACCGGCGTGTGTCTTGATCTTGTGGGGATCCATTATCCCACCTTCGTCGCCAATTTAATGTATGAGAACCAAGACACAAGGACAGCCGAAGGATTGGCTTAACATGTCTTTATTGCATGGTGGTCCGGGGAACATGTGGTAATGGTGGACGAACAGCTCAATATATACAGAGGCTATACATTTGAATGTGGCTCCTCGATAGCCCATTGGCTACTGTCTGCGTGACGTCATTTCTGGTCACGCCCTTCTTGTCCAGGTGAGGTAGTGGCGGGAATCTTCCCGCGCTGTAGGTATTTGTGGAATTGGAACCATGTGAGCTGGACGCTTGCTATTGCCATCTGGTGGACATTAGCTCGCGTCCTAATACAGGAGGTTACAGAGTTACAGCTGGTAGTTATTCTGTCCCCTCTTCGAGTGTTACATTGTTTAAAGGCATACTTTCTTATACACAACACATGTCCTAAGTAATTTTTAGAAAAAAATTGAACAGTTCCCCTTGTGAAGAGTTCCTTCAATACACATCAAAGAACCCTAAACTGTGCAGCTTTGTTTCTGCAAAAAACAATTTCCACCACATATTCTGTCTTTCTTTGATACTGTACATGTGATTTTTATTATAAAACTGAATAGCATCAATTCTTCTTCACTTTTCATATAATATCGTCTACTTGAATATAAATGAACCTATGTTGTTCAGCATTTGCACTTTTAGTGGCTCTCTATTGATTACCAATCACACATGGGAAATCACAAGAGTTATTTAAAAAACCCACAAGTGGAATAAAGAACATTTTTTAGAAATAGAATTACTTACTCTCCTTTTCATGGAACAAGTTCTAATGATAAATCAAAAACAGATCCTTCTTGCTAAATATATGCAGAATCAGAGTGTTAATATTCAATTCGTTTCCATCATAAGAAGATACAGTACTTATGTGTGTTGTCTCCTGTGGTCACACCAGGCTGTTTCTGCTCTTGCTGATCTTGCAACAACATTCCAGTGTCCAAATTCAATGGGCCGGCGCCCGTTCATAGCCTGGAAACAGCTGATTGCTGACTAGAAAAGGGGAAGGGAGGGGTAAAAAAAAAAATCTACACAGCGAATCTCATTGCAGCTCAATGCTGCATCCCTATCCCACAATCCCTTGCACATTTGCTGCAGTCTTTCAGGCTCAGGATTGAGAGAGAGAGAGATGTACTGAATAAAGATTGATTGGCTGCAATTCTTTTGTGTGTGTGTGTGGGGTATGTGTGTATGTGTGTCTTCCACTTGTCAGTGACCAGGGTTGGGTTGGGGGTGCGGCAAGAATTAATGACAGTTTGACTGGGCCTCCTTCCATTGCTTGCCTTGTTCTCTCTATGGTTGAACGGGGTATCATGGCTTAAAGCTAGACATATGCTGTGTCTGCCTCCTAACGCCCATGCTATCATAGGAATTCTCGCACAGTTTCACACGTGACGTGAGGCTTTCAGACTCGCTGTATCACTATAATGATGGTTGGCTCGTCTGGACCACTGCAAGGCTCAGCTCTGTCCTGGAAAGGATTTCTAACGGCATTGTCCCGATTAAGCTCTTTCCCCCCATTTGAAGATGGGTATGTCTCAAGCCTTTATGTTCATTCACTTTTGTGCCTGTCTGGTAGCTGGTAGCTGATGTGCTTTTTGATCCTTCCCCTGCCCGCCGTTGTGCTTTGCTGTATGCGGAAAGTAATTAAGCATGCTGTGTGCTTAAGGGTTAGGTAAGTGCTTTGAACAATAGGGAATCAAACTCATTGAAATAATTCAATTTTGTCTTTTGTTTGAGATAAGTTTGTTTCCTAGCTGATTTTTGAAAAGAAATTGTTTGATTGTAATTTTAGGAAGGGATTAGTTCTGATTCCAGCAATGTTTTGTTGTTATAGACACTTCTCACCAGTAAGGGCTTTCCCCCTATCTACTCCAATGTGTTGTGTTTGTGGAATTCATCTTATATCTTATTCTCTCTCTTTCTGAAGCAATGTTTCTATAGCATCCTTGTCTATATATTTGAGGGTTGAGAGTTTTATTGCAAGTGTTGCTACTGGAAACCTAGTCATTTATAATGCATGGCTTAGACTCTTCAGGTTCTGTGAATCATTGATAAGTGGTAGGCAAATTGGTCTGTTGTTTTCAGTGTCTAATCACAGCCTGGTTGGTTGGATGGAGCAGGGGCTTTATGTGAAAATCATATACATTTTGAGCAAGCAACCATCAATTATCATTATACATTTTTTGGTCCTCTGTGTCAAATCACAATACTGTACTGATGTAGATAAATATATTTGTTAAAGCTCTGTACAAGAATGATTAAATCCTTCTGTTTGAAGGAGATCAATCTCAGATGGGGTGTGGCTCCGCAGACTACAGACTTCTTTGCACGTGCTGTTGAGATTTTTGCATTATAGGCACGAACCGATTGTGCAGTTACTCTATCTTAAAGCCTGTTTTGAGAATCAATCAGGAATTTCTTTTTCATTATAATCAGAAGCTGCTTGGGAAAGAAGAACATTTCATTTGGTGCAAGACTTATTAATGCAGTCGTTGATCTCTTATCAAAGGCTGCTAGCCATTTCAAAGCTTTTCATTGAACTAACTAGAGTTCATTATAGAAGCAGTTCTCAGTCCTCAGTGGTCAAGATTCTGCTTTTGTCTACTCTAAATGTACATCTCACCACCTCTACCTCAAAAATTAATGAGATATTGATTTCCCACTTAAAAAGTAACTGCTTCTCTTCATGGCTTTATTTTTTTTTTAGCATGGTTGGTTTACCCTTCCTTTCCATAGCTCTTTTATCTGGGATTAGCTAAAACAGGCATGCCCAAACTATGGCCCACAGGCTGGATATGGCCCCAAAGCCATTCCATCAGGCCCACGATGCCATGCTTGTGCATGTGCAGAAGCATCCATATTTACTTCCTGGTTTGGCATAGATGTACTCACACATGCGCAGAAGTATCTGTGCCAAACCAAGAAGCGAATACGGACGCTTCCGCGCATGTGTAGAAGTATCTGCACCAAACCAGGAAGTGAATATGGATTCTTTCGTGCATGCGTAGAAGTGCATGTGCAAACATGCCCACATCTGGGGGCATGGTCTGGCCTGCTCAGCTGTTCCAAGGGTGTGGTCAGGCCCCCAGCTCAAAAGGTTTGGGCACCCCTGAGCTAGAATTTGCACAAAATTATATGTATATACTTTCAGGTGATTAGGAAATTGGATTGTCTCTTGAAAAATGAAGCGTCTAAACTTAAGAACAAGAGTTTTGCTGTTTCCAACAATGAAACAATGTGATAAATTAAAATAGAATGTTCTAGAACAGGGGTTACAAACATTTTCCTGCCAGGGGCCAGTTCCAGTTGTGAGGGCTGGAGGTGCAGCTGTGCCCACAACTTGCATTTTCATCATTGTCATCGGTGTTAGTCGTGGGAATCGTGTGGTTTTTGCTGCTTTGTGCACAGCCTCCGCCACTTCCCAAGGTGGCGGGAAACTTTCAGGAGCATGTTTGCAGGCGCACCCCCCAATAACGGACTCAGACACCATTGAAAGTGGATAACGGCATTGGGCCACATTTATTGATTCATGCCCTAGTCCGAATTATAAATTTGTATTGGTAAAACGACCAATCATAATTCATAAGGCAAGCAGGCCGAAGTAACACTGGTAAGGTACCACCCAAAATTGCCAACGGCAAATGGTTACAATGTATCAATTTGTATCAATTTGTTTGTTGGCAACAAACAAATTGTTGACCGTAGTCAATATCTAACTCATGACCCCACCCTCTGACTCGTATCCGTGAAATCACGGGGTGATGCATGCTGGCTAGCTATCGCCATCACCCCATCGCCTGGTTCGTCGTTGACCGGACAACGTTTAACTAATTTATTCCTATCTAGTGTTGTCCAGTCAATTGCGAACCTGCCGGATACCTGTGGGTCATAACTGTTTACCTTACCAGTGCTACCCGCCCATGTGACCAAAGTCAACAGTAGTCATAGCAGAACCCCTATATCAAACCATAGCAACAGTGTGGGATGGGCAAAAAAGCCAGGACCCGGAAGCCAATGTGGGTCCCAGCCAAAAATTACCACCCGGCCCTGAAGCGACCAGAATATCACACTGTTAACTAGGGAGGGGGTGGAGGGGAAAAAACTTCTCTGCTCCGTCGCTTAGCTAAAATGGCAGCTCGGCTGCCTCGTGGCCACCCCTTTTATGAGGGAGCTGGCCACGCCCTAAACTACCCGGATCGTTCGTCCTGTGGGGGGGCCCGCAAAGAGCGCGGCGGCCATTTTGGCGCCGCACTTGCATTGCAGGCGCACCCCCCAATAACGGACTCAGACACCATTGAAAGTGGATAACGGCATTGGGCCACATTTATTGATTCATGCCCTAGTCCGAATTATAAATTTGTATTGGTAAAACGACCAATCATAATTCATAAGGCAAGCAGGCCGAAGTAACACTGGTAAGGTACCACCCAAAATTGCCAACGGCAAATGGTTACAATGTATCAATTTGTATCAATTTGTTTGTTGACAACAAATTGTTGACCGTAGTCAATATCTAACTCATGACCCCACCCTCTGACTCGTATCCGTGAAATCACGGGGTGATGCATGCTGGCTAGCTATCGCCATCACCCCATCGCCTGGTTCGTCGTTGACCGGACAACGTTTAACTAATTTATTCCTATCTAGTGTTGTCCAGTCAATTGCGAACCTGCCGGATACCTGTGGGTCATAACTGTTTACCTTACCAGTGCTACCCGCCACACGGAGGGGCTTCAAAGAAGGCCTGACGCCCCCCCCCAGACCGTCAGCTCGGTCAACAGGCCTGCTCGCCAATCACCCAACAGGAGATCCATACCTCCTCGCGACAGATGGACCCCATCCCCTGCATACAAATCATAATTTTCTAGTCCAATAGCGGGGTGACGACTGACCCGTCCCCAAGCCTTGTCGGCAAGGAACCGCGCCACCGCCTTATTGACCGCGCGCCTAGCGCGGTCGATGGCCGTGAGGTCAACTCCTCCTCTGTAAAAATGGCGCGGGACAATGTCCGACCAAACCAGGGTAGCGGGAGGCCAGACGTAGTGCAAGTAGGCGAGGTCCTCGCAAATCGCATGCTTGAGCGACAAGCCGGTGACCTGACCCAAATCGTTGCCCCCCAGGTGCATGATGAGAATCTCAGGCGGGGCAGCACTTCTGCCTGAAAACAGAAAAGGCAGCAGCTCCCGCCACAACATCCCAGGCTTACCATGCCATGTGAGACTGGCGTGTTCACCCCGTCCCAGTCGGGGTCCCCACTCTGTCGCCGCAGCGTAACGCGCTGCCCTTTGCACGTAGCTGTGGCCCACCAGCCATACTGTCACCAGTGTAATACGACACCCAGGGTCTGTAAGAAAATTGAAGGAAATGATGTAAGGTGACTGGGTTGGTACTCAAGGCGGGAGCGGGCGCACATAAAACTGAAAACATTGTGAACCCCACCTTCCCATGCTGCGTATGTCAGCCCCAGAGTACCCAAAAGCAGCTGCTGTAGAGGCTGCCCCAATACGGAATGAATGTGTGCCATAACGGGCACCTGGTAGGCCCACCCTGGCGAGGGCTCTGCCTGTCACCTTCCAAAACTGAAATTTAGTAAGGGGAGACCCATCTTGGTGACAGAAAAACGGGCCATGGTGCGTGCCATACAGTGCAAGGAAATCCTGTAGGGCACCAACCGGACAGATGCCTGCCGAGGAACATCGTAGCAGTCTACTCCACTGCCTACGCCGTGCTGATACGTTTTAGAGGAGTGTATCCCCAACTGAGCTGAATATTGTTCACTCAGACATCTCCGAGTTCCAGTGCCCTACGACTTGCATCCGCCTTATACAGCATCTCAAGCTCGCCGATGCGGAGCACTCCAAAAAAGGCCACCGTTGTAGCCGCATGAATTGGGCTGCCTCATCTTATCAAAACAGAGGCAAGGCCAGCCCCGGGCCAACTGGGTAAAAACCCCTGGGGAAATCGGGTGGCGGTCGTCCGGGCAACGCCCGCGCTCACGCACCCACCCCTCCAAAACATGTCTCACACGGAAGTCAGAGGTGCTGTCCACATGACCCCCCACCTTGGCCATAAAAGCCAACGCTGACAGCTTAGATGCTATGGTGCGAGGTGCGAGGCCCTGGGAATGCAGGTGAACCATGAACCGCAGAACATGATCCACCGGGATAGGCCAGGTCTCTGGCAGATGAAATTGGTCAGCAAAAGCCCTATAAGAATTAAAAGCTTGTTGATACGCCTTACGCGTGCGGGGCGCCAGTGACAGGCCGATCGCCCGGTTCACCTCTCCCTGCCAATGGTCCATATCTCGTCCGGGAGTGGCCAGGGAAATTCCTCCGCATCCGGGGTCAAGGCACGGAACCGGGAGATCTGCAGGCGGGACAAAGCGTCGGCAATATCATTATTAACCCCTGGGACGTGCCTAGCCCTGAACAAAACGTTGAGGCACAGGCAGCGCAGCACAAACTGGCGCACTAGGTCCATAACCCTGGGTGATTTGGAAGTCTGTGCATTGACAATGTGGACAACCGCAGCATTGTCACACCAGAAATGCATGACCGAGTTGGCCCATTCCTCGCCCCACAGCATCAAAGCCCCCAGGATAGGAAAAAATTCAAGGTACGTGAGATCACGCAGGCGACCAGTGCCTGCCCATGCCGGTGGCCACCCACCATAGGCCCACTTCCCATTGAAGTACATCCCATAACCCAGGGATCCTGAGGCATCAGACTGGACCTGAAAATTTGGGGAAGCCAGGAGGTCAGACCTCCAAAATGAGACCCCATTGAATTCCCTCAGGAACTGGAACCAGACGAACATGTCTGCCCTGATACCCCGGGTAATCCTGACTCTATGGTGGGGCCTGGATAACCCTGCCATGGCGTCGCATAAGCGCCGAGCAAAAGCCCTGCCCGGTGCGACCACCCTGCAGGCAAAATTGAGGTGACCATGTAACACTTGGAGTTCCCTCAGCGATGCCTTGCGCTTGGCCAGCAAATCCGAGATGAGGGCCACTAACCGGGACACCTTATCCCCCGGTAACCTAGAAGCCTGCGCTACTGTGTCGATCTCCACCCCCAGGAATACTAGCTTGTTAGATGGGCCCTCGGTCTTTTCGGGCGCTAAAGGGACACCGAGTTCCTCCATTAGCGTCTGAAATGTGTTGAGGAGACGTGTGCACGTGTCCCAGCCCCATTCACCCCCGAATAAAAAGTCATCCAGGTAATGGGCTACAGACCGGGACCCTGACCTACGGACGAAAGCCCACTCCAGGAAGGTACTGAAACGCTCGAATGCAGAGCATGATATGGAACAGCCAAAAGGCATGGCCTTATCAAAATAATATTCACCCCGGAATTTGAAACCCAGCAATTCAAAGTCGCCCGGGTGCACCGGCAAGAGGCGAAAAGCCGACTTAATGTCGCACTTAACCAGCAGCGCACCCGGGCCACATGAGCGCACCATGCGCAGCGCATGGTCAAAAGATGTATACCTGACTGAGCAAAGGTCGTCAGGGATAGCATCATTGACCGATCTGCCGGCTGGGTAGGACAAGTGATGGATAAGGCGAAACTCGCCTGGAGATTTCTTGGGAACCAAGCCCAGGGGCGATACCTTAAGGTTAGTGAACGGGGGCACAGGGAAAGGGCCAGCGACCCTACCCGCAGTGACCTCCTTATTAATGCTGGCGGCCGCCACTTCCTCCCTCCCCCTAAGGGACAAAAGATTGGAGGCATCCTGAGGGGACCTACTACCCATGAAAGGAATACGGAACCCCTGTCTAAAGCCCCGAAGTAGATAATCTGCGTCCTCCCCCTTCGGGTACAATGCGAGCCAACGCTCCAACATGTCCACATTAATTGGGGAGGGAGCCTTTCGGCGAACCAGCTCCATCTGTGGCAGGCTTGCCAGTCCACTGTCCGCCCTTCCCTCTGCCCCGCGTCCCTCCAGGCCTGGGACAGGCAGATGCTGCATGGGGGCCCGCACAGGTGGGACACTCATGCCTGTACTTGCAATTTTTCCAATTGCAGGAACCATTGGACGAGAAAGTCCAGCACAGCAGGCGGGCTGGAACCCCCTGCCCCGCCACCTGGCGGGGAACCTGAGCTGGAGCCGCTCGCTGGACCGCATGTCCACAATGGTATCTCTCCCCTGGCGCTGGGCGCGTGGGCGTCATGTACAGAAGCCAAAGCCTCTGGCACGGCTCGTCCCACCTCATCTCGGGGTGCAGGGGAATCCGCATGCGAAATTCCTCGTCATAAGCCAACCACGAGGGGCCCGGAAAGTCGACCATCGCCCTATAGATGTTGTCCAAATACTGGACCATCGGAATAGCCAAATCTGGCCGCGCTCTCAAGTACACTGCCATGTAGATTAAATAAGCCGGCAGCCAGTTGGCCCAGGTACGTGGTGGCTTGCGACGACGTGCCTGCTCCTTATCCTTCTCATCCTGCCCCTCCCTCTCCTCCTTGGTGGGCTCTCTGTTTAAGAGTGAGAAGATATCTACATACTCCCCCCGCCATATCTTTTCTCTGGTGGCTTGCGCTAGGTGGTCACCCAGTGGCAAAGAATACCCCGCCGTTGGCAAGGCCGAAACCGGGACCGCAGCCAACGCGGGCATCTGAAAAGGGGCCTGTGCTGGCCCCGCCACCCCCAATACATTCCCGGCAGGGTAGGGAACACCTGCAACCCCAGTGGTCAGGGTAGCAGTTGTCATCGCCGAGTGGGGCGCCGGCTGCTGGGCCACCGCACCACCCGTGCGAGGCCAAGGCCATTGAAAGGCCACCCCCGTAGTGGCAATGTGTGTAGGTGTATTGGCTTGTACCGCATACTCACATGTCGCACCCCCGCAGGCCGCCCCCACCGGGGGTTCCGGCCCACCGGGGGTGTCGGAGCTCACGACCGCCGTAGAGCTCATCATCGGGGCCTGACCCACACCTGCTTGCTGGCCGGGGAGCTGCGAGGCAGTGGCTGAAGTTGCGCCACGCGCCTGCAGCAGCTCGACCCGTCCCGTCGCCTGCTGCTGCCCGACCGGCGGCGCCTCGAAACTAACCCCACAAGTAGCCCCAGCATGGCTGGCCCGAGCCAAGGAGGCCTCGAGGGCCGCCACGCGGGCCAGTAAGGCCTCCACGCTAACCTGGGGCCAAGGGCCGGCCGGCCCGCCTGTTAGAGGTGCGGGTACAGTGCCCTGTACCCCAGGACCCGAGTAGGGCCATTGTCCCGCACCGAAGCCCGGAAGGGTCGGTGTCGGCACCTGCCAAGGCAGGGGGCCACACCACCCCCCAAGGCTAGAAGGCCCCGGGGGGAGCTGCGCCACCACTGGTGCAGGCCCAGCAGAATGAGCAGATCCAGGAGCAGTGTCCACCGCATGCGGGGCGCGGGCCGCAGCCCTCAGCGAGCCCATGCTGAGGTCTCCCGCTTCTGGCCAAGGGGTGATCGACCCCATCCCGCCGGTCCCGGCGGGTGCCGGCAAAGGCGGCTGCTGGGGAGGCGCCACCGTGGTTCTCCGACCCGGATTGCGCCTCCTACTCGTGCGAGTCGCACTCGAAAGCGCCTTCTTCTTCGAAGGCATCTCCCTCAAGGCAAAAGGAAGCCGAAAGAGAAGATTCGCCGCCAAAAAGGCTTCCAAACTAGGTAAGGAGCGACGGAGACACAGGGAAAAAACTTCTCCGCTCCGTCGCTTAGCTAAAATGGCAGCTCGGCTGCCTCGTGGCCACCCCTTTTATGAGGGAGCTGGCCACGCCCTAAACTACCCGGATCATTCGTCCTGTGGGGGGGGGCCCGCAAAGAGCGCGGTGGCCATTTTGGCGCCGCGCTTGCATTGCTCCAGTTTAGTAATTTTCCAACATTTCTCCGCTGCACTTCTGCAGCTAGAATGGGACTTTGAGCTACTTCCTTGTTCCGTGCTGAGATCCCAGGCACTGAAGTAAGCTCTGCCCAGCACCGGAAATTGCTCACAGTTCTGCTCCAGTTGCCAAAACACAGTGGAGGAGCATTGGAAAATTAACAAACCAGAGCGAACATGCTCTGAAAAGCCTCCCCCACCCTGGGAAGCGGTGGAGGCTGTGCACGAAGCAGCAAAAACCGCATGATTCCTGCTGCCACTGCAGTAAGTGATGGTTTTTGTCTTCCGGCAATAGGGGGCAGGTCTAGAGGTGCCTGGGTGGCCGCCATGGGCTGCATTAATAATGTGCATGGGCCAGATTAGGCCCCTATGCTGGGGGCTGGCCACCCCTGTTCTAAAACTAAGGAAGAAAGGGTTCAAGTTGCAGTTACCCCGTGGATTCAGATAATCTGCAGGCCATATGGTGGAAACATAATTTCACAGCTCAGAGTGACTTAATTATATAAGAGAGCAACATTTAGGCTACACAGGTAGTGGTGAGGGGCATTAAGTTAGGAGATGGTGACTAGCCTTGGGACTTCATTGGCTGAGTGGGAAATTGAATCTGGACCTCTCCTTTTCTAATCTAGCATTCTAATTGCTATGCTGCAATAGCTGGCATAGACAGCTATGTATTCTTTGCTTTAGAATTTTTTTTTCTGGCAAATTAACTTCTATAAGCATACTAGTCTAAATCCAGTTTTTGCTTGTTAGCCAGTATCTTGTTGAATTTCCATTGAGCAGAAAGTCCTGCTCACATAATAATATGGGAGGAGGGTACTTGTGTGACATTGCCTCTGTGCAAGTAGAAGCTAGATTTTTTTCACTGCTCATGCATCAACAATCCTTGTTCAAGTAACACAACCCCATATTATTACACCAGTAGGACCTACTGCTCAATTGGGGGAGGGGGGTTCCAATAAGATGCTGCCCATTGACCAAGTGGGATTTATAGGAGTATTGGCTTACCAATAAGCATTTGATTCAGTGTGACTTTTCGAGCTGGTGCTAGTAATATAGGCTGTTCTGTTTATTTCACCCATTTGCCTTTGTAGGGATGGGGAAGTGGTTATGTGAGATATTGAACCTCTCTATTAGTCTTAGCCAACCTAGTGCCTTTGGAATGTTTGGACTAGAACTCCCATCATCCCTCACAACTAGCCATGTAAGATAAGGTTGATAGGAGTTACAATCCAAACAATGTCGAGAGCCCCAAGCTAGGGAGAAAGGCACTACAGTAGACCCTCGAATAACGACGCTACTTGGTTCCCCAAGTAGCGTTGCTATAGGGGAAATGTCATTTCAATGGCAGCTGCGCCATCTAGCGGCAAAAAGCTGTCATTGTCCGCACAACGACGTTAAAAAATGTCGTTAATCCGCACAACGACTGTTTTTCATCGTTGTGCGGATAGTAATGTGGCGAGTGACGACGCGTCAATAAGCGAAAATGATGCTATTTGAATGCGTCATTAATTGAGGGTCCACTGTATATCAAAAGCAGTCTTCAGTGGCTCCAATATGTTTTGTAAAATGGAATCATTCTGAGTGGGATTTTGTGTGTTTTTTTGTGCAGACTGATACCCCTCCCAATAATGATACATATCCAAATCGTAGAATAAAAAGAATACTTTCACTCTGTCTGTCCACCATGTCCTTTTCTTACTTTTTTGTTTCTTTTTATTAGACCACCTGGTCTACTGTGGAAATATTCCACCTGCTCAGTTTCTGTCATAAACAACTACAGTACTGTATACTTATTGTGAGCATCCTCCTTTATTTAAAACTGCCTGTACATCAAAATTGACTATTATGCAACAGATTATGTGAAGTGTTATACCACTGACTTTGTCACCCAAGAATCTCAAGAAGTGCTCACTTTCTTCCTTCATTATATAGGTGGGAAAGATTCTTGTATGAAACCCTGAAGTCAGTGTTTGCTGAGAGTGTTCAACTTGATGAGCCAATGGTCTGGCTCATTATTGGACACATTCTTATGTTCTTTGTATTAATGAAAGAGTCTATGTATCTACAAATCAATACATGGAAGGTCTTTGCTGTAGACATTACTCATGTGTTGATAAACAATTGTCTAGCCTTGCATACAGCTGTTAAGTATCGGTTGTCTAGTATTTCACTTCATTAAACAAAATTCCTAGAAGTACAGGAAGTTACCTTTGAACCAGATCAAACATTTGTCTGTCCTTGTTGGTTGCTGGTGCTGAGTTGTGAGCAAGGACAACCCTTAATTTACATCAGGAGATACCAGCTGTAGAAGGTTCATGTGCTTGACCTTCTGTGGTCCTTCTAGGCATCAGGAATATATGCCCATCTGCTTTGCATGCTAGCAGCATTTCCAGTTTGTTCAGTAAGCAAAAATTCCATAAACCAGCACACATCAGCTTTTCAAATAGCCAGAGGTCTCTGTTAACAAGGACATGCTGCTGTCATACTCTTGGTTACGGGATTAAGCCTGGTCAGTTCCTGGATGGGAGATTACCTCATGGTTCTGAGTATTATGCATACCTGTCAAGCGCAGCTCCGGACAATATGGGACCTGCGCAGAACCCTTCTGCACAGGTCCCTTCTGCACATGCGTAGAAGCCTTCTACGCAGGCGCAGAAGGTTTCTGCACAGAACCCTTCTACGCCTGCGTAGAAGCCTTCTGCGCATCCCCTTCTGCCCATCCCCTTCTGCACATGCGTAGAAGGGTTCTACGCATGCGTAGAAGGGTTCTGCGCAGAAGGGGATGTGCAGTAACTACTTTTTCCCTGCCATCAAATTATGGGATGGCGGCAGCTCCGGGTGGGAAAGTAAGAAAAGCGGCGTTGAATTACGGGAAATCCCGGGCAATACGGGATACTTGAGAGGTATGGTATGATGTCTATATAAAAGGTTATATTTATGGATATATATGTATGTAAAATAGATGATGAAAAAATAAAATTGTGCAGTGTGGATGTTTGTAGCATCTGGCTACACTAATTTAAAAAAGATATGTAGCAAAAGAGAATAACTGGATGCCCTCCATATGGTGTTTGAGTCCCAGTCTCCATAAGCCCCAGGTTAACCAGCTACTGATGTGGTATGGTGGGAGCTGTAAAACCTCTAGATGCCCTTCTCATTAGTATAGTACTTACATCACAATAAAACACATTAAGGTCCATTAATGGGTTTTCAACTTGTATCTCCTGGATCCTATTCCAGCATTCTAATCACTGTCTCACTGGTAGTTCTTCTTCTTCCTCTGGGTACACCCGATTGTGGTTTAAAAAATGCCACAATCTTCGAGGAGGCTCTTTCCATGTACCCTCTCACCGGCAGGGTAATAGTGGTAGCAGGTTTAATGTTTTGCCTCTAACACTTTATTTTCTTTTAAACATTTCAGCGGTGTGCAGGGTAAAAAGGAGCGGGAGCCACATGTCAGTGGTCTAGGATGGCCAGTGAAGGTGCCAACATCCCAAGTCCTGTGGTGCGTCAGATTGACAAACAGTTTCTGATCTGTAGCATATGCCTCGACCGTTACAAGAACCCCAAAGTACTCCCCTGTCTGCATACTTTCTGTGAGAGGTAAGAAGGATTATTCTGTTCTTCAGCCAAAGTGTTTTTATGGTTGGTTGGTCTCTCCTGAGAACCCCAGGTTTGTTGATGTCTCAGGTTACACATAATTAACAATGGACCTAATCTACCCAGTTAAAGAGTTCACCTGAAATATTTTTAAAAATTAACAAATGAAAAGGTTAACATGCCGGCAAGTTCATTTAACTTACAAAATGAAAGAAGAGAATTCAGGTTCTTAGAGAAGTCATGTGCAGAAGTTATGTAAAACGTCATGGTGCCCTTTTGGCAAACACGTCTGTTTTAATTGCAACTGTTACCCAATCTTTGGAATGATTTCGGCTACAGTTGGTACATTTACACGACAGAAGACAGAACAATTTTCTCCTGGTCCATCAAATTGAATGTAGACTTAAATTTAACCACTTTAACATGGGAAACAAATTCCAGGGATGCAAAAAGGGGGTCTCATTCCAAACTGAGAAACTGCAGAGTTTTCCTCCTTACATGTGAAATGGTGAGGTATTTTCTTACACTACAAATAACAGTTCTTGCACTCGTGAGAACAGTTTTTGCACAAATTATGCAAGTGCCAAAATTAGAATCTTTGGGTAGTAAAGGTCCTTTTGACTAACCAGCCTATTCTGTACTTATGCTGTGGGGTAGAGGCACACACACTTTCCTTCAGAGAAAGAAAAGACACATTTGGCACAGAGGCATTTTGTGCAAATGACAGAAACTTCAATGGGGTGATCTGAAACCTGCTTCTTGTCCAGTTGTTGCACTGGGCATGATAAATCATACAGGGTTAATAATGTTTTCTTCAACTTGAATAAAAGTACATAAGGTAGCAGGAATCCCACTTTAGAATTCCTGATCATGTGAATATGTCTACTTGAATTGAAGCAAATTTGAGTAGAAGCTTCATTAGCCCTTCCTGCTCTCTAGGAAAATCATGTTCTACTATGGTGCACATATGCACATAAAATGTAGTAGTAGATAATTTAGAGTGGCCAGTTCATCCTGCTATGGTAATAGAGTAGACCATACTGCCAGTGACTCAATGCCAAGTGTCAGCCGGCAGTTAACTAACCAGACCACCCTGAGGGCTAACAGCCTTGGGTGCCAAAGTCCACAGGGAAGGGTGATGATCCCCAAATGGATTAAATCCCACTTGAATCCATCTTGATGGAGGACAGCAGCTTCATCAATACTGGCCTGGGGCTGAGGAGGACTTTGTGTGCCAAAAGGGCTCAGAACCAGAAAGTGACTCGTGGAGCTGGATCAGTGGTGCAGGTGTCATGCTGCAATGCAGAAGGCAGATGAAAAGCTACTGCATTATATTCTCAGGACAGTCTTTATGGCTTATTGCCATGATGATCACCAATATTCAGATTCAGATACAATTACTGTCAGAATCAAATACTCAAGGTTTCTGTAGCTGGCTGGAAATGTTGCTGTTGTCTTTTACTCTGGCAGGGCTCCTGTGTATTTTGCAGTCAATTATAAGATACTGTACACAAATATTTAACTGGTGGTCTTTTCCCCACAATGCATTTCCATGCTGGGACAGCTCTGTAGAAGTCTTCCCCTAAAAAGAATTCTGCAATTGTGGTATAAGAGTCGAAATGATCTTTAAGCTGGTCTGGTAATTTTTCTAGTGATTTTTGTTTTTTGGTGATTTCATTTTCTAACAAGTAATCATTTGCTTTTTTAAAAAATTAAGAGCGGATGTAGTAATGGCTGTTAATCTTTAAGGTTTTGGTGTGTGATTGTAAGACAGCATTACCCTTGGTATACAGATTTTAAAAGCCGATTTGTTTCTCCCTTATTACATAATTCTGGAAGCTAGTTTGCCTAAAAGACAATCCTGTCCAACTGTTACCATGGGCTGCATTAATTCTGGCTTCAACTTTGACACAGCTGTTCAGTGGCATGCCATTGTAATGATGGCCAGAATCCAAATAAGGGTTGGACACAGATGCATTGGCTTGCCTCATCAGAGGCAAAAGAGGTTGGAAGAGAGACAACAGAAGATTGACCCCTGAAGTAAGCTACTTATTTCATGAGGCATGAATGGCTGATAAGAAGTGTAAAACCCTAGATAATAATACACTGTGCTTTCACTTGTATTAAACTGTTAAGTTATATTATGATTATGCGATTGTTAAAGCTGTAGGACAGAACCAAAGAGTCAATGTTTCATGTACAGTCCAGGATGTTTTAGAGGCTCCCTTCCAGGTACATAGCTCAGTAGGAACTATTTTTGCTGGGGGGGGGGGGCAACCTTGAAAAAGGACTGGCTCCTATTAGGTTGCGTATTTGGCTGCAGAGCGAGAGATTGAGAGCTAAGTTCCCCCACTGTGCATCCCAGAGGAGCCAGCTTCACCGTCTTAGGGTGCCCTCCTCAGAAGGGGATGGTAAGCCACCTCTGAGTATTCCATGGCTAGAAAACCCTAAGGGTTGCCTTAAGTAGTAGAGGAGATCATATCATGTATGTTCATTCTGCCAGTTGAAATAAGCCAGGTTGGACGGCATGAGAAAGACTTCTGTCTGCAACCTTTGCTGCTGGAGGTAGAATTGGCCTTATTGGCCTGTATCAGTGATGTCGAACCTTGGCTCTCCAGGTGTTCTTGGACTTCAATTCCCAGAAGCCCTGATCAGCAGGTGTGCTGACTTGGGCTTTTTGGCAATTGAAATCCAAGAACACCTGGAGTGCCAAGGTTCAACATCACTGGCCTAGATGGACAAGTGGCATGGATTTCTAAGAAGGAGACTGTTTCAAATGTTCCCATGTGTGCATGTCAGTGTGGACTATCAAGACTCTTTGTTGCTTCTGATTATTCATACAAAACATTTGCTCTCTTTCTCAATTCCTGTTTTACCCCAAGTATGACATGTTGTCAGCTATAATACCTGCCTTTTGTCAATTATCCATCTATTGCCTGAGGGCTTGTTGGTAGTAACTTTGGGTATTCATTGCTGCTTTTCTAACAGAATAACTGAAATATATAAGTGTCCTTGGGAAATTGGCCTTTCGTCATGCAAGGACCCAGGTTCCTTGATGAAAATGTTTGGTGGGACATAAAATATGAATGGTGGAGAACCACCTCTATAGCAAACTAAGGTTAGAGTAGCATGTGCCTGGCCACCCTGCAGATTCCTTTTGTCATGGGGAGCAACTTAGAGTAGCAGGTCAGAGTGGCTGAAAGGATGCTGCTGCTTCTGCTGTTGCTCCTTCAAATGCCTCAACAACTCCGCACTCAGGCAACTGCATCATTTTGCCTAATAGTAGGGCTGGCTCTCATCTCTTATAGGGCTGTTTTCATGGCAGTGGCCTTCCTCAGTCACTAGCGTGATGAAACCATATGTAAAAATACCTAGTCCCAGCCTCTCGATTAGGCATTGCTTGTGGAATTTTTTGCCAGTTGAAGCTCAGGCTGCAACAGATTTATCATATCCCCCCAAAAAAATTTTTTTGTTTAAAATTCAACCTTCAAAGCAGGTGCTGGATTGTTCTTGTAGTGAAAACAAGCGGTAGTCTGTGGGAACTGAACTAGTTTTGATGAGCATGATATGCTGGTCTGTAGTTGGTTGAAACTCTTCAGAAGGAGGGATGAGTGGCAAAAAATGTGTCTTGAATTTCGGGAAGAAGAAAGAGGAAGAAAGAGAGATTTTTCACCATGCTTTGGATTGCTTGCATGGAGTCTGGAGTAGAAGGGGGTCCTGTCTAGGAAACCTTTGGAGCCCTACTCTTCCTTACACATGAGCAGGTGAAGGCATCTGCCTGGGATCCCCTGAAGCAAATGGTGAGCCACTGTGTGAGACAGAATGCTGGACTGGATGGGCTGTGGCCTGTTCCAGCAAGGCTGTTCTTATGTTCTTAACTGATAGATGGGTTTGTCTAAGCCAGGGGTGCCTAAACTTTTTGCACTGCAGGCCTGACCATGCCCCTGGAGCGGGCGTGTTTGCATATGCACATCTGTAACCACTTCCGGGTGTGGCGCGGTCATGTTTGTGCATGCACGAGTGCATCCAAAACCACTTCTGGGAGTGGCATGGGCAGTGGTGCGGGTGCATTTGTGTATGCACATGCACATCCCAAACCACTCCTAGGAGTGGCGTGTGCGTGTTTTCACATGCACGGGTGCATCCCTAACCAGTTCCAGGAGTGGCGTGGGGGTATTTGCACTTGCACAGGCATGTCCCCAACCACTTCTGGGTACATCACAGGCATGCATGCGCATTGGCAGGGTCATCCCCATCCATTTCTGGAAGTGGTGAGGGCGGCGCGGACAGATGAATTGGCGCCACAGGCCGTAGTTTGAGCACCCCTGGTCTAAACAGAGTAGTCTAATGATTCGGATGGGTGCCTGAGTAGACAAACACATTAATAAGTTAATCCTGCTCCTGAGCATGCACAGAGTAACAAAATTAGACAGCATGGGAAGCAGTTAGTTGATGGTCTATTTTCCAGTTTTGCTGATTTTCATAGTGAACTCAAACACTACCATGTTTTGGCCAAAAATGAGAGTGAGTCAATAGAAATAAGTGAGCATACCCATGGGGGGGGGATAACTTTATTATACCTCTCTTAAGTTCCTGTTTTGACCGTTACAAATTGCAGTGATGTAGGGGTAGGGAATATTTTTCCTCCCAGTGATGGAATTCCAAATGCAGAAAGATCCCAGGGCACTAATTCTAACAATTGATGAGGCTAAAGGCACAAGGCAAAGCTAAACCCATGTGGATGGGTCCAGAGATAGTCCTTACTGCTATAGACAGTTGTCCAACAAGTATAGGGCGCACAACTCAATTATCAGTTCTGTGTCTACTCAGAAATAAATACCAGGACAACAGATTTCAAAATAAGCTAATGTAGATTTTGGAATAAGATAATGCTGGATCCTGCTGAGACTCTGCTGATTGACATGTCGGTTCAGTTGTATGAATGGCATTGTACTGTTTGGGTCAGCACTACTGTTGTATGAGCAGCACTTTGAACTGAGAAAGGCTGACTTCTGTTTGCACAGGGAGACATCAATGTCAAACTACTCATACTATGATGTGTTGCACAAGCAGTTTGACTGAATTGAATGTTGGCTTTCTTTCTTGCATTGATATCTTCTTTCCATTTTTTCTGTCAGACTGTCACTCTGGTAGATGCTCAGAATGTGCTTCCTGTAGAATTTGAATGGACTGATGTTGCATTTTCTGCCTCTGTATGAGTTTGCAAAATGTGAAGGTGTTACATAATGCTAATGGACTACTCCTACTTTCTCCTATTAATAAATCATGTTGGAGATTTCTTTTCTGTTCTGATGCCAACTTGTCTCTTTGCTCTCCTCATTAGGTGCCTACAGAATTACATTCCAGCCCACAGCTTAACCCTTTCTTGCCCGGTGTGCCGCCAGACATCCATCCTCCCAGAGAAGGGGGTTTCTGCACTTCAGAACAACTTCTTCATCACCAACCTCATGGATGTCTTGCAGCGAACCCCAGACAATAGCATTGAGGAGTCTTCCATTCTGGAGACTGTCACAGCTGTTGCTGCAGGCAAGCCACTTTCGTGTCCCAATCATGAAGGAAATGTAAGTGGAATCATCTCCTATAGTTTTACTAATTGGTCAAGGGAGGGAAAATGGTCATTTTCATCACATCAAGTGGATTCTGTGGTTATAAGTGGGGACTATTGAGCTAAACATTGCTAATTCCTTTTGCTTATTAGCTTGATAGCTTTTATTCAGTACTAATTGAAAGATTGCCTGATAATGAATTAAGATGGATTCATGTGTGTCGATTATCCCTGAGGAAGCATAGTATTGAATCTTTTGGTTTCATGGTATGCCCGTGCCTCGCCTCGGGAGCTGCACTGGTTGCCAGTGTGCCTCCGGGTGCAATTCAAAGTGCTGGTAATTACCTTTAAAGCCCTACATGGTAGTGGGCCAGGTTACTTAAGGGACCACATCACCCTGAGAAAATCTGTCCGTCCCACCAGAGCAGACCAGAGAGGCTCTCTCATTGTGCCATCTGCTAGGGAGGCTCGTCTCTCTAGCACCAGAAGGAGAGCCTTCTCTGTGTCTGCTCCGGCCCTCCTGCCAATTGAGTTGCATCTCCAGATGGAGTTGCTGTCCTTCTGGAAAGTGCTAAAAACCTGGCTGGCAAAGCAGGTGTGGGGCACCAGCGATGTGGTGATCCCTGCCTGCTGGCTAATTTAGTAAAAACACTCTCTTCCTCTTTTAATCTCTTTTGAGCTGTAGGGGCCGGAGTAATTTTTGGTGGCAGTTTTAATGGGTTTTTTTATTGGTTTTAAAAATGTGATTGGTTTTATTTTCTGTGAGCCGTCCAGAGTCTTTGGACAATGCAGTTCCCGAAGCAGTGGCGAGGCATGGGCATACCATGAAACCAAAAGATTCAATACTATGCTTCCTCAGGGATAAATCAGAAAAATAAAATAATAAATAAATAAATTTGCTCTATATTATTGCAAGGAAGTCATATGAAGTCAATCAAAATTGCAATGTCTAATATGTATTCATTGTTGTTAAGCTACAATGTTAGTGATCCATAAATGAACATGTTATTTCTGAACATTTCTGAACATAACTGAACATTTCCACTGCTTTTGCTGTTTCTTGAATAATGAGTCTTGTTTAATCCTGCTGATCCTGATATGTTTAAAGTGTGGAGCAAATGTGCTGCAGAAAGTGTCTGCGAAGCAAATGTCTCCAGATCAATCAAGCAAACAATACAAACAACTGCACTGTAGAGCGAAAACAAGCTCCTTCTCACCGAGTCATTAGCCTGTCTGACCTAGGGGGAACATTCCTTTGTAACAACAGGTCAGATTAAAGATATGGACAAAATCCAGATGGACTGGGTTCAATTTTACACCACCCCAACATCATCATTTCCATTATGATAATCCATGATAACAGGAAATGAAGAACTGGTATAAAACACATATACTAACAAAGGACCTTGGGAATCAGTGTAGCATATGACTGAATTATTTCGTTATTCCACTTGAGCTGGCAGGTTGGCTTTGTTGTTGATACATCAGTGAGCGCACTATGTTGCATTCAGCATGTGCCAGAGTAATGTGAACAGTGTTGGCAGCATATTAAGAAGCTTTTTATAAAAATGAAACACATTCATGTGCTTGAAAAGCAAAAATCCATAAACATGGCAGAAACGATATAGTTTGTAGCCAGTGTGATATAAAGTGAAAGTTTCATGCATTTAGGCTGGTAGGAAAAGCAAATTTCTTGCCGTCATTTTCAAATAATATATCTGTGCACAAGACTCCATATTCCAGCATTATTTAGTCTCATAGATTCAACACATAATGCCCTACAAAAATCCCCCTTTTCAAAGCTCTCAACAACATCTGTGGGTTTTTCCTTGTTTTGTTTTGCATTTGGTTGTATGTTTGTTTTGTTTTGGCTTCAGTTTTGATTTTTACATTTTGGATGATTTGTGATGTCCCCAGAAAATATGGCTGTAGCAAACTGACTTCTGACATTGCCAAAAGTGCCCACACCTAAAACAAGGTCATTGCCCTCTGTTACCTCATGTACTGGTATTTTATATCTTTTCCTTATGCATCGTTGGGAAAAAACACCACAATTCAGTATTGAAAGCCCTCTCGTAGTCTTCTTTGGGGGGGCCTTTTAATTGTGACACATGTGTAAAGAGTGTTTACTGATACACAGTGGTTGAAATCTTGTGCTTCTCTGCAAAAGGCATAACTTTCAGAGGTGAATTGTCTCAAGTTATCAAGTTTCTGGAGACATTGCCTGCAATGCAAGTCAGCATATAATAATCAGGTTATGCTCACAGACATTTCTTAACTTGAACTAATTCATCTCTAAAATGTATACCCCTTGTGGAGCAGAACAATGGGATTACAACCAATACATTGTGTTCACTGTTTATAAACTATATGGTCTCTCTTCAAAGTTGGTTGTGGTTGTATCTGTAGCATCTCAATTTTAGACTGGGAAGTTTTCTATCTTGATTTCCTCTGGAGGCTGCAGAGACCACCCAAAAAAAAAAATGAAACAAAATAGGTAAAGGTAAAGGGTGCTCTTGCTCGAAAGCCAGTCATATCCAACTCTAGGGTTTGGTGCCCATCTTCGTTTATAGCCAAATGTCTGCAGTCTTTCTGTGGACATGTGGCAGGCATGCCTAGACACCGGAAAACTGTGATCTTCCCACCAAAGTGGTACCTATTTATCTACTTGCAATTTCTTGCTTTTGAACTGCTAGGTTGGCAGGAGCTGGGACAGGAACAGGAGCTCACTCCGACATGCAGTACTCGGGGCTCGAACTGCTGACCTGCCAACCTTCCAGTCATCAAGTTCAGCATCTTAACCACTAAGCCACCACAGTCCCCTGCAACAAAATACATCCTGGAAATAAAGACACAGGAGTTGCTGGAAGGTTGTTTTCAGTTAGGAAAATGGGCAATTTTTGCTTCAGAGGACCTACAACCTGTTTAAAAGGTAGATCACCACTCTTGGGGGTGGGGGGGCTTCTAGGAGCAGCAATCCAGCCTTTTACTACTATGTAGACAAAATTGGGGGACAGTGGAGAGAACATAAAGGGGACCACGTGTGGCTGCCAGACCACACTTTCCCCATCTTTACCTCAGATAATGAGTTCTTATTATGAACTGATTCCCACATATAATTATAGGGCCACAAAAGATAATCACTGTCAGTCTTGCTCTTTCCAGAATGTTACGGTCTACTGAAAGTAAACTCAGTAAATTCTACTGCTCAAAACATTTGTGTGGAGGGAGAATAAGATAGGCTACCCACTTAAACTATCCGTGCAAGAAAATACAGGAAGCATGTGTGTAAATGTAAATATAATTATTATATTTACAAAAATTATAAATGTAAAATATAACCTTCAACAGGGGCATATCATAGATTATTATTTTTTATTTTTTCATCCTGTTGGCCTGTCTCTGGAAAGAGTAGAAATAAGCAGGGGAAATGTTATTGCAGGAAAATGTGGTGTCCCTTTTTAGATTAAAAAAAAAGCTTAGTGATTTTTTGTTAATCTGTGAGAGTTTTTAGGCCCTCTTTATTTCTTCCATGTAATCCCTTTTAATGTGCTCTTTCCTAGTTTAAAAAAAAAATCCTGATGGTCTCACCCACTGGTAGAAACTTTTAAATGTCAGCCTAGGCAGTACAGATTATTCTCTGTTAAACTTCTGAGTGCCAAAAATATGAGTCTCATTATGTGCAAACCTGATGCCATTCAGTTTGTGTTCCAATATGAGTCACTTGCGCTTCAGGCATTTATGAAGTAACTTAATATTCCTAAAGCATAAGAAATGAAAGTACCAGTAAGGGTGAAACAGCCACTGTTGTAGTGGTACGCTTAAATTTTGCACAATAAGGCTTTCATTATGTACTTTGTTTGTTAAATCACTAAGATTCAATAGTGGGAGGGAGCCAAATATGTACACTTAAGAACTTTTAAAATCCCAAATCTTGAATTTCATTCTCAATAGCAGAAATTCAACATTAAAAAATAAAACACTTCTTGTGTTTAACCTGAACAACTTTGGAGAGTTGGGCTCCATTTTTGTTTGAAGAACTAGTAACCAGAAGATTATTTCCAGTTCTTTGAAAAAATTCTTTTGAACTTAAAATACAAGGTGAGGTCTAGTCAATTTTCAAACCCTGGGGTGTTCTGAGAGGACATTTATTCAGTTTTTTTCCAGCTAAACTTTTTTCAATTAGCCTATATGGGTTTGGGAGAGTCAAATTTCTATTCCTTTCCTTTGCTATTCTTAAGAGAGAAATCCTTGGAACCTACTGCAAATCACCAAGAGTACTGGGTCAACCTTTTGCACACCAGTGTTGGGTTATATTTCTTTATGTTTGTAGAAGTGTGACAGTTTTTTAAACACAAATGTTGATTAAATAAAGCATAGCAGCAAAATCGTGTCTCTTATCAAGCAGACGCTGCATGAATATTTTATTTACTGTGCAAAAGGTTTAAATGGGACTGCAGTGGCTTAGTGGCTAAGATACTGAACTTGATGACCGGAAGGTTGGCAGGTCAGCAATTCAAGATCTGAGTGCTGCATGGCAGAGTGAGCTCCTGACATCTCTCCCAGCTCCTGCCATCCTAGCAGTTTGAAAGCAAGAAATTGTGAGTAGATAAACATGTACTGCTTGGGTGGGAAAGGTAACAGCATTCTGGCATCTAGTTATGCCTGCCACATGATCACAGAAATGTCTGCAGTCGCAGACAGCACTGGCTCTTTGTTTGTAAATGGAAATGAACACCACACCCTAGAGTTGGTTACAACTGGCTTTTGAGCAAGGGAGACCTTTAAAGTAAAGGTAAAGGTTTCCCTTGCTCAAAATCCAGTTGTATCCGACTTTAGGGTACAGTTCTCATCTCTGTTTCAAAGCCGAAGAGCCAGCACTGTCTGCTTCTGCAGACATTTCCGTGGTCATGTGGCAGGCATAACTAGACACAGGAGCGCACGGAACGCTGTTACCTTCCCACCGAAGTGGTCCCTATTTATCTACTTGCAATTTCTTGCTTTCGAACTGCTAAGTTGGCAGGAGCTGGGCCAAAGACGGGAGCTCAATCTGTCCTGCAGTACTTGGGAATCGAACTGCTGACCTTCCGCCTCCCAGTCAGCGTTTTAGTCACTTGAGCCACTGCAGTCCTCAAGGGAGACCTTTACCCAAGTTTAAATGTGATCCACGAGCACAGTATTTTTTACAGAATTTGTAATGGAAATTTTGCTAGCACAGGAGATGAACAGTCCAATTGTATATGTTATCTGCTCCCAAGTAAGTAATGCTGAGTTCAATCAGTGGCTACAGCACAAAGCATCAGGTTTTCTCACTTGGTTGTAAGCCTTGTTGAATACAATAGGTGCCTTACTTCTGAGTTAGATATGCATAGGATTGCAGTGTAAGTGGCAATTAAAAGGCTATTACCTGTAGCTGTTTGGAGAACTTGGTCTAGTAAGGAAAGTAATTCGATCTAACTTCTGCACCTACTAGAATTGCAAGGCAAGGTGCCAAATAGATATTTAACTCTGCTTTATGGTGTCCAAATTATCTGTGTTTGCCTCCAGGAATAAACATAGGAAATTACATGGAATTGAATTGACAAAAGTCCATCATAACACATCCTAATAATTACTGGGAAGCCCTTCGCCCTCAAATTTAATATATTGTGGCCACATTGTCATGAGTTAAGTGGTATGACTTGTTAATACCATATTTTCCGGCATATAAGACGACTGGGAGTATAAGACGACCCCCAACTTTTCCAGTTAAAATATAGAGTTTAGAATATACTTGCCGTATAAGACTACCTCTCTTCCAACGCACACCAAATAAAAATTAACCTACACTCAACTCGAAGACGCGCAGCCCTCCGAGTCGAATGGGCAGGTTCTGGTGGAGAGCCAATCCACGCTCACATTCTCCTCCTTGAGGTAGAGGAAGATGTGTGCAGCTTGCTTCCCCTTGCTTCATACTCCCTGCACAGAGCAGGGACTCGGCCGCAGCACACCCCACCATATGCGCCGGACATATGAAGCAAGGGGAAACAAGCTGCAGTTAAGTACCTGTCCTATAAGATGACCCCCAACTTTGGCACAGATTTTTCGGGGTTAAAAAGTAGTCTTATACGCCAGAAAATACAGTAATCAATTTGCTTCTAATCAAAGAGACAGATATTTCTAACTGTGGTCACACTGTTTCTCTCTGTATTTAGCTGATGGAATTTTACTGTCAGTCTTGCGAGACAGCCATGTGCCGGGAATGTACAGAAGGAGAGCATGCAGAACACCCCACAGTACCTCTCAAGGACGTAGTAGAACAACACAAGGCTTCTCTTCAAACGCAACTAGATGCTGTCAACAAAAGGTATGAAACCATATAATGCATGTTTTAAAAGCATAGTAAGGCATTCTGTGGCAATGAAGTTCATGTCACACTCAAAATAAAAGTGAGTACTAGTTCTTTTTCTTCTTCTTTCGTGTCCAGATCAAACTTTGGATTGCCAAAATGAAGCCACTTTCTTGGCTTTGTTGTTGGCCAAAATTAAGTCTTGATTGCTGTATGTTTCTGGTACTAGTTGGCAGACCAGCAAATGAGCCAGATTCTGTATCTCTCCACATTCACAGAGCATGTTGTTGTCTGACAGCAGCCCCTACTTGAGCATGTTGGTCTTGCATTTGGGGACTCCAACCCTCATCCTATTCAGGGTCCTCCAAGTGGCATAGGGTAGATTGAGTTCCTCAGCTATATCTTCATTTAATGTTTTTCCTTGTCCTGTTTAGTGTATGGGACCAAAGACAACAGGACAACCGAAGGGTTGGTTTAACGCAGGTTTATTGCATAGTGTTCCGGTGAAGCATGAGGTAATGGCGGTGATACATCTCAATATATACAGTAGCCCTCTACATTTGAATCTTGTAGCACGGTAGCTCATTGGCTGCTACCGGCGTGGCCTCGCCCAGGCACGCCTCTTTCTTCTGCTGCTGAATGCGGGGAAGGTTTTCCCGCGGCTGTCCGTGATTGAGCAATGTGAACCATGTGAGACTGAACGCTCGCAGCTGCCCTCTATGGGCTGTCTGCTCGCGTTCCTTTACAGCTGAGATCGTTGGTATTTGGAGTGGTTACATTCTTGCCTTTACAGTATAATGAACATGCACACATACATACATAACATCCCTCCCCCCTAGGATGGGACGAAGTCCCGCAACCATTGTGGCTTGCCGCACGTGCGCTTGGGGCGTGCCTGCGTCTGCCCTAGTACTGGAGAGTCTGTGAACCCTGACTCCGCGGGTGCTTGTCCTGCAACGGGAAACGGGGATTCGTTAGTGGCTCTGTGGGGCGTCCGTGCCTGCCCTGCGCCCGGGGATGGGAATGGAATGAACAGTTGGGAGGTGAATCCCTGCCTGTTGCTCTCGGACCCCGGGGACCCTCCCATTGTGAACCGTGGAACCGATGAGGTCGCCCTTGTGGTTCTGCTACCTTCTGATCCCCGCTCGGGGGATCTTGAGACTGTGGTGGGCGGACTCGCCGTTGCCTCCCGTCTTGGGGGTGTCGGTCTCCGGGAAATTGGCGCTATATTGCATTCTAACTCACAGGGGCTACTGGGACTGGAAGTACCAGGGGCTGAAATGAAACCCCTCTTTTCGCTAGGACGGGTGGGGGACCACTCCGCTAACTCCCCCTGGTACTGTAAATCAACGTCTAAACCTCTATGGGCATCTGTGTTTCGGGGGAACTTCCGAGGGGTATGTGTGTGGTCGGGGCTCTTCCTTTCTGCCGCGGCCTCCCGCAAAAGATCTCTGTGGATCGATTCCCTTTCCTCCCCCCTTGGTGGGGACCCATGCTCCCCCTTTCCTCCCCCTTGGGCTAAATGGGTGGGGGAGTACCCTAACGCTGATTCGATGCTATTTTTGTCTCCGTCCTGCTCTCCGGGGACCCTGCGCCTGAGCTGGTCCACGTGTCGCCTCCACAGGAAACCTGTACTGGTCTCCACACGGTATGAGACGGGGCCGGTTTGTGCTATTACGGTGCCCGGCACCCAGGCTGCCCCGCGTTGGCGTAGTTCCTGCAGTGCACCGGGGCGCCTACGCTGAAACTCTTTGTGGGTTCCACCCCTATGTTCCACCCTTTGTCCTCTACTCTCGTGGGGTCTAGCTTGGAGATTCCCGTGGCCAGCTTCCTGCGCATCAACAGCTCTGCGGGGGAGTACCCTGACGCCAATGGGGTGACCCTGTACCTTAGCAGGAATTGGCACAATTTCAGGTCGAGGTCTCCGGGGCCCATGCGCAGCAGCGCGTCTTTCGTGGTGCGCACGAGGCGCTCTACTTGGCCGTTGGTGGCCGGGTGAAAGGGGGCGGAGGTGATGTGCCGAATGGCGTTGCGCTCCATGAATGCCCCGAACTCGGCGGACGTGAAACAGCTAGCGTTATCACTGACGAGGGTGTCGGGTAAACCGAACGTGGAAAAGACCCTCCGTAACTGTTTAATTGTTGTGGCCGAGGAGGTGCTCGAGACTGGAATGACCTCCAACCACTTGGAGAACGCGTCCACTACAAGGAGGAAGAGCGTTCCCCTGAACGGGCCAGCAAAATCTACGTGTACCCGGGACCAGGGCCCCCTTGCTGCGTCCCACTCCCTATGTGGCGAGCGGGCCTCTTCTGGCCTGGAGCTTTGGCACGCTTCGCAAGTGCCGACCATGTGTTCGATGTCGGCGTCTAGCTGGGGCCACCAAAAGTAACTGCGGGCCAGTGCCTTAGAGCGGACGATCCCCGGGTGGCTGACGTGCAGCAGTTTAAGCACCCTCGGCCGGAGAGACGTGGGGATCACTACCCGCTGTCCCCACAAAAGGCAACCCCTCTCTAGGGACAACTCTAGTTTCTTTTTGAAAAATGTGTCGAATTCCGCTGCTGGGGAAGACACGGGCCACCCTTTCTGTACCCAGGAGCAAACTGTGGCCAGCGTTTTGTCCTTGCCGGTCGCTTTAGCGATGTCGGCCGGTACTACTGGAGGGGAGTCTAGGACCTCTATCATTAAGACCTGGTGGTCCCTCTCTACCTCGCCCACGTGGCAGCCATCCCGGGGAATGGGGGACCTCGACAGGGCATCCGCATGGCTGATCTCCTTCCCGGGCCGGTATACCAACGCGTGCTGATACGCGTTGAGAAAAATGGCCCACCTGAGCATTCTCGGGGACAGGATTTGGGGTGTGGGCTTATCTGCGGTGAAAATGCCTAGCAGGGGCTTGTGGTCAGTCACTATGGTGAAGGGGCGGCCGTACACAAAATCATGAAATTTCTTGGTCCCCGCAATTATCGCTAGTGCTTCCCTGTCTGTCTGGGCATAGTTTCTCTCCGCTTGGGACAAGGACCTAGAGTAGAACGCTATCGGGGCCTCCCTCCCGTTCTCCAGTACGTGGCATAACACCGCCCCCACCCCCACCGGGGATGCATCACATATTAGGACCACTGGGCGTTTGGGATTGAAGTGGGTCAGTACAGCATCTGATGCCAGGAGTCGCTTCAGGTCATTGAAAGCCTTCTCCTGGACGTCGCCCCACTTCCATGCCTCGTCCTTTTTTAACAATTTGTGTAGCGGTTCCGCCACTGCTGCCTTCCGCGGAAGGAAGGAGTGGTAAAAATTGAGCAGTCCCAGGAACGACTGCAACTCGGGCTTGGAGGTGGGGCGAGGGGCCTTCTTGATGGCGGCCACCTTGGATTGGGATGGCCTGATTCCCTCGGGAGTAACACGGAACCCTAGGAACTCAACCTCAGTTGCGAAGAAAACGCATTTGTCCTTTCGCAACCGCAACCCCGCCTTTTCGAATATTGCCAGGACCTTTCCCAACCTTGTTGCTAATTCGGCCCGGCTCCCCCCTGTAATCAGTACGTCATCAAAGTAGGGTAACACCCCCTCTAACCCCTTCAGGAGGCGTTCCACGAGTGACTGGAAAATCCCGGGCGCCGAATTCACGCCGAATTGGAGGCGCGATACCTGGAACGCCCCTTTGTGGGTGACTATGGTCTGTGCAGCAGCTGCGGCGGGGGTCACCGGGAGTTGCTGGTAGGCTTGGGCCAGGTCGAGTTTAGCGAAACACCTCCCCCCGTGTAACCTGGCCAACAAGTGGCTGACTACCGGCACCGGATACGCATTAGGGCGGATCGCCTTATTGATGGTGCACTTGTAATCAGCGCATATGCGGACCTCCCCGTTGGCCTTGAGCGCTGTTACAATTGGAGTTTCCCACTCCGCAGAATCAACAGGAACAAGAATCCCCTGGCCCACCAATTTGTCCAACTCCGCCTCTATTTTGTCCTTTAGTGCGAAAGGCACTCTGCGCGGTTTAAGTCTGATTGGACGTACTCCAGGGTCCAGGTCGAAAGTCACTGGGGGCCCCTTGAATTTTCCGAGCCCCTTTTTGAAAACCTCGGGGTGCGCGTCGCACACGCTCTGTATTGGATCAGTCCCGGTGGCGTGTGCTCCCACGGCGTGCACCCCCCCATGAACAACCCCAGGGGCTGGAACCATTGAGTCCCGAGGAGGCTGCATTTTCCTCCCTTGAGGACGACTAGGGGAAGCGTTGCGGTGTGCTTTTTAAACTGGACCTGGAACTTCCCAATCCCCAACACTGGGATGCGGTTCCCTTGCACGTCCTTCAGTGTGGCCCTCAACGCTTTGAGCTTGGGCCGCACGCGGGGGGCGATTTTCATGAACTCCCCCTGGGAAATAATAGAGTATGACGAACCCGAGTCCACCTCCATTCTAACAGGGGCCCCTTGTATTACTACCTCAACGAAGTATCGGGGGTGCTCCGTGGAAACGCTGCAAACCGGAGCGTCGTCCTCGCTGTCGTCGGAGATGCGCCCTACGCCGTCCCGCGTCCTCGTGGTCCGGGTGCCGTCCTTTGGCCTCGTGCCGTCCTTTGGCCTCGTGGTGCGGTCCTGCCTCGCCGAGCGGTCTGGAGAACTCCTTGTGGCCTCGCGCCGCTTCCGGCAGACCTTGGCGATGTGCCCGCGCCGGGCGCAGTTGTGGCACTCGGCCTTGCGGAATGGGCATTTGGCGCGGGCGTGGGCGGCGCCGCAGCCGTCGCAGCACCGGCCCTCTCTCTGGACCCTCCGGACGTCCTCGTCGTCGCCGCTCTCCGCAGACGAGTCCGAAGCTCGCCGGGCCACGCGCACCGAGCTCTCTCCCTTGGCGGGCTTCGGGCGCCAGTCCTGGAGCTCTTGCACTCCGGCAGTCGTGGCCTCCGCGGCCTGCGCCGTGTCGAGGACTTGTTGCCACGTGGGAGGCGGCTCCCTTTTCATCAGCGCGCGCTGAGTCTCTGTGTCCCTCAGACCGCCGAGCAGGCAGTCCCGGAGGGTGACTTCTGGGGTCTCCCACTTGCATGGGCCGGCGGCCAGCCGCAGGGCCGCGGCGAACTCAGCGACCGATTCCCCGGGCGCCTGGACTCGCCTCCAGAACGCGCTCCGAGCGGGGAACATCGCTATCGCTGGCCGGAGATGGGCGCGCAGCGCCGCCAGGAGCTCTGTGGCTTTGAGGTCGCCCACCTTCCTCGGCGCGATCAGGTCCACCAAGGTCCTCTTGGTCTCGTGTCCGAGCATGCGGACGAAAATGGCCCTCTTCTTGGCCTCATCTGAGACTTCGAGCTCCACCAGCGCTGCGTTGAAGTCTATCTCAAACAGCTCCAAGTCTCCCGGCTTCCTGATCTCGTAGCCGGCGCATGTCTTGGTCCCGTGGGCAGCCATATCCCACCTTCGTCGCCAATTTAGTGTATGGGACCAAAGACAACAGGACAACCGAAGGGTTGGTTTAACGCAGGTTTATTGCATAGTGTTCCGGTGAAGCATGAGGTAATGGCGGTGATACATCTCAATATATACAGTAGCCCTCTACATTTGAATCTTGTAGCACGGTAGCTCATTGGCTGCTACCGGCGTGGCCTCGCCCAGGCACGCCTCTTTCTTCTGCTGCTGAATGCGGGAAGGTTTTCCCGCGGCTGTCCGTGATTGAGCAATGTGAACCATGTGAGACTGAACGCTCGCAGCTGCCCTCTATGGGCTGTCTGCTCGCGTTCCTTTACAGCTGAGATCGTTGGTATTTGGAGTGGTTACATTCTTGCCTTTACAGTATAATGAACATGCACACATATATACATAACATCCTGAGAGCTCCTTCCTCCATCTTCTAATTTGATTTTGCTCAAAAATGTTTGTTCTTGCCATAAAGCTCTTTCTGGATCTGAGCCAGCGGACTTGAGGCTCATATCCATTCAGGGGATGTCGAGGGTCATTCTCTTGTTTAGTTGGCATCCGCTGCTACTTCTCTCCTGATCTTAGGTGGAGCAATACCAACAAGAGGATATATTTTCTGGTGTAGTTTGAGGCATTCTGTCACTATACACATTCCTTTATTAACAGCAATGTCAACTTGTTTCATGTGTGTGGATGCGCTCCATACCATACAGGGCCAAAACTGATGTACACAGCGTGTTTTGTATGCTATGTGTGTTGTGTGCTGTAAAGTCTTCTGACTCAACCTGTGGCCCATAGGCCGGATGCAGCTCACTGCACCATTTCCTGTCTCTTCCCCCCCCCCACTGCCTCCACCACACCAGGAAGTGCCATGTGGTGGAAGAAGGGCAAAATGGCCGTCCAGCCCCCAAAGCTGTCTGAGGGAGCGTGACCCGGTCCCTGGCTTAAAAAGGTTGAGAACTTCTGGGATAGGAGAATCTATGAGAGTAGATCACTTACCTCTCTCTTCTATTGCTTCTTCTTGGCCCTGAAGAAGAGATCAGAACCTTCCATTTCCATTTTAAAGTAGCTGTAGCTTTTTAGTGTCTTGCACGGAAGACAGAGAAGGAGCCGCAGTGAGGGCTAAAACACAGCTTTATTGCATGATGGTCAGGATGAACATGTGGTAATGGCGGAGGTACAGCTCCTTTTATACTGCAACAATACATTTGAAAAGGGTTACACGGTAGCGTATTGGCTGCTACCTGCGTGACGTCATTCTGAGTCACGCCCTTCTTCTCCAGGTGTTCCTTGCGCGGGAAGGTTCCCGCAGTTGCCGGTGATTGGGGGAATTTGAACCATGTGAGCTGAACGCTCGCAGCTGCACTCTATGGGCAGCTAGCTCGCGTTCCTTTAACAGCTGAGTTACAATGTGATTATTGTCAGATTATATTCAGACATTCTTAAAGTGATACAGTTACATACACAACAAGCTTGTTTTGTTATTTTAATATGAGCATCCTTTACTTATGCAATTAAGTAATTGCAGTTCATCCAGGTTTGGATGTCATGACAAACTCAAAAAAGAAGCAGATATTTCTTGTTTTCTTCCCCATGGTCACAAGGAGATGGGAAGGGGAACATGTGAACCTGAAACTTGCACAGGCTTGTCCTCTTGATGCTAAACCACAGTTGATTATTGCATGCTAATATAATAATCCAGTCCTATGTTTTAAATTATTTTATTTGATTGAACAAATAGTGCCAATGTACTTCTCTCCAGACTTTATTCTTTTAAGGCCTTTCCATGTTTCTCTCCACTCTACAACAATTTTTTCTAAACTGTTAGAAAGATCAGTTTGGGGTGGGGGGTGGAAATAGCAAGATGCATAAACAGAATAGCAAGATGCATTTGGAAGATGCATAAACAGAAAAGGTGAACCCTTATCCTTATCCGATGTCCAAGACATTTCTATGTGTGTTGTGTGCTGTAAAGTCTTCTGACTTACGGCAACCCCTGATAGAACTAAGTAATGGATTTTTAGGTTTTAATATATTTTTACTTTTAAGAACATTGACGGTGGGCAATAGATAAGTGAGAAATTTAAGGAGTAGTTTTACCAGTGTCCTGTATGTGTGGATTTGAACCTAGGTCTCCTGAGCACTAATCCAACTCTTTCCACTACAATTGCTCTTTTCTAAGACATTTATAAAGTGTATTGCTGGTTGCTATTTTTTAACAGTACCTAATGCAGCATGTCTGCTAGTTGCAGCCTCATATCTATAATTCTAATAAAAACAATTCAGGAAAATTACAGTAATTTATTCACAACCACATTTTGACTGCAGTGGGTGACCACAAGCAAAGATATATCTCCAGCTCTAAACTCAGGCGACGGATAAAATGCCTCTTTTGCATTTGGAACCCGTGTGCATTCAGGGTAAAATGTGTTCAGGAACCAGATAAACATATCAGAGCAAAAACATATTCCATGAAAGCATAAGGCAGGACCACACAGGAAGGTTGAGCTGGATGTCACCTACCAAAGCAAGAAGCAAATTGGATGGCACAAAGTTATTTGGGAGGCCAGCTTGGGGGGTGGATGTAACAAGCTTTACTTTTGTAACAAGAGTTTTCTAGCTCTTTTATTTTTACTTTAGCACAGGGGTTCCCAATTTACAGCCTGTGGGCCGAACTCGGCCCGTGATAACATTCCATCCAGGCCGTTGCCACCTCTGCCACACCTGGAAGTAGAAGCAGGTGCATTTACGTCAGCCGTAAAATGCACCCGCGTATGTGCAAATTCTCCCACGGCTGTCATAAATGTGGAAGTGGGTTCATTTATGACAGACAGCCATAAATGTGCCTGCTTCTGGGGTGTGTGGTCTGGCCCACTCAGCTGTCCGGGGGTGTGGTGAGGCCCACAGTATAAAAAGGTTGGCCACCCCTGCTATGTTACATGTACTTATCCATAAAATTCTAAACTAAGCATTAGATTCACATTATATCTGAAGTTGTCTTATAGAGTTTCCTTAAGAAAGTTTTGGAATATAAATAAAAAAGAGGGGGGAAATCATATTCCCTTGTAGGAATCTGAATGGCATTTATACATTTAAATAGCTTATTAACTAAAATAAAAAGCAATAACACAATATATCATATGACTTTATAATGCTCATTATTACATTTATCTCCAAACTTTCTTCCAATAAGATCAAGGTATCCGCCTTCCGAATTTATTCTCAGAACAATGCAGTGAAAGGGTGTCAGCTTGTGTAACCCAATGAGTTTCATGGCCAAATGCAGATTTGGACCCAGGTCTCCTGAGTCCTTATCCAATATGTTAGCAATCCTTTTTGGAACAACATCCCTGTATTTTTCCAACAGGCTCCCAGAGATAGATTCTGCACTTCATTTCGTATCTGAAATTATACATCAGCTGACTAACCAAAAGACCAGCATCGTAGATGAAATTCATTCCACCTTTGATGAGCTCCAGAAGACATTAAATGTTCGCAAGAGTGTATTACTTATGGAACTGGAAGTAAATTATGGCCTTAAACATAAAGTAAGACCTCACACTCATCAGTAATATTGTATTGGATTTTTAACTAATGGGTACAATACTGGGAGTAATGATGGATAAAACTTGACCTCCTTTAGCTGAGTAAGTATGGGAAATGGACTGTGTGCCCTTAAAGGTTAATTGATAACCTTGTGTTAATCTGACTGCATCTTTTCTCATTTATATTCACTATATTGAAACTATTGAGTTATGTTGTAAAAATTGTTTAAAAGAAATGGTAAGTGAAAATATCATTAAAGGAACAGCAATTTGTTTTTAGGCCACCTGAGCATAAATTAGTATATCCACATAACTCACAGTTTTAAAAATTGAAAATAAACTTTTGCCACTTTTTATGGTTTGGCTTCATAAGGTATAATGTATAATGCAGTAGAAAATAAAAAGTAAATAATGCCTTGATAATGCTCTGACCTTATTATATAAAAATGATGGTAATAAACCTGACACAGATCTTTGGATATAGAACCACTATGACATTTATTGGTGAAAGACTTGTTTTCTTCAATTGTATTACAGTTCAAGAGCCTGTCAAAAGAGATTTTGTGAGCATGCTAAAATATCACTTTGAACCTTTACTCTATATGAGAAAGGAAAAAATGTATGATGAGAAGAATGCTCATTTGTTTGTACCCTTTAAAAATATTTTGTGATGCGTTCCTTCTGCCACTTGAGATTTAGGTCAGTTCATCCGCATACAGAGCTTATAGTGAGATTTAGATTTCTATCTAGATATACAGCTGTTAATTCAGCATGTCCTGGAACTAAAGCAGAATTGGAAAACATTCTCCTAGTGTATTTTATCCAACAGACTTGCATTGCAGAAATGCAAAACAAGTACAAAACGTTGAGGAAGATATACATTTTAAATTTTATTCACCTTATTTTGCCCCATTGAACCTTAATTATTTGTTGCTTATGTTTCCTGTTTTTTCACTATTATACGAGCCAAATAGTTTATAATTTCTAACTGGCATTCTATCTTCACATGCTCAAGTGGGCTTGTATTTGTTTTACTGTCTGCCATAGATCTGTTGGACAGGAAAACCTTGAATCAGACAACTTAGTTTGTAGACTATTTTTGTGATTCAGAAGCTCCACTGCTTGGTGTTCTGAGCCGTGGAGGTAAGAAGTACACAGAGGCTCCATGATTCCAGCTTTTGCCCATTCAGTGTAAGATACATGGTAGCTAGAATTCCCCTCTTCTTGTAAATCTGGTGTTCAGAATGGAAACCTGATTGAAATAGTGCAGGGAAAGAGCATAAGCTCTGGAATGTATCAATCTGAATTGCAATGCACTGGAACACATTTTAAGATAGTTCTGCCTAGTTTAGATGGGGTGGGAGCAGCGGTATGAATTTTATTCAAGGGGAGTGTTTGAGGAATTCTATTAATGAAATATTGCATCCTCCTGCCTCTCATTTCTCTGGACTTGATTATGGGTAATTGTACTAAAATACAAGTATGACTGCAAAGGTTTAACAAAACTCCACAGTAGAAGGCCTATCACTCCATATCTTTGCTACCTCTTTAGGTTCACCAGGATACACTACCTATGTTTATTTGAAAATGAGTAGAACATTCTGGAGGACCAGAGCTTGTGCTGTATCAGGATACTGTATATACCCGACTATAAATCATCCTGAATATAAGTCGAGGTACCAAATTTGGACCTCTAAAACTAAGAAAATAGATTGACCCGAGTATAAGTTGGGGGTGGAAAATGCAGCAGCTGCTAGTGAGTTTCAGTAATTAAAATAAATGAAAATATGATAAAATTAATTAATTTAGACATTTGTGTGGGTATGTTTTTGAGTGTTTATGTTGACCTGAGTATAAGTCGAATCCCATTTTGGACCTCATTTTGGGAGCTAAAAAACCCAACTTATACTCAAGAATATACGGTACTCATCTGTTACTTGTGTCTAAGGGAACACGAGTAGACTCTCATTCAAGAAACCATGAATGAAGAGCAGTTTGAGGTACAAGTGTGGGGCCAGAAGTTGTGGGGCTACAATGTACCTCTAGCTATTTATAGCAATAAAATGTTCTGGCAAATGTCTGACTAGAGCTAATGGTAAAAGTCCAGGCTTAGATTTCAACCTTTGTCTCCATGTTCATATGATTTGTATTTCTGTTTTACAGTTAGAGATGGCAGAGTTGAAATCCTCACTTAGCCATGAAATTTACTGGGCAACCACGCACCATTTACATACATTTCACTCCATCTTTTTTTCTTGCTTTTTGCAGAGCTGGAGAAGGATAACATGGGATAAGATCCATCTTTATGAATCATCCTATGCTGAGTAAAGTTAGCACATCTAGAGCTTTTTAAAAAGTTACTTTTTGAGACTGCAGTCTCAGGCATGGCTACAGCCCATGCTAACAATGGAGAGTGGATTCTAAAGTTTTAGTCCAGAAGGTTGTTTTTTTTTTTTACAACTTAAGTGAGCAGGGACCATAGACTACATACTTATCATTAGATATGTTAGATCATTTGTATGAATACAAGAGAATTGTAAGTGTGTTGAGTAATAAAGAGAGAGGAGAGAGTAAAGAGCTCTAGGATTGTGGCTAGATATGAACCGTAACAGATGGAAATTTGGTGCTTGTCTTATACCTTGATCTAGCATGGCATGACTGTGGTCTATCCCTCCTTGTCTAGGTCCTGCAGAATCAGCTTGATACTCTACTAGAAGGACAGGAAAATATTAAAAGCTGCAGTAATTTTACAGCCCAAGCACTCAACCATGGAACTGAGACAGAAGTCCTACTTGTTAAGAAGCAGATGAGTGACAAGCTCAATGAGCTGGCTGTCCGAGATTTCCCATTGCAGCCCCGTGAAAACGATCAGCTAGACTTCATAGTGGAAACAGATGGACTGAAGAAGTCCATTCATAATCTTGGCACTATTTTAACCACCAATGCAGTGGCTTCTGAAACGGTGGCCACAGGTGAAGGACTGAAGCAGACTGTAATAGGACAGCCCATGTCAGTCACGATCACCACCAAGGACAAGGATGGTGAGCTCTGTAAAACTGGGAATGCCTATCTCACTGCTGAGCTGAGCACGCCTGATGGGAGTGTGGCAGATGGAGAAATACTTGACAATAAAAATGGCACTTATGAATTTTTGTACACTGTTCAGAAAGAAGGGAACTTTACGCTGTCATTGAGACTCCATGATCAACATATTAGGGGCAGTCCATTCAAACTCAAGTTGATCAGATCAGCAGATGTGTCCCCTACCACTGAAGGTGTTAAAAGACGTGTTAAGTCTCCAGGGAGTGGTCATGTGAAGCAGAAGGCTGTAAAAAGGCCAGCGAGTATGTACAGCACCGGCAAAAGGAAAGAGAATCCCATTGAAGATGATCTGATCTTCAGAGTAGGTAAGAAGGCTATTCTTTTGCAAATTTTGAAGACTGCGGTGTGCCAGTTGCAGAGAATACACTTGAGCCTGCCTTATTTTGGAACAAATAGCAACAAGGAACTTAAAATTGCTTAGATTACCATACTGTAAAACTTTCTATAGATTAGAGGTTTTACAGACATTTCAGCTTAATGGTTCTTTTATGCTGAACTACTTGAATAGGTATTGGAAACTCTTTAATTGTGTGCAGATGTTAGAATTAAAAATATCTGCATTATTTATGGAACTCAGAACTTCTGAGGCAGCATTTCTGAGAACTTCTCTGCTGGGAAGATGTTAGGAATGATGATGATGATGTTGAGTCAAATATTTTTTCAAATATTGGAGGCCTTGTCAGTGGTTTATTAAGCAAGCAGCAAGTGCGACTGCTTTACAAACAGTGATCTGAATTTATTGTTTGCAAACAGTTGTTGGTTACTTTTGATTGTTATTCAAGGAATGGAGATACTTGCTGAGAAGGAAAAGGACACACTTTGAAACTTCATTGATGTGAATCCTTCTCCTCTAGCTGTAGACATCATTTACTAAATAGAGAAAGTGACATCATAATAGGACTTGCTTGGCATACACGGCTCTCCGTAGAGGTTCGCAGACCACATCTCCATTTTTGGCAACTAATGCCTTCCAGGGCAGGCATTCTCAACCTACGGCCCATGTGCCAAACCTGGCCCCCAACACCAATTCATCTGGCCCCTGATGCCCTCACTGATTCTGGAAGCAGAATCAAAACGCATTCTGCACATGCACGGCACACATTTTACTTCTGCTTCTGGGTGAGAGGAACCATGTTACCAGCCTGATCAGCAGTCCAGGAGGCATGGTTAGGCCCATGACCTGAAAACCTAGGGAAAGCCTGTTCTAGAACATAGCTCAGATAGACTAAATAATTGTCTCCCTCTGTGACCTTGCCTCTTGTCTCTCTGGCCTGATCAGGAGTGATATAAAGGCAGGAGTAATTTCAGATAATTTAGCCCCTAGGTATTGCTTAGAGTAAGGGTAGAGGGCAACAGGGGGATTAATTTTCTTTTCTTGAAGTGATGTAATTTTTGGCAACTTTAACTATAGAAGGTTGTTTAAGAAATAGGAGAGGTTAAAAAAAGAACCTTTGATTACAGAGACTTGCATAATAGCAGTTTCCAGGTACATATTAGAAAGGCAATTATCTTGTTTTTCACAAAAGAGATGAGTTTAGGCTTTAATGGCACTTAAACCAATTCTTCAAAAGATCTCTTGAAATCTTAGGGCTTTCCATGCTCAATCACTCCATGCTCAATCACACAATGTAGGTTTGATTAGATTTTTGACTCTGAGAAAGACTGAATATTTAACTATTTCAGGAACACCCACACTATGTATAGAGATGACATGGGCACGTCTGTTCCATTGAAGGATTTGGTGGAAAACATAAAATGCACTTTTTGTTTGCTAAAGCACTACTGGTTCACTTTTACAGCCCGAACATAGCCTTTTATGCCAAGTTTTTAGTGAAGGGACACATAAAATTAGAGTATAATGTTACCCCAGTAACCTTTATGCCACTGAGTCACAAAAATGCCTCATTATATTTGGAGGAGACAGTTCATTGGTTTTGATTAAAGGTCAGGATTTTGAATGAAACTGTTTTCCTGTTGTTAATTTACAAAGACAGAAACTACCCCAGTGATTCCCGAGGGACCTTGTTCTTCGTGGGAGGTCTACTTCTTTGGAGGAACTCTTGAATTAAGTCTAATGGGGAGTGAGAATATGGCTTTTGTGAAGACTTAGTTTTTTCTGGAAACACTGGGGAAGTTTCCTTTTTGTATACAGGCTTTAGTGTATGGGACCAAAGACAACAGGACAACCGAAGGGTTGGTTTAACGCAGGTTTATTGCATAGTGTTCCGGTGAAGCATGAGGTAATGGCGGTGATACATCTCAATATATACAGTAGCCCTCTACATTTGAATCTTGTAGCACGGTAGCTCATTGGCTGCTACCGGCGTGGCCTCGCCCAGGCACGCCTCTTTCTTCTGCTGCTGAATGCGGGGAAGGTTTTCCCGCGGCTGTCCGTGATTGAGCAGTGTGAACCATGTGAGACTGAACGCTCGCAGCTGCCCTCTATGGGCTGTCTGCTCGCGTTCCTTTACAGCTGAGATCGTTGGTATTTGGAGTGGTTACATTCTTGCCTTTACAGTATAATGAACATGCACACATACATACATAACATCCCTCCCCCCTAGGATGGGACGAAGTCCCGCAACCATTGTGGCTTGCCGCACGTGCGCTTGGGGCGTGCCTGCGTCTGACCTAGTACTGGAGAGCCTGTGATCCCTGACTCCGCGGGTGCTTGTCCTGCAACGGGAAACGGGGATTCGTTAGTGGCTCTGTGGGGCGTCCGTGCCTGCCCTGCGCCCGGGGATGGGAATGGAATGAACAGTTGGGAGGTGAATCCCTGCCTGTTGCTCTCGGACCCCGGGGACCCTCCCATTGTGAACCGTGGAACCGATGAGGTCGCCCTTGTGGTTCTGCTACCTTCTGATCCCCGCTCGGGGGATCTTGAGACTGTGGTGGGCGGACTCGCCGTTGCCTCCCGTCTTGGGGGTGTCGGTCTCCGGGAAATTGGCGCTATATTGCATTCTAACTCACAGGGGCTACTGGGACTGGAAGTACCAGGGGCTGAACTGAAACCCCTCTTTTCGCTAGGATGGGTGGGGGACCACTCCGCTAACTCCCCCTGGTACTGTAAATCAACGTCTAAACTTCTATGGGCATCTGTGTTTCGGGGGAACTTCCGAGGGGTATGTGTGTGGTCGGGGCTCTTCCTTTCTGCCGCGGACTCCCGCAAAAGATCTCTGTGGATCGATTCCCTTTCCTCCCCCCTTGGTGGGGACCCATGCTCCCCTTCTCCTCCCCCTTGGGCTAAACGGGTGGGGGAGTACCCTAACGCTGATTCGATGCTATTTTTGTCTCCGTCCTGCTCTCCGGGGACCCTGCGCCTGAGCTGGTCCACGTGTCGCCTCCACAGGAAGCCTGTACTGGTCTCCACGCGGTATGAGACGGGGCCGGTTTGTGCTATTACGGTGCCCGGCACCCAGGCTGGCCCCGCGTTGGCGTAGTTCCTGCAGTGCACCGGGACGCCTACGCTGAAACTCTTTGTGGGTTCCACCCCTATGTTCCACCCTTTGTCCTCTACTCTCGTGGGGTCTAGCTTGGAGATTCCCGTGGCCAGCTTCCTGCGCATCAACAGCTCTGCGGGGGAGTACCCTGACGCCAATGGGGTGACCCTGTACCTTAGCAGGAATTGGCACAATTTCAGGTCGAGGTCTCCGTGGCCCATGCGCAGCAGCGCGTCTTTCGTGGTGCGCACAAGGCGCTCTACTTGGCCATTGGTGGCCGGGTGAAAGGGGGCGGAGGTGATGTGCCGAATGGCGTTGCGCTCCATGAATGCCCCGAACTCGGCGGACGTGAAACAGCTAGCGTTATCGCTGACGAGGGTGTCGGGTAAACCGAACGTGGAAAAGACCCTCCGTAACCGTTTAATTGTTGTGGCCGAGGAGGTGCTCGAGACTGGAATGACCTCCAACCACTTGGAGAACGCGTCCACTACAAGGAGGAAGAGCGTTCCCCTGAACGGGCCAGCAAAATCTATGTGTACCCGGGACCAGGGCCCCCTTGCTGCGTCCCACTCCCTATGTGGCGAGCGGGCCTCTTCTGGCCTGGAGCTTTGGCACGCTTCGCAAGTGCCGACCATGTGTTCGATGTCGGCGTCTAGCTGGGGCCACCAAAAGTAACTGCGGGCCAGTGCCTTAGAGCGGACGATCCCCGGGTGGCTGACGTGCAGCAGTTTAAGCACCCTCGGCCGGAGAGACGTGGGGATCACTACCCGCTGTCCCCACAAAAGGCAACCCCTCTCTAGGGACAACTCTAGTTTCTTTTTGAAAAATGTGTCGAATTCCGCTGCTGGGGAAGACACGGGCCACCCTTTCTGTACCCAGGAGCAAACTGTGGCCAGCGTTTTGTCCTTGCCGGTCGCTTTAGCGATGTCGGCCGGTACTACTGGAGGGGAGTCTAGGACCTCTATCATTAAGACCTGGTGGTCCCTCTCTACCTCGCCCACGTGGCAGCAATCCCGGGGAATGGGGGACCTCGACAGGGCATCCGCATGGCTGATCTCCTTCCCGGGCCGGTATACCAACGCGTGCTGATACGCGTTGAGAAAAATGGCCCACCTGAGCATTCTCGGGGACAGGATTTGGGGTGTGGGCTTATCTGCGGTGAAAATGCCTAGCAGGGGCTTGTGGTCAGTCACTATGGTGAAGGGGCGGCCGTACACAAAATCATGAAATTTCTTGGTCCCCGCAATTATCGCTAGTGCTTCCCTGTCTGTCTGGGCATAGTTTCTCTCCGCTTGGGACAAGGACCTAGAGTAGAACGCTATCGGGGCCTCCCTCCCGTTCTCCAGTACGTGGCATAACACCGCCCCCACCCCCACCGGGGATGCATCACATATTAGGACCACTGGGCGTTTGGGATTGAAGTGGGTCAGTACAGCATCTGATGCCAGGAGTCGCTTCAGGTCATTGAAAGCCTTCTCCTGGACGTCGCCCCACTTCCATGCCTCATCCTTTTTTAACAATTTGTGTAGCGGTTCCGCCACTGCTGCCTTCCGCGGAAGGAAGGAGTGGTAAAAATTGAGCAGTCCCAGGAACGACTGCAACTCGGGCTTGGAGGTGGGGCGAGGGGCCTTCTTGATGGCGGCCACCTTGGATTGGGATGGCCTGATTCCCTCGGGAGTAACACGGAACCCTAGGAACTCAACCTCAGTTGCGAAGAAAACGCATTTGTCTTTTCGCAACCGCAACCCCGCCTTTTCGAATATTGCCAGGACCTTTCCCAACCTTGTTGCTAATTCGGCCCGGCTCCCCCCTGTAATCAATACGTCATCAAAGTAGGGTAACACCCCCTCTAACCCCTTCAGGAGGCGTTCCATGAGTGACTGGAAAATCCCGGGCGCCGAATTCACGCCGAATTGGAGGCGCGATACCTGGAACGCCCCTTTGTGGGTGACTATGGTCTGTGCAGCAGCTGCGGCGGGGGTCACCGGGAGTTGCTGGTAGGCTTGGGCCAGGTCGAGTTTAGCGAAACACCTCCCCCCGTGTAACCTGGCCAACAAGTGGCTGACTACCGGCACCGGATACGCATTAGGGCGGATCGCCTTATTGATGGTGCACTTGTAATCAGCGCATATGCGGACCTCCCCGTTGGCCTTGAGCGCTGTTACAATTGGAGTTTCCCACTCCGCAGAATCAACAGGAACAAGAATCCCCTGGCCCACCAATTTGTCCAACTCCGCCTCTATTTTGTCCTTTAGTGCGAAAGGCACTCTGCGCGGTTTAAGTCTGATTGGACGTACTCCAGGGTCCAGGTCGAAAGTCACTGGGGGGCCCTTGAATTTTCCGAGCCCCTTTTTGAAAACCTCAGGGTGCGTGTCGCACACGCTCTGTATTGGATCAGTCCTGGTGGCGTGTGCTCCCATGGCGTGCACCCCCCCAATGAACAACCCCAGGGGCTGGAACCATTGAGTCCCGAGGAGGCTGCATTTTCCTCCCTTGAGGACGACTAGGGGAAGCGTTGCGGTGTGCTTTTTAAACTGGACCTGGAACTTCCCAACCCCCAACACTGGGATGCGGTTCCCTTGCACGTCCTTCAGTGTGGCCCTCAACGCTTTGAGCTTGGGCCGCACGCGGGGGGCGATTTTCATGAACTCTCCCTGGGAAATAATAGAGTATGACGAACCTGAGTCCACCTCCATTCTAACAGGGGCCCCTTGTATTACTACCTCAACGAAGTAACGGGGGTGCTCCGTGGAAACGCTGCAAACCGGAGCGTCGTCCTCGCTGTCGTCGGAGATGCGCCCTACGCCGTCCCGCGTCCTCGTGGTCCGGGTGCCGTCCTTTGGCCTCGTGGTGCGGTCCTGCCTCGCCGAGCGGTCTGGAGAACTCCTTGTGGCCTCGCGCCGCTTCCGGCAGACCTTGGCGATGTGCCCGCGCCGGGCGCAGTTGTGGCACTCGGCCTTGCGGAATGGGCATTTGGCGCGGGCGTGGGCGGCGCCACAGCCGTCGCAGCACCGGCCCTCTCTCTGGACCCTCCGGACGTCCTCGTCGTCGCCGCTCTCCGCAGACGAGTCCGAAGCTCGCCGGGCCGCGCGCACCGAGCTCTCTGACTTGGCGGGCTTCGGGCGCCAGTCCTGGAGCTCTTGCACCCCGGCAGTCGTGGCCTCCGCGGCCTGCGCCGTGTCGAGGACTTGTTGCCACGTGGGAGGCGGCTCCCTTTTCATCAGCGCGCGCTGAGTCTCTGTGTCCCTCAGACCGCAGAGCAGGCAGTCCCGGAGGGTGACTTCTGGGGTCTCCCACTTGCATGGGCCGGCGGCCAGCCGCAGGGCCGCGGCGAACTCAGCAACCGATTCCCCGGGCGCCTGGACTCGCCTCCAGAACGCGCTCCGAGCGGGGAACATCGCTATTGCTGGCCGGAGATGGGCGCGCAGCGCCGCCAGGAGCTCTGTGGCTTTGAGGTCGCCCACCTTCCTCGGCGCGATCAGGTCCACCAAGGTCCTCTTGGTCTCGTGTCCGAGCATGCGGACGAAAATGGCCCTCTTCTTGGCCTCATCTGAGACTTCGAGCTCCACCAGCGCTGCGTTGAAGTCTATCTCAAACAGCTCCAAGTCTCCCGGCTTCCTGATCTCGTAGCCGGCGCATGTCTTGGTCCCGTGGGCAGCCATATCCCACCTTCGTCGCCAATTTAGTGTATGGGACCAAAGACAACAGGACAACCGAAGGGTTGGTTTAACGCAGGTTTATTGCATAGTGTTCCGGTGAAGCATGAGGTAATGGCGGTGATACATCTCAATATATACAGTAGCCCTCTACATTTGAATCTTGTAGCACGGTAGCTCATTGGCTGCTACCGGCGTGGCCTCGCCCAGGCACGCCTCTTTCTTCTGCTGCTGAATGCGGGGAAGGTTTTCCCGCGGCTGTCCGTGATTGAGCAGTGTGAACCATGTGAGACTGAACGCTCGCAGCTGCCCTCTATGGGCTGTCTGCTCGCGTTCCTTTACAGCTGAGATCGTTGGTATTTGGAGTGGTTACATTCTTGCCTTTACAGTATAATGAACATGCACACATACATACATAACACAGGCATCAGGGGTAGCCAACCAAGCCTTATTCCAGGTGAGTGAAATGTCTGTAGGTCTGAAGGCTGAAACTCCCAGAATTCTGGCTAGAGAGTTCTTGGAGAATTCTGGAGTACAGAAAACCTGAATGGCAGAATCCTAATCCAGGATCCACACAAAATGGTCATGCACAGGAATAGATTAGATTAAAAACTCACCTCTACCTAGCATTGTTGTAAAAATTCTAGAGAGCAATATTTTTTGTCCTAGTTTGGTTCTGTTGACACTAGTTTCAAAATCATCTTGTGTGAACATTGAGATGCAGCACTGGTAACTTGGGTGTAAAGAAAGTTAATATATGTTTAATGCAGACTGGTCCTTTGAGAAAAGTGAGAAACATGAATATGAAAATATAGTAAAAACCCGATTTACAAATGCCTCGAGTTACATAAAATTCAACTTACATAATGATTTTGTGCTAAAACCATGTCCCGATTTACACAATTCCCTATGGGTTTGCTTCGAGTTACATAAAGATTCTTTTTCCTATGGGTTTTCTTCGAGCTATGTAAAAATTCATTTCCCTATCAGTTTGCTTCGATTTACATAAAAATTTCACTTTTCCTATTGGTTTGCTTTGAGTTACGTAAAAATATAATTTTTCCTATGGGTTTGCTACAAGTTACATAAAAAACCGATTTAAGCAAAAGCCTATGGAATGGACTTTTTTTTCGTAAGTAGAGGTTTTACTGTAGCATGCATTTAAGGATGCATGAAACTAAAATGGATTGTTCTAAATGGTTTTGGTACTTCTGGCTATGATTTATTCATAGTTTACTATTTGCTAGATGATTTGTGGCATTTCCATTTGAACTATGAAAAGAGGTACTTCTGAGTGCAAACAGAGCAGCTAGTCTATTAGTAGGCTAACAGATCAATAGGCTAGTATGAGCTTATTCATAAGGCTAATTTTTATTAATGTGTAAATGTTTCTTGGGGCAAATCCTCTTGTTACACCTAAAGAGAAGAGACTCACTTGTTAGATCAATGGCACACTGGTGTTGACCTCATATATTGCATTTCTTAGCTTCTTATTTCAAGAGACAAAGGTACAGAAATGAGACCATCTCTTGGGCCTCAAAGTTTGGAAGTTTTGCAACTATTTAACTTGCTTCTAAATTTGAGCTGTACTTTCCCTTTCTTTTAGGTACTAAAGGGAGAAACAAAGGAGAGTTTACAAATCTTCAGGGAGTAGCTGCATCTACAAATGGGAAAATATTAATAGCAGACAGCAATAATCAGTGTGTACAGGTAAGAATACCTTGTTGTGGCAGCCACTGATGCTTTCCAGGTGACAGATATTTATGGAAACACAAGACTGATCACACACATAAACAAGACACATTATCTGAACCCAGAAGTGAAAAGATTCGTAAGGGTTGCTGTTGTTTTTGAATTAATTATTACTTCTATCTAACATTTCAAAGGATGCTTCAAATACTTTGTCATATTCTTTTACCTCAAAAATTTATCTATTTACATCTGTATCCCAAATTTAGTCCAAATAAATTAGCATTGAAAGCACTTTTAAGTGTTCTGAGTTATATAATATTAAATGGAGCTGATGCTAAGACTGAGAGTAGGATCATGTGTTAAGGCAGATGTATACTTTCTTCTCATAAACCATACTAGCCCCTGAAGCAGTGATGGCCAACCTTGGACTTCAGTTCCCAGAAGCCCTGATCAGCAGGAGTGCTGACTTGGGCTTCTGGTAATTGAAGTCCAAGAACACCTGGAGTTACCAAGGTTGGCCATCGCTGCCGTAAAGCAAGTGAATCATTCAGAGCTACCTGCATGAAAAAATGGGCATGAACCTAAATAGGTGCCTCAGTTGACAAGTTACAAAAGAGAAGCAGGTTAATTTTCCAACAGAACAAGGCAAGCTCATGTTAGAATAAACCAGGGGTTCCCAACCTTTTAAGTGTTCTGAGTTATATAATATTAAATGGAGCTGATGCTAAGACTGAGAGTAGGATCATGTGTTAAGGCAGATGTATACTTTCTTCTCATAAACCATACTAGCCCCTGAAGCAGGGATGGCCAACCTTGGACTTCAGTTCCCAGAAGCCCTGATCAGCAGGAGTGCTGACTTGGGCTTCTGGTAATTGAAGTCCAAGAACACCTGGAGTTACCAAGGTTGGCCATCGCTGCCGTAAAGCAAGTGAATCATTCAGAGCTACCTGCATGAAAAATTGGGCATGAACCTAAATAGGTGCCTCAGTTGACAAGTTACAAAAGAGAAGCAGGTTAATTTTCCAACAGAACAAGGCAAGCTCATGTTAGAATAAACCAGGGGTTCCCAACCTTTTTACGCCATGGGCTGGACCATGCCTCCTCAGACAGCTGAGTGGGCTGGACTGGTGGTCCCCCCACCTCCTGCCATAAACACTGCTGTAAAACGCACCCGCGGCTGTCATAAACATATATACAACAGCCGTGGGTGCATTTACAGCTGTCGTAAATGTGTCTGCTTCCGCTTCAATTTGTGGCGGTGATGCGGGCCACAAGAAATGGTGCTGCGTGCTGGGGCCACCCTGGGGGCCATAGGTTGGGAACCCCTGGATTAAACAAACAGCTTCTTAAAAGACTGCTCTGGCTTTAATAACATTTTACTTTCATGGTCTAGTATATTTTTGTATGGACTCAGTTTATTCTTTTTGAGACTGCAGGTTAATTTCCTATATAATGTCCCTATAGAAATATGCATGCAGATACAGTATAGAGGAATGAAGGCCTAAACAAAGTACAGTGGTACCTCATACAATGATTTTAATTCGTTCCACGGGGCTCATTGTTGTATGAAACAGTTGCTATACGATGCATGCATTGTATAGCGATTTTACCTATGGGATGCATTGTATAACAATTTTTTTTCATTAATTGGTTTTTTCCCATTGAAAAATTGTTGTACGGTTTTTTTCCCATAGGCAACATTTTTATGCGGGACACCATTTCCCCCAAAAACCTAATTGATATGTGATTTCATTGCTATATGGGGTGATTGTTTTATGAGGTTCCACTGTACTTAACAATGAGGTGGAAAAGAAACTGTTCTGCCTGGGTTTTTGTGAAAGAAGCCTTTTTTAAGAGTGGAAGCAGGGAGTGGATTTCATTTACATCTGTCACTAGGTCACCAGGATCTGTTTTGGGGCATGGATATCTTAGACGTATACATCTGGCAATGATCTAAAGTCGCTTGTTGTTCCTCCACTTTTCACAACAGACTTGCTTAGTCATGAAACTCATTGAGTAACATTGGGATGGGGTCAGTACTATTCAGTCATACTTTACTTCCCAGACATGCTTTCATGAGAAAATGGTGGGTGAGCTAAAAGTCATGTATTCCGCCCTAAGCTCTTTGGAGGTCAAAACTCCTGTCAACTCTTTGCCTCCGACGGGGCGAACGCCACACAGCCATGCTCATGTTGCTGGAAAGCACTTCCACCCAGCTTTACTCTGGAGAAAGGGGGAAAAGAAAGCATGCTGGCTGGGGAAAGAGGCTCCTCCACCCCAAACCGGGAGAGAGGCGGGAGAGAAATAAAGAGTTGACAGGGGAGGGGGGAGGGGAAAAACCCTCCCGAATGCCTGGAGTTGGCACCTCCCTTGCTGTGTTCATGCAACAGGCATGACTAGATATCAGAGTGCATGGAATGCTGTTTACCTCCCGCCCACCCCCCAAAGCGGTCCCTATTTGTCTACTTGCAGTTTCTTTCTTTCAAACTGCTAGGTTGGCAGGAGCTGGGGAAAAGACAACTGGAGCTCTTTCTGCATCTGCTGCTCACAGACGCCACCTGCTGGCAATTCAATAGAATTGTCGCTCTAAGGTTAAAAAAGGCATGATATTCTTTCTTTTGAAACCAAGCTTGGTTTCAAAAATGGGAAATATCAATGTTTTTAATGCGACTGGGCGGGACAGTTTCAACCCGTGAAATTCCTAGGTTTCCGTTACGTATGGCAACTCTAATCACAGATGACAGGAAGGAGCCCTTGGTCATAAAGTGATCCACATGCGCAAGGAGACCTTCTCAACGCTTCGTATTCACTCTGTCTTAACTTGGGATTTTGACTGTACTTAGCTTAAACTTGTCCGATAAATCAATTGTGTGTGTTTTTAAAATGAACAGATATTTTCCACTGATGGCCAGTTCAAGAGCCGCTTTGGCATCCGTGGGCGGTCTCCTGGTCAGTTGCAGCGGCCTACAGGTGTAGCTGTTCATCCGTGCAGTGATATCATTATTGCTGACTACGATAATAAATGGGTTAGCATATTCTCCTCTGATGGAAAATTTAAGGTAAGTTTTAAAGTGCAGTATTCAGGGATTGTGTCAGTTAAAACAGTTAGGCAGCAGGCCTGTTCTGTTCAGAAAAGAATTAATTTGGAAGGGTTAGCAGTTTTACACCCCCTGTCAGTTGCTTTCTCTGTCAGTATAGGGAGTAGGGAAGCTTTTACAGTAGAACCTTGTATAATGACATTACTTGGTTCCCCAAGTATCGTCATTATGCGATTTTTGTCATTATGCAATCCCTATTGGAGATTTCCCGCATAATGACGAAAAACGTTGTTATGTGGGGGTAACATTGTTATCCGGGGTTACCCGGCATAATGGCATTTTTAAAATTAAACGTCGTTATGCAGGGGATCACGTGGGGCATGACTGACATGTCGTTATGCAAATATGATGCTATACGAACGCATTGTTATGCGAGGTTCCACTGTACTCTCTGTAGAATCTCTCTATGTCAGGAGTTCTCAACCTTTTTAAGCTGGGGGCTGGGTCACTCTCCCTCAAAAAACTTTTGGGGATGGGTTGCCATTTTGCCCTTCCTCCACCACATGGCACTTCCTGGTGTGGTGGAGGTGGTGGGGCCCCCCATAAAATGCCATTATGGCCTGCATCCAGCCCGTGAGAATCTTTGCTCTATGTGATCAGGGAACTGAGGGGAAATCAGTGTTCCTGCTCACATGAAGCTCAATGGGTCAGAGACTGTCTCCTTTTCAAACTGTCTTCCTTCACATAGAGACACCAATCAGTGTGGCAGGTTCGCTTTTTCCTACTTATGCTCAGATGTGTAACCGAGCCAGAGCTCACAAGCCCAAAGTTTTGGGACTTCCTGGGGTTTAGGGACTATGGCAGTGATGGCAAACCTTGGCACTCCAGGTGTTCTTGGACTTCAATTCCCAGAAGCCCAAGTATTTATAAATCCACACGAATGGGTTTACTGTGCAAGGAAACCCTTTTGTGTGGATTCACAGAGACTTGGGCTTCTGAGAATTGAAATCCAAGAACACCTGGAGTGCCAGGTTTCACCATCACGGGACTATGAAGTCACCTTCATATTTCTTTCCTTCCCTCTGCAATCAGCAGAGGAGGTAAATAAATGGCTTTCTCCAGGAACAATACATTGTTTCAAGCCAAACTTGATGTATTTGATGGAGATTTGCTCTTGAAGAGGCAGTTAAGACCCGCTAACTTTACAAAACATCTCCTCATTCGTTAATATGGACTGATCCATGCATTTTTGTACTCCTGTATGTATGTGTTCAGTACAGGGACTGTCATGATGACCCCCAGCACTTCCAAATTTTACTGCAATGCGGCTGTTTGTGCTTTCTGATTAACCCTTTTTAAAGCCTCAACAGGGCTAGTAAGAAAAAAATAATACATATTGCAGCAACAAGATTAGCAGCAAAACAAAACAAACATTAGGGTCAATAGGTATATTTTCTCAAATATTTTTCTTTATAAAAGGAAGTAAGAGGAGAAGTAAAGGTAAAATTCTCCTTTGCTCGAAAGCTAGTTGTAGCCAACTCTGTATTTCGGTGTTAATCTCCGTTTATAGCCAAAGTGCCTACACTGTCTGCGATTGCAGACTTTTCCATGGACATGTGGCATGCATGACTAGACGCCGAAGTGTACAGAATGCTGTTACCTTCCCACTAAAGTGGTACCTATTTATCTACTTGCAATTTCTTGCTATCCAACTGATAGGTTGGCAGGAGCTGGGATAGAGAGGGTAGCTCACTCCATTGTGCAGTACTTGGGTATCGAGTACCTGCCAACCTTCCAGTCATCACGTTCAGCATCTTAACCACTAAGCCACCACATACAGGATATTAGAAGAGTCTTTCTCAAGAGAGAGTTGAAGAACCTCTGTGGGCTACCAAGATGTCTAGTTCTTAAAGAGAGCAGGCTATTTGGGTTGGTCAAATAAAGAGAGTCAGCACTGGTAACCCTAATAAAAATGTCCAGTTCATTGTAAGAAAGAGTAGTCCTTTGGATGTCCTGCTGCCAAATTTATACGGGCTTTCATTCTCATTATGAGAATTTTTGGCTTGGCAAAAAATTTAAAACCAGTGCTGATGTTTGACAGGGAGCGTTGAATGGTCCCAGTAGGAAGCTGGAATTAATAACATGCCTGGTCCAAAACATGGACAACCATGGTTTGGACCAGCTTAGATTTCCAGAAAAGTCTTTTAAGCAGCTTCATGTACTGTAGAACATATTGTAGTAATCTGAGTACAATGTAATTAAACATTTATTACTGTGTCAGGAATAGATACATACATACTAAAAAGAAAATTCATTTCTTTCTTTCCCCTCTAGACAAAAATTGGATCTGGAAAACTTATGGGACCAAAAGGTGTTTCTGTGGATCGCAACGGACACATTATTGTTGTGGACAACAAAGCGTGTTGTGTGTTTATCTTCCAGCCTAATGGGAAAATAGTAACCAGGTTTGGAAGCCGAGGCAATGGAGACAAACAGTTTGCAGGTATCATTTGCAAGTGAATATACAGGTGAAACTCGAAAAATTAGAATGTTGTGCAAATGTTCATTCATTTCAGTAATGCATCTTTAAAGGTGAAACAAATATTTGAGATAGACTCATTACATGCAAAGAGAGATATGTTAAGCCTTTGTTATAATTGTGATGATTTTGGGGTACAGCTTATATCTCACTTTGCATGTGATGAGTCTATCTCATATATTTGTTTCACCTTTAAAGATGAATTACTGAAATGAATGAAGATTTGCATGATATTCTGATTTTTCAAGCTTCACCTGTACATTCTTCTTTCATCTTCTGTTTACATTTAACTAATATTTTGGCATTTTGGAAAAGCACTCACTTAGCATGCTGTAATCTATAGTGTTTGCTTGGTCTTGCTGACCAAACGGAAAACTGTAGTTTCTAGTCCTCCAACTGTCTTCATGAAAAGAAAAACTTGGGTACTAGGGCAGCTATTTCAGCTATCTTTCTTGCTCTGAAACAGAGAAGGTTAGCAGAATGAGCTTTCTGATTTGGCCTTTCATATGCTTTAGCCATATATCCCCCAGGCTTTCCCTAGTCTTCCTTGCATCTGGAGTTAAACAATGAATGAACGGGTTTGCAGTTGGCTGGACAATTTCTTATTACCATTGGCAGCTCTGAAGTTGCATCACCTTCACCAGAGCAGTGTCAGAACCACTATGGTGAGCCAAATTGTTGAGACCTGCTTATGTGCTCTCCAGAAATGAGAGAGATATGGTTATGAAAGGCAGTGGAGGTTTAGACTAACATGAGCAAGAAATAAACGTTGCCTTTAATATTATTTGATTGTTACATGCTGGTGATAGGGGCCGTTGTATGCTTCCAGTAGGAAACTGGAGTTAATAACATGGCTGGTCAAAAACATGTACAGTGTACATTTCTGTGACACATTACGAGAGCAGGCCAGTAGAGGCCATTGTCTGCTGTGTAATGTTTACAAAAGAAATGTTTTTGGCAGCATTCATGTAGAACAATGGAGGCATTTCAAACCCTTCCCCATTTCCATGAGTCAGGTATATGTGTTCAATATAGTGTTTGCGGTTATTTGTAATTGCAGGCATCCGCAGTAGGTTTCTGAATGTATCCCCCACAGATATGGTGTGAGCGCGCATGATCTGTATGTTACATGTAAAGGTTTAATTCCAGTATGTATTGGCTAGAACTTGACATATTTCTAGCAATGAGGATCTTGAAAATTAGTTTGGGAAGAAAGGATATCGAAAATGCTCTGAAGATTAGAATATGGTCAGAAAAAGTCTGAGGATTCAGACTGGGGTACCATAACACTATTTAAAGAATATGAGTCTAGTTCGTTTAAAATGGCATTGTTGATGCAATGGGCATAGAGCTGAGGATGCAGAGGATGATGGAGGATAGGGGTGCCTGGAGTGCATTGGTCCATGAGGTTGCAAAGGGTTGGACTTGACTATGCAACTGAACAACAACAAAATACTTCAAGTAATTTTCTCTCTCTATTCCAATGCTTTAAAATAAGTTTTGCCAATTATGATCATTGGTTGGTGCGTTTCCCCATCTCCACAGCTACCTGAGTTTACGTTGGCTGTCTTGTTGCTTCTAATGGAGAAAAGAATGTGAACAGTGGCAAGGGTTTGTTTGTTTGTTTGTTTTGAGGTGTAGAAAATAGGCAGAGTGAGAGAAAGACAACCCATTTTCTACTGTCTTGCCTGCAAAATTAGTTATGGTCCCAATGAGGACGTAGAACAGGGGTTCACAACCCCGGCACCAAATAATCAATCCCCGACCTTGCTCCAGCTGCGGCCCCCGCTGGAATCATCCACAGACTCATTTACGCAGCTGTAAATGAGTTTGCTGCCATTGTAAACAATTTTCCTACAGCCGTAAATGAGTCTGCGGCCACTGTAAACGCATTTTATGGCACCAGTCCTGCTTGCTCAGCTGTCGGAGGGGGCATGGTCTGGCCCATGGCTGGAAAACATTGACAACCCCAATGTAGAAATTTGTCCACTTGCCACAAAACAGAAGAAGTTCCTCCTTTGTTTTCTTAGGGGGTGAATGGTTCCACAAAGATTTTGTGGCAAATTCAGTCCACATTTAGGGCCCTCCCAGCTTCTTGTGGGATAGATTTCTTATCATTTTTAAAATTGTTACTTCAGAAGCATGTCTTGAATAATCATTAAAGCTCTTAAAATAAAAATGACACAGGGAAGAAAATAAGACAGTAATATGCCAACTCTTATCCGAGATAGAAAAACAACCAATTTTGACCCAAGTTTAAAATTTTGCTTGTTTCCCTTCTTCGCAGACAAAACTTAGAGAGATACCTCCTTTGGAGCACCACACAGGTCAAGTGTATAGTCTTAAAAACAGTGGCCTTCTCTGGTGACAGTAGAAGGTAGCCTCTTTTTGATACATTGCAAAGGTTCTGACAACATTCCAGTGTAACTCAGTTGAACATGAAACTGTTCATGGAAAACAGGAGCTGGACAAATTTCTTCTGGATTCTGGCATAAATTTGAGCAGCAAATTTTTGCAACATTTATCAGATCGTTGTTAACAGTTTAAGTATTCCCCTCCTTGAACTGTTTTATTTACTTATTTCTGTTTCATTCCAGGCCCTCATTTTGCAGCTGTGAACCACAATAATGAAATTATTATCACTGATTTCCACAATCATTCTGTCAAGGTAGGCTGTTGTTTCTCAATGGATGTAAAATCATGTTTGCAGACACCTTTGCAAAAATTTATTAAATTCAACAGAATGAATAACTTGACCTTTGAGCTTCAGCCACCAACAGGAGCTCCTTGATTAATTTTTAGATGGCAGGATTGGTCTTTTGCTTTGCTAATTTTTTTAAAAAATAGGTCTTCAGGATATTCAGCATAATCACAGAAGAGGTAGTTAGCAGCCATTATGATTTTGTATGTCATAAATTTATAATTCCTTTCGTCTATGTTTATATTGGGAATTTTGTGTAGGAGAACTAGCTGGCTGGATAACTCAGCGAGTAAGTATCTGGCTGCAGAGCCAGAGTGGGAGTTCAGTTCCCTACTGTGCATCTCAGGAGAGATGGCCTATGTCAGTGATGGCGAACCTTGGCGCTCCAGCTGTTCTTGAATTTCACTTTCCAGAAGCACAAGTATCTGAATCCACACGAATGGGTTTACTGCACGTACATGCAGTAAACCCATTCGTGTGGATTCACAGAGATTTGGGCTTCTGGGAATTGAAATCCAAGAACAACTGGAGTGCCAAGGTTCACCATCACGGGCCTCTGTGGTCATGGGCAAAGCTGCAGTCGCAGGGTGCCTCCCAGAAGAAGGGAATGGTAAACCACTTCTGTGTACTTTTTTATCTAGAAAATCCTAGAAAGTGTCTCCTTAAGTCAGAATTCACTTGACCTCACATGACTAAAATTATAGAACTACCTTGATATAAATTTCTAGTCTGAACAGCAGAATAAACAACATGATCTTAAATGTACTGAATGGGTATATACAGGAGCAGTAGAAGGATGAGTCTCTGTATTTTTGCTGAACTTGTTTTCAGTTTAGTGTATGTCCTATAGGAGCCATTGGAAGCATCCACCTTGATACATTACCCATGCTTGTTGCAGTCAGAGTTTAAGAAATAAAAATGGCTTTTAGGGCACATGGTCATTTCTGGAGGGGATTTATTCTCTTTTCTGAAAACAGAGTGCACTAAATGATTAATATCATAGAGCAGGGGTCCCCAACCTTTTTTGCGCCATGGACCAGATTCATGCTAAATAGTTTTTCCTCATGCCGGTGGGATTGGATGGTGCAAGCGCATAATAAAACACTGCACACAAGCAGGGGGCAGAGCCTTGCCGTAGTTAAGCAACATGAAGCAGGGGCCTGGCCACCTGCCTATCTGCTGTGTCTGAAGCCTGTAGGCTTGCTCTGTTTGCCTGGCAGACCCGGCGGAGCATGTTGAGGGCAGAAGGCTGCCATCGGGACTCCTAGTGCCACCCACCCTCATGGCCCAATTCAGGACAGCCTGTGACTCGATGGTTGGGGACCCCTGCCATAGCGTACAGAAGCCATGTGGAGACCTTTTCAAGTAGCTTCTACTTGATTTACATCAAAGGCATACCATAACTAAGGGTATCAGGGAGACGCTCTACTGCAGTGATGGCGAACCTTGGCACTCCAGCTGTTCTTGAACGTCAATTCCCAGAAGCCCTGATCAGCACGAGTGTTGACTTGGGCTTCTGGGAGTTGAAGTCCAAGAACACCTGAAGTGTCAAGATTCGCTATCACTGCTCTATTGGATGGTCTGCTTATCACCATGAAGCGACATTACAAGTGAGCAGGGCAACTCTTTCTAGGAACTAAATGAAGATCACCTCTGAAGCTAAACAGGAAATAGTCACTCCTCTGGCTTGGATTACAATGAAAAACAGTCAGACCATAGGAGAAGCCATAAAACAGATTGTTGGCATAGTTTAGCAGCAAGGGGGCTGCATTTTGATAAATGTACTCTCTTGGAAGCAGCATTTGTTCAGCAATTCAGGATTTCCTAATAAAAATAGGAATTGTTAGGTCTGTGGCCTGATTCCAACAAACAAGACTATAATGGCATTCAAAAGACAGTTGAAAATTGAAAAGAATTTGTTGCCAATTTGCCAATACATTTGAGGGATACTTAATATGTATCTGAATTAAGATTATTGGCACTTCTCTCCTCTTGTCTCTCGGACTGTATTGGAATGGAATCAGGCAATTTGATCTTTTCCTGTAATTATTGTGCTGTTTATTGAATCTCTCCTTCTATATGCCAACAGTTTTTCCCCAAATATCTTAGCTCCAGGAACCTTTTCTGCATTTTGATTTGTACTATGAATCAAAATGTCCCTTAAGCATGCACTAAATCTGAAAGAAATGTCACTGCTTTCCAGTAACATATAACAATCGTCTTGTTCAAAATGTATCATATCCAAAATACAGAGTTAAGGGGACACTGCCATAAAAGTGCAGTAGAGTATTTAAAATATAATTTTAATGAAACACATGAATTATAAATTGTCATGAAGCCAAACTTTCATGTCCTGTGTTTTTAAAAAATGCAACAAAACCAGTTTAATTTAAAATGTCCTGGGGCAAATTCTCCTCCTACACAGAGCTCTCTTTCCATAGGAAAGCTAATTATAACTAAAGAGACAAGAAACTGTCATGTGAAAGCAGTGTTGGTTTTCCTGTTAGAGCAAGTAGGGCGTCACCCACCCACCCCCAATTGGACCAGAGGATCATGGGAAGTTTATCTATGGTTTTCCTAAGTCAATTCATTCAGAGTATTGGCCAGATGCCCTGATCAGCTGGTGTGCTGACTTGGGCTTCTCGTAATTGAAATCCATGAACACCTGGAGCACCAGGGTTAGCCACCCTCATGTTAAAGCAGTGATGGCGAACCTTGGCAGTCCAGGTGTTCTTGAACTTCAATTCTCAGATACCCTGATCAGCAGGAGTGCTGACTTGGGATTCTGGTAATTGAAGTCCAAGAACACCTGGAGAGCCAAGGTTAGCCATCACTGAGTTAGAGTATATCTAACATCATCTGTGGCTGCACAGTGTGGGAGATAATTAGTAATGCTGAGAAAGCTACTTTAAGGGGAATTTGGAGATCTCATTGGGCCAAACTGTATATTACTGATATCTTGGCACTAGGAAAACATATAACTTAACACAGGGGTTCCAACCTTTTCAAACCGAGGGTTGGGTTATGCTCTCTCAGACAGCTTCGGGGGGCTGGATGGCAATTTTGCCCTGCCTGCACGATTGGGACAGCCTGTACATTAAAATGGAACTACATATTACACTTCTGGGTGTGGCGGAGGTGGGCCACATGAAATGGTGCTGTGGGCCACATCTGTTCCATGGGCAGCAGGTTGGGAACCCCTGCCTTAACAGCTGAAAAGGTCAGAGCATTACAGCAGGAGCTTTTCATACTACTTGTAGCTTGGAAGTGGACTTGTTTTGTATCCTGATTCGCCATTTGGAAACCAGCACATGCTTCAATAACAAATCTGATTACTGAGACAGGATATTCTACCTGAGTCAACTCTTTGGAGGTCTAATGGATTCCATCTATTCACCATGAGTCATACATGTCAAGTATCCCGTTTTGGCCAGGAAATCCCGCATTTTACCCCTCTTTCCCACCATCATCCTGTATTTGGAGTGGCCGGGGGGGGGGAGTTATTGCACATGCACGCCCATCAGAGGCGGTGTTGCACATGCACGAAGGGGTTACTGCACATGTGCACCTGTCGGAGGTAACGGTATGCATGCGCGAAGGGGTTACTGCGTATGCACGCCCGTCAGAGGCAGCGTGCATTCCCTTACTTTTGCAGCCAGAACTTGACAGGTATGCCATGAGTATCTGTAACAAAAAGTTTCTAGTAAGCAAAAGGGGTGTTTTCTTGCTCCCTTTATGTTAGCAATCGCAAAGCATGGTTACGATTTTAGGAGTCCTTTTAAAATATTTTGCTAGTTCATTCTTGTACAACATATCTGCAGGCAGTATTAGTTATGTGTTTTTTAGCCTCGCCTTATATTGTGAATTCTTTTGCTACTGCCTAAGAGAGCAAATGTTTCTCTTTTCCCAAGATTTGATTTATGTGTCAGAGAAAAATAATTGTTTCTTTTTCTTTTTTGGCTCTTAACTTTAATCACCAGATACAATATGATACAGGTCTAAAGACACCCCTAAGCCTACCTACCAGCCCAAACCCCTGGCTGTTTCTCTGGACCCTGGATATCCTTTACCAACAACTAAAAATCTATAAAAATGTATTTCCCTATTTCTGAAAGTCTCCTTGAGTTTTTGTTTGCAATAAAACAGGGTCAGGGCTCTCAAGCCATCGTTGATGAAACTAAATCGATATTTCAGAACACTTGGTTTTGTCATCCTCGCCATGCTTTTAGCTAATGAGGGGCTGGTGTGGGTCCTCAAAACCCCTGTAAAGTATTTTTCAGCATAATGCAAGGTAGCAATTGGTACATCTTTCACACAGGTATTTAACCAAGAAGGCGAATTCATGTTGAAGTTTGGATCAAACGGAGAAGGCAATGGACAGTTCAATGCTCCAACAGGAGTAGCTGTAGATTCAAATGGAAATATTATTGTAGCAGACTGGGGAAACAGTCGGATACAGGTAGGTACAGCTGAAGGCTTCAAGTTAGAAAGCTTGATGTTTGTTGCTTGGAGAGATACTTCTACTTCAGTGTTTCCCAACCTTTTGGTTTTTAGACTTCAATTCCCAGAAGCCTTAGTCAATTCCCCAAAGCACTGATCAGCCAATGTACTGACTTCGGCTTCTGGGAATTGAAGTCCCGCCCCTCACCCCCAATGGGGTGTGGAACCCACATTGAGAACCACTGCTCTACTTTCTTAAGGTCTAGCTCAGGACATTTTGCTGCCTGAAGCAGAGTTGTGAAATAAGGCCTCCCCTCTGAAGTAGAGGCATTTAATGTCCAAGGCCAGTCAAACACTCTAGCTCCTGGGACAACAAACCTCATAAGTGCCCCTGGCCATTTCTGGAAATACAAATACAGTAAAACCCCTACTTGCGTTAAAAAAATCTGTTCGGTAGGCTTTTATATAAATTGGTTTTTTACTTAACTTGAAGCAAACCCATAGGAAATTGTGTTATGTAAATTGGGACATTTATGTAAATCGGGACATGGTTTTAGTGCAAAAATCATTATGTAAGTCGAATTTTATGTAACTTGAGGCATATGTAAGTCAGGCTTTTACTGTACTAGAAAGAGCAACAGTGTGCTGTTCTTCCTCAATACCCCAAATCTTGTGCCTGCTTCACATTACCCAGTGTTACAGTCAACTCTGCTTGATTTCTATCTTCTGGTCTAAAATGTAGTTTGCTGTCTCTAATTCCAAAACATTTTATAAAGCAGAATCTTTCACATGGCTATAGTGACCATAGCGGAGTTTGTAGTCAGGTAAGGGCCACGGTGGCTTAGTGGTTAAGATGCTGAGTTTGATGACCGGAAGGTTGGCAGGTCTGCAGTTCAAGACCCGATTGCTGCACGACAGAGAGAGCTCTTGTCGTCTGTCCCAGCTCCTGCCAACCTAGCAGTTTGAAAGTAAGAAATTGCAAGTAGATAAATAAGTACCATTTCAGCAGGAACAGTAACAGTGTTCCATGCACTTGGTGTCTAGTCATGCCTGCTACATGACCACGGAAACATCTGCAGATGTAGACAGTGCCGGCTCTTTGACTGTAAAAGGAGACGGACATAACTGGCTTTTACTGTACTGAGGTCTGCAGCTTTTCTGCTCTTGTGGGAACAAAAGGAGGGGCTCCCCAATAATCTAGCACTTTAAAGATTAAGAAAATTATTTCAGTGTGAGCCTTCATTGGAATTCAAGTCTACTTTCTCAGGCAGCAAAAAAATGTTTCCTATCTTACCCTGGGTGCAAAAAACATTTTACCTATGAACAGTGATGCGTTGCAAAAAAAATTACTACACCCACCATGGGCGTGGTTAACTCTGTGGGTATGGCTAACTCTGTGGGCCACGCCCACTTGGCCTCCCTACACCATGGCCTGGGGTAGGGAGGTGGGCGTGCTCAACCAAGTGGGCATGGCCTAGGGGAATTTCCGCTACCGGTGCCCGGGAACCTGTGGGCACTTGTAGCAGCGTAACACTGCCTATGAAGGACCTCCATCTTGACCCATTGAGATTTCAAAGAGTCCACTTTCCTACCCCAACAACACATTCCCCAAGCAACACATTTATCCCAACAGATTCTCTCATGCTTTCATATTGGTAGTGCAAGAGGCTTACTGGTGCAAAACACTTAAGCTAGTCTTCTATGAGGCACAATGTACTGGCTGCACATAATAACATCTGCTGAAGGAATTGTTCTGTCTGTCTTTTTAGTAAGTGGCCATACATACAATTTTATAAAGCACTATACATCTTATGTTGGCAAGAGAAAATGCTGTTGAAGTGGCTTGATATTGGGCAGATGTCATCTAGCCCTTTTAAATTCTATTTTGTTTTTAAATATGTTAATTTTAGCTTTCTTTGTTATTATATGCTGGTGGTGCATCTGACACAAAGGAAGAAAGCTTGGGGCCTACTTACCTGAAATACCAACTTCTTCCTTCTAGAGTCTAGGTCAGTGGTTCCCAATGTGGGGCCCACCCGGGGGACTTCAATTCATTGCTTTAGAGAATTGACTTACGTTTCTGGTAATTGAAGTCCAAACCCCAAAGATTGGAAAACACTGATCTAGATCCATCTGTAGAGACTCCTTTGACCGTGCCACACACGCATGAGGTCCACTCTGCATGTGTCACTCTCACACCCAGTGAGTGGAATACTTTGGTAGTCGACATGTCCCAACACTTTTTTTAGAAACATGTTGAAAATATGCCTATGCTGGCTCACAAACAACAGAAATATCGTATTTGTGTACTGTGTGTTTGTTATGTATTATTATCATTAAATACCCCTTTGAAATCTTCAGATTTAAGTAGTTTATATGTGTTCATAAATATGTAGCTAAGAAAGTCTCATGATTGTGTTACATTACGCACCAGGTGCTACATATAAATTTGGTTAGCTTTCTTAGCCTGATCTGGTTTCTCTGTTTCCCTTCCTCAGGTTTTCGATGGAAGCGGATCCTTTCTATCCTATATAAACACATCTGCTGATCCTCTTTATGGCCCCCAAGGTTTGGCTCTTACATCAGATGGCCATGTTGTAGTTGCAGACTCTGGCAATCACTGCTTCAAAGTTTATCGATATTTACAGTAACAACTGCAACAGGATTGCATTCAAGAAATTTCTGGTCTCTGAGGGCCAATGTAGATCTTCTTGTGTAGGATGTCTACTTCGTAAATACTTCAATTTTAATACTGAAGGAATCTCCAGTTTTGTCTTTACTTTTAATCCTACCTTGTTTACATAGGATTTGCATCTCATTTGTTCTGCACTGAACTTGTCTTTAGGATTAATAAATAAAACCTCTTTTTTTCCTCCCTCCCCCCCCCCTTCCCCACAAATTCACAAAGACAGTGGAATACTAGACATGTGAACTGTGGCTTGTAATTCAGTTGTTTATGCAATTAACTGGGATTTATTTGCGAAAGAAGGGAAGAATTTGAAAAGCTATCTGGTTTAAAGAGGTTTGTTTAACATGAGAATGGAAGTGCTTGTTCAAAACTTTGAAATTTGAAAGTTTTTTTCCTATTAAGTGTTAATTTAACCCAGCACGAAGTCTGGGAAACTTCTAGATCACATTGTTATAGTACTATTAATACTTGTAACATTCTTCAGTCTTAATAACTGTAATAAGTAGTTTATTTTAGTAATAAAGTCATATGGTTAATTCTTCCTGTACTAGCTGTTAGACCTAACACCGCTCAAAGTTTTTAGCACTATGAGAATCAATGCAAAATTCCTGACCTATGTGAAATTTGATGTATATATTTATCAGCTTTCCTCTTACTCTCAGTGTATTTTAAGGATTTTTCCAGAACTTGAAACTTCTGAAGCTCTGTAAGTACACTCTTATAGGGAATTGCTGACACTTCTCAGAATCATGTTCCTGTTAACGTCACCCTAATTCATTAGAAAAATAGGCGATTGTTATATCAATTTAGCAAATTCTGTGATTTCGTATATGCTTTTCCTATGGTTATAATAACAGTCAATTTTGTCTAGCTATATGTTTTCGTATAAGATGACAAGCTACACATGTATCTCACCGAAGGATCCCACTTCATGCAGCTAAAGGAAGTTTGGTGGTTGATAGGTGTGTGTGTCAGCTTGGAGTTTAAAAACTAAGGCTTACCAAAGCAAGCGTTTCTTTATTCCAAAAAGTACTGAGTGTGACGAATCACATACATTGTGAAACAAGTCTTGAAGACCTACATGAGTGTGAAAGACCTAAGTGAGGATCTCATAACCCTTTATAATTTTTTCCATCCTAAGTGAACATTGAATAAAAATCAAGAATAAGGAACAAAAACATAGGTTATCTGAGCAATCAAGAATAGTCTTGATGTTGTTTGGTCTGTACAGTACTCTTCTTTTCTTCCCTCAGTACTCACTGTGTGTTGCTTTAAGTTATTTTCAGTAAAGTAAAGAATCATAGGTTTTGAATATCTTTTTATTAAGAGAAAAGAAATGAAATGTTTCATAGCAAGCTGTGGCCATGTAAGACTCATGCAAGAAGATGGTTTAGTTCTCATACCTGAAACAAACTTACATTTTGTTTAGGCAGGGTGAGATTTTAGTATCTTCTGGCCTGAAGTTTTGGGATGGGTTAAAAAGCTCCACAACTTCCATAAAACATTTAATGAGTCTAGTCAGAAAGAGTTACATAAACAAAGTCAGCTTCCTGGCTGCCCCATTATACAGGAGCTATTAAACTAAGGCATTGATTAATGGTGTTTAAGGCTTTAATTCCTTCTCTGTAAGAATAACAGAATAACTTTACTACTGCTATAAAACAATCCTTTTCAGTTGAATAATGTCAAGAATCTAACTTTCCTGGGTAAATTAAACGAGACAGCAGACGCTAGACACTGTTCGTCTTGGATGCTAAAACATCTTGAACCCTATTTAAATTTTGTGGGAGGAAAGGGATATTTATGTTTTTATATGTATTTATTAACCATGTAAAGAAAACTATACAAAGAAACCTTAAGCTATCTTCTAACTGATATTGAGCTTCTAATGTTAAGGAACTCAAACTTTTAAGTACAGTACATTCATTGCTATAGAAATGAGTCCAGGCTCACTGTCAAACTGATTTGGTTGAAAAGCTTTTAAAGCTTAAACTTTTAGGAAGGTATCTTGGTGACAAAATGAAAGATTAACTTGAATCTAAAAGTGAGGCAAGGGAGGTACTAAGCCAAATTATCTGAACAGCAGCAATGTTCCCCTGGAATATTTCTCACTACTAGTAGCAACCTGGGCCTTTTCAACTCTGGCTCATTCTAACAGACCTTGTGTGCTGGTAAACTGTATAAGGGAAGCATCAGAAACTAAATTATTATAAACTGACATGTGGAAATCGTATTATGCACGTAGACATGCCCATGCATTCCTTAAAATGTAATATTTAATTAACTCTAATAATAATAATCTTAGTAATGCTGTATGTACTACCTTGCCTCAAGATTTGAATGAATGCTTCTTTCCTTTACAACAAAGCTAACGTATGTTTAGGGGTGATGTGGTCTTCCCCTCAAATCTTTTTTTTTTAGATCCTGATTCATCCTTGATGAGTTGAGACTTTGTAAAATGTGTCGGTAATGCAAATTATTATAAACTGGTGCTAGGCTGGATCCCCATTTAATTATAGATCCTTGTCAGATGCTGTTGAAGGTTGAGCAGCAATAGATACCCCGGCAGAGGGGCAAATTAATTTCTGTTGCACAGAGCATTTGAAAACCAGCTAGCAATGGACAAATGTTTCTTGCTTACTCATTTTTCAAATCCTCACTCCAAAAACAACCCCCTTTTTGCCCTGCGTTTGATTAACTGATCAAAGTTCTCTTTAAAACACACACTTGCTGAAATGTGAAGTTTCTGTTTAAACAAAAGACTACATTTCAACCCAAGCAAACATTTAGCACAATTATATTATTTGTCCTACTGAATGAAAAGCCAAGGGGACATGGAAGTTAGCCAAATTTGCTAGTCTGGCAGACTCAGCAGTTACACCATGGATTACAGGTACTGTATACAGTATCTACACTGCAAAGGTAAACTGGATTACTAGTCCCAAATTGGCCCAATCATTCTTGGTAATTGTAGCTTAGGTGTGTGGTAGAGACATTTTCTTGGGTCAAGTTGTGTTCCAAGGAAGAGTAGTGATATGTTAGGAGCAGTGCAAGAACATGTGTGTTGATTCAAAACAAAGTAAAAATACTGTCGCTACACTTTTGGATAAACTCAAACTGTATATCGAAGGGGATTTTTTTTTTATCTGTAAAAAAATAAAAATGTTAAATATGAATGAAATTTTTACACTAATTTAATGTTTCGTCGGTGTAACAAAAAAAATATTGTCTAGCATTGTTGACCTTTGCAAAACATTACAGGGCTCTTTCAACTTTACAGCTGATATCTCTCTTTGGAAACTAAGGATCTAGTGTTGCCATAATAAAAACAAGTGCCCATTAAGTTATGCTTGTTGTGTGAGGAAATGGTTGGTTTTTTTTAAACAATTTAATGAATGACAGCTAGAGCCAAGTGATAAATGTCTGGTGAAAATGGATGAATTGTGAACAATGATTCAAAAAGTCTTTTCTGGAGAATGTGTGGAAGTTGTGTGTTATGTAGTGTAGGATGATTCCAAAATGTTGGTAGTTTCTGATGAATGTATAACACTTTAATGGATGTTTGTGAGCAACACAGCCTTAACCCTGATGGTTTGCTTTTTTTGCTTTATGACATTGGAATGTTCCATAATGTGCATCGTATATTGTAATATCTCCGTGCTAGAAATTTAATTGTTCCATATATTGTACTGTTCCAGTCCTTTGAGAAAATTTTGTTTTGTTTTGTACATTCCAGCTTTTTAAGCCAGTTTCATATGTTTACAGAAACATATGGAACACTATAAAATCCAGCACTCTTAAGAAAATTAAGAAAGTATCTAAAATCATTTATTTTCCTTCCCCACTATAGTCATGTATCCACTATTTGGAAGAAGTATAAATTCTGTCTAGTTAAGGCTGAGGATGAAAGCTGTTCATTGGAGAGTGTTTGTGTGTAGGTTTAGCGTCATGTGTGCCATGGTATTTTTTATGCTTTATTCTACAAAGAAAGCTTAAAAATTACCTTGTGTTGGAATAGGAAAATTGAGAATCCAAATGTGTATCTTTTGTCATGCACAACTGCCCACAAATAAAAATAAACAAATAAAAGTTGTTTTCCTCCTTTTTTCCCCCCTGAAATGAAATTGTTCCATTTTTAATATTGTTCTATTAAACATACATTTGTTGTTGAGCTGTCATGTTGATAGTAAAGCATTTGGGAATTATAGTGAATGCCATCATATTTGTAACATGTAGGCAGAAAAAGTAAGTTTTGTTTTGTTGCTGAAGTCTAATGTATCTGAGTTTTCTTTCCTGCAAGGGAAAGTATACAGTATTACTCATGTGGGTTAGTAAACAGTAAGGACTGTTTACTCATTTCCTCCACAACTACATACAAGACAAGAAGACAGTGGGATCGTTCCTTCAAGTTTTGTGGCAAAATGTTCAGTATGACATTTGAAAAATGAATTATGAGTTGTTGAACATCAATTCTGCAACATCAATTGGACACTTTGAGAGATGTGGCTTAAAATAAGCAATAAAATAAGTAAGCCGGTTAAGTTGTGAGGAGTACTGGATCCAGTTCTCTTTACCAGAGTGTAAGCCAGGGATGGCGAACCTTTTAGAGACCGAATGCCCAAATTGCAACCCAAAGCCCACTTATTTATCACAAAGTGCCAACACAGCAACAGGGAAGGAAGTAAACGCTCCCATTGGGCTGCTGGGCGGAGGAACAGGGTGAACTATGCTGGGGGGAGGGAGGAAGCGCTCCCATTGGCCCACTGGGCAGAGGGGCAGGGCAAACTGCATGGGTACCAACACGTGCCATAGGTTCGCCACCACTGGTGTAAGTAATGAAACAAACAGGGGTCTTAAGTCATGCCCAGGTGTGAAATGCCACACTGGCTCATACAATTTACAACTTGTGACAATTAACCAACCACCCTATGACTAGACGCATGGAACATTGTTACCTTTCCCACCGAAGTGGTACCTATTTATCTACTTGCAATTTCTTGCTTTCAAACTCCATGTACTTTCACTCTTATGTCTGAGGAAGTGGACTTAATCCATGAAAGATCACATTAAAATGCAGCAGTTAGTTTTTAAGGTGTCACAATTTTTTTATTTTGCTTTTGCTTTGGGTTTTTTCCTTGTCTGATATGTTTGCACAGGCTAATGTAGTGTGTCTTTGAAAACAAAAGTAAGTAGTACCAGGATTGTGGTGATCTCCAAAGAGACATATCAGAACTTCTTATCTCCTCCCTCCAAAATTGAAAGAGCATGGCTTGCTTGCACTGAAGCATTTGAGGGTTGCTTCTTGAAGGAACGTGCCAGAGAGCCAGTGTGATGCAATGGTGAGATCAAGAGAGTAGGGCTCGGGATGCAGGTTCGAATCTTCATTCCGCCATGGTAACTCGCTGGGCAATGGTGCTGCTAAAAAGCAGCTGGGAGTTTGAGGGTGGGCAAACTGCTAACTCAGGGTGGGCAAAGCCCACCCTGGCCAGCCCCTGGCTACTGCCCTGTTCCTGGTACAGTGGTTGAATTGCTGTGCTGCAGCCAAAACGTTGTGAGTTTGATCCCAACATGGATCAAGGTTGACTCCAGCCTTCCAAGGTCAATAAAATGAGCACCCAGTATGTTGGGGGCAAAAATGATCATTACCTTTGTGAACTGTCCAGAGAGTACCTTAAACGCTATGGAGCGGCATATAGGTATAATTGCTATTGCTATTATCACTATCCTTCCAGAAAGTGGATTTCTGCTGCAACTATGAGGATGCACACCTTAAGCAAAAGCCCTGGTTTGGGAAGGGTAGGTGGGGGCTTTTAATGCTGGGAGGAAATGAAAGCTATGTCCATGGGGTCGGATAACAACACACTGTGTGGATGTGGAGAGAGACAGATTTCAGATTATTTGCTGGTCTGTCGGTTACGACCAGAAACATGTCCTGATGAGGCTTTAAATTTGGCCAACAACAAGAAAGTGGCTTCATTTTGGCAGTTTAAAGCAGGTGGATGCCCAAACTACGGCCCGTGGGCTAGATCTGGCCTGACACCAATTCATCTGGCCTCCGACACCCTCATAGGAAGCAAAACCATACCTGTCAAGCACGGTTCCGGAAAATACGGGACCTGCGAAGAACCCTTCTGTGCATACCTGTCAAGCACAGCTCCGGAGATTATGGGACCTGCGCAGAATGTTTCTGCGCAGGTCGTTCCTATGCATGCGTAGAAGGCTTTTACCATGCGTAGAATGGACCTGCGCAGAACCATTCTGCGCAGGTCACTTCTATGCATGCGTAGAAGGCTTCTACGCATCCCCTTCTGCACAGAAGCCTTCTATGCATGCGTAGAAAGGACCTGCGCAGAAGGGATGCGCAGTAACTCCTTTCCCCCCACTGCCAAATTACGGGGTAGCGGCAGCTCCGGGCGGGAAATGGAGAAAATCGGTGCGGAATTACGGGGTAATCTCGGCCAATACGGGGTACTTGACAGGTATGCTTCTGCGCATGTGCAGGTTCTGCACATGCATAGAAGGGACCTGCGCAGAACCCTTCTGCACAAAAGGGTTCTGTGCATGCGCGCATGTGCAGAAACTACTTCCCCCCGCTGATCAAATTACGGGATGGCAGCAGGAAAGTGGAGGAAGCGGCATGGAAATACAGGAAATTCCAGACAATCCGGGATATTTGACAGGTATGAGCAAAACGTGCCCATATGGATGCATTTTGCTTCCACTTCTGGGAGTGACAAGGGTGGCACAGACCGGATGAAGTGATGTCAGGGGCCAAATCTACGGGCCGTAGTTTGGGCACCCCTGGTTTAAGCAGAGAAAATGGCAGCCTAAAATCTAACTCAATTCTCAGATTGCAAGGCACATTTTACTCCCGCCTCTGGCAGGAGGAACCATGTGACTGGCCCACTGAACCATGTAACCGGACCACTGAACCACATGACCGGCCCGCGGCCCAAAAAGTTTGGGCACTCCTGCTCTAATGTGTGGCCTGAGGGGAAAACAAAAAAAGGGAAGAGCAGGCTGCAATTCCGCCCAGTGGCACCAGATGGCGCTGGGCTGCCGGAAGGTGGAGCGGCTGCCGGTTCCCGCGGATTTTGCCTCTCTCAAATAAAACTCCCGCCGCTCGGGGAGTGCGGGTTCGAGTCCCGACGTCGCCGCAGAGGGAAAGAAAGGGCGACATGGTAAGCTGGGTCTTGGCCGCCTGCCGAGTCGCCACGCCGCCTGCCGGGCTGCCTCGTGGCGGGAAAAGGGGGCTCTGAGAGCGGGACGGGGGTGGGATGTTTGTTTTAGCCAGCTTGGTTCCTCACCATCTTTCTCTTCCTAGAAAGGCAGGGAATGCCTCGTCCCTAAAGTTTGCGGGTTCAAGTTAGGGTGGAAAGTGGCCCGATATGTGCTGAAAAGGGGCTGAGTAGGCTGTGTGGCCTTCCAGCTGTTGTTGGGCTTCAGCCCCCGCCCCTTCAACATAGCCCGTGTTAAGGGATGATGGGAGTTGTAGTACAGTGGGGTGAAAGCTTTTGCAGGACTCAGGAGTCCTTCCTTCCTTTCGGGAGTGGAGCTGTGCTGTGTAGGAGTAGGACTGAGCTGTGAGAGGATAAAATAGTACGAGGTTATAAAGGTAAAGGTTTCCCTTGCTCGAAAGCCAGTCGTATCCGACTCTAGGGTGCAGTGCTCATCTCTGTTTCTAAGCCGAAGAGCCAGCGCTGTCTGCTTCTGCAGACGTTTCCGTGGTCATGTGGCAGGCATGACTAGTCATGAGCTAAAAATAGTTTAAATCATAATTCAGGATGATTTATAAAATCATAAGGGACTGCAGTAGCTCAATTGGCTAAGATGCTGACTGGAAGGCGGAAGGTCAGCAGTTTGATTCCCGAGTACTGCAGCACGGAGTGAGCTCCCGTCTTTGTCCCAGCTCCTGGCAACCTAGCAGTTCGAAAGCAAGAAATTGCAAGTAGATAAATAGGGACCACTTCGGTGGGAAGGTAACAAGGTTTTGTGCACTCCGGTGTCTAGTCATGCCTGCCACATGACCACGGAAACGTCTGCAGAAGCAGACAACGCTGCCTCTTCGGCTTTGAAACAGAGATGAGTACTGCACCCTAGAGTCGGATACGACTGGCTTCCGAGCAAGGGAAACCTTTACCTTATAAAATCATATAAACAAGAGGAATGTTTGAAGTGGTTGCCGTGTTAGTCTGTGCAAGCACGTCAGAGAGTAAACAAGACAAAACAGCAAAAAAGTCAAAAAATGTTGTGGCACCTTAAAGACCAACTCCTGTATTTAAATGAGAGCTTGCCAGCAACGGCTTGCAGGTCTTTCTTTCTTAACAATAAAAATACAAAATGTAATCCTGAAGCAATCAATAATAAAACTAACTATAATAACTAAAAGAAAAGAAAAAACACCATGGAAGATATGCGCACCCATCACCAATGGGACATTATATGCCTTCAACATTTAATCGACGCACAGCATTCAAGGAGTTGTCCTCTATTTTAAAAAAATCTATATATTCTTGTCCCGGTCCTACTCCTTTCGATTTAAGTAAAATGTAGTTAACAAACTCCCCAAACTTCTTTAAAATATTTTTTTAAAAAATTCAAACCCTCCTTTAACTTTAATTCACACATCAACCTATCATTTATTGCTGTGTTCTATAATTCTTTATACCAATTGCGGGTTATTTTTTCAGAGACAAGGTTCATATTTGTTTGTTTATTCTACTAAAATCCTTTTCTGTCAAGAAATTTAAGGAAATGGGTGAAATAACTGCATAAGAGTCTTGGGCCAAGATGTGGGTTCAGATCTCAGCTAGGGTTTAAGACTCACTGGATGGTTTTATTCCACTCACATTCCTGTCAGCCTGATCTATTTTGCAGGGCTGTTGTGACATTAAACTGGGGGACGAAAACTATATAAGTTTATTTAAATTCACTAGAAAAAAAAGTAACATATAAATGCAGCAAGCATGTGGTTCAGCGGGTCGGTTACGTGGTTCCTCCCACCAGAAGTGGAAGTAAGTAAACTGGGGGTGCATTTATGCCAGCGTTTTGCACATGCGTGGACACATTTTACTTCCGCTTCCGGGAGTGGTGTGGGCCAGATTATTTGGCACTGTGGGCCGTAGTTTGGGCACTCTGCCATAAGCCATCACCAAATATTGAAGAGGAATCCATTATTAAATTAACAGAGAGGAGGAGTTTAAACATTGTTGTTATTCTGTTTTTAAAGTGAGAGTTTTGCCCCTGTCTATGTTAAAACACTGTTTCCCTTCAAATTGCTGTTTTCTCTTATTTTCTCATTTTGCTTCCTTTTTTTTAAAAAAACAAATAAACAACCTTAGATAGGTTGTTTTCAAACGAAAAAATAGGAGGAAGTAGCTAATTAACTTTTTTTTTGCGGCTTTGTTAGGGAGTTGCTGTAGTAACTGCGGTGGCTTAGTGGTTGAGAGACTGAACTTGATGACTGGAGGGTTGGCAGGTCAGCAGTTCAAAACCTGAGTGTTGCACGACAGAGTGAATTCATGTTGCCTGCCCAGCTCCTTCCAGCTGAGCAGTTGGAAAGCAAGAATTTGCAAGTAGATAAATAGGTGACACTTTGGTGGGAAGGTAACAGCAATCCATGCGTTCCAGTATCTAGTTACGCCTGTCACATCACCACGTCTACAGGCACAGATAGCACTGGCTCTTTGGCTGTAAATGGAGATGATTACCGTACCCTAGAATTGGATACGGCTGGTTTCAAGCAAGGGTGACCTTACTATAGCTGTCCCTCCTGAAAATCTGGATGGCTATAGAAGAGCTACCTTAAGCTGCAAACAAAGCTTGGTTGCTGATTTTCTCCTCTCTTCTCTTTTGGCTCCTGTGTGGTCTGTTAAAAAAAATTAACCCAGGGAAACCCAACTTTCCAAATGTGACTTCATAGTGGATCCATGCACAACTTCCTCCCTGTGTAATCAGGTTTTGTGGTGGCATAATTTACACAGTAACATAATAACATTAGTACATAAGTGAGAGGTTAAAAACCACTGTGAGCAATTCAGTTGCACTACTGCAGTGGCTCAATTGGCTAAGACGCTAACTGGGAGGTGGAAGGTCAGCAGTTCGATTCCCGAGTACTGCAGGACGGAATGAGCTCCTGTCTTTGTCCCAGCTCCTGCCAACCTAGCAGTTCGAAAACAAGAAATTGCAAGTAGATAAATAGGGACCACTTCGGTGGGAAGGTAACAGCACTCCGGTATCTAGTCATGCCGGCCACGTGACCACGGAAATGTCTGCAGAAGCAGACAACACTGGCTCTTCGGCTTTGAAACAGATGAGCACTGCACCCTAGAGTCGGATACGACTGGCTTTTGAGCAAGGGAAACCTTTACCTTTACCTCTTTTTTAGCTGTGAGCTACTCGGCTGAAGTTGTTTTTCATGAAGTTCTTAAGACTTCACATCTGTTGCTTCTGCCACATTTGGATAACCACAAGAAAAACTGAAAGGTTAAAGAGTATATCAATACCAATCTGCCTGATGAGCATGAAGCTTTGTGTCACAAGTACGAGTTGAAAACTCCCGTTCTTGCATGTTTGTGTAACTTGCCTTTTTAGTCGGTAGATATAGGGACATCATGCAAAAGGTGCTAGAAGCCTCTGATCCAAAATGTGAGAATTGGAGTATTTAGAACAGGGATTCTCAACCTGTGGGCTGGATGCGGCCCGTGACACCATTTCATGTGGCCCCCCACCGCCTCCACCACACCAGGAAGTGCCATGTGGTGGAGAAAGGGCAAAATGGCCATCCGACCCCTGAAGCTGTCTGAGGGAGTGTGACCCGGCCCCCAGTTTTAAAAGATTGAGAACTCCTGATTTAAAATTTAAAAGAGAATGTCATTACAGTGAGCATAGTAGAAACCTGGCAGAATGCAGAAAACCCTTGGAATGCAGTTATCTCTGTTTGCACACTTAGTAGAAAAAAACTGAAGCACTGTCTCTCTCGCATGTCAAAAATGAAAATAATGAAAAAATGCAGAAATGTCAAGCTGGCACTTCATGACTCTAAAACAGGGGTTCCCAACCTTTTCAAGCTGGGGGCTGGGTCATGCTCTCTCAATCAGTGTCGCGTGCCGGACGGCCATTTTGCCCTGCCTGCACGATGGGGATGGCCGTTTTGCCCGAATAGTTTCAAAGGGGTGGCCATTTTGTTTCTCAAATGCCCTTGAAGGGGTGGGGGGTCACATAAAATGGTGCTACAGGCCAGATCTGGCCAACAGGCCTTAGGTTGGGAACCCCTGCTCTAAAAGATGGTCATAAACAGGAGTGGTGGGATCTGTTCTCGGTCATCCCAGAGTGCAGAACACCTAATAACAGGCTCAAACTACAGGAAGGCTGAATAGTAGGAAAAACCTTCTTACCGGTTCGAGAAGTACAACGGTGGATCCAACTGGCTTAAGAGGTTTCCACCTTTCCAACACTGGAAGCATTCAAGTGGAAATTGGACAACCATCTGTCAAATCTGTTTTGATTTGGATTCCTACATTGGTGTCTGGCCAGGTTATCCTGCTATGGTAATAGAGGAGTAGACCCTGCTGCCAGCGACTCAACACCATGTCAGGTGGCACTGGTATTCCCAGTGGTAATGTACGGATGTGAGAGCTGGACAATTAGGAAAGCTGAACGCAGAAGAATAGATGCCTTTGAAATGTGGTGTTGGAGGAGAGTTTTGAGGGTACCTTGGACAGCGAGGAGAACAAATAGGTCAATCTTAGAAGAAATCAACACTGACTGCTCATTGGAAGGTCAAATAGTAAAGATGAGGCTAAAGTACTTTGGGCATCAAATGAGAAGGGAGGATTCACTTGAGAAGGCCGTGATGTTGGGAAAGGTGGAGGGCAAAAGAAGAAGGGGGAGGCCAAGGATGAGATGGATAGATGGTATTGTAGACACAATGGGCACAAAACTGGGAGGACTGAGGGGGATGGTGGAGGACAGAGGCGCCTGGAGAACGATGGTCCATAGGGTCGCAAAGGGTCGGAAGCGACTGTGCGACTGAACAACAACAACAACCTGACAATCCTGAGGACTAACAGCCTTGGGTGCTGAAGTCCACAGGGAAGGGTGATGGTCTCCAAGTGGATTAAATCCCACTTGAATCCATCTTGATGGAGGGCAGCAGCTTCATCAATACTGGCCTGGGACTGATGAGGACTTTGTGTGCCAAAAAGGGTTCAGGACCAGAAAGTGACTCATGGAGCTGGATCAGTGGTACGGGTGTCATGCTGCAAGTGGAAGGCAGATGAAAGGCTACTGAATTATATTCTCAGGACAGTCTTCGTGGCTGATCACCGTGAGGATTGCCAACATTCGGATATGACAAAACAATAATAATAAGAAGACATTGAGTAGGGGGTTGGACTCCAATGGCATAAAAGGCCCCTTTCAATTCTGTGATTCTATGATTCTCTACAATGAACCCTCTTTCCATTTTTGCCTTGGGAATTAGAAAGCAAGACAACATTATGAGAGGGTTGAAGCAGCTTCTCCATGACAAAAAGACTGCTGTGTTTAAGGCCGTGATGGCGAACCTTGGCACTCTTGATGTTCTTGGACTTCAATTCCCAGAAGCCCAAGCACCTTGTGAATCCACACGAATGAGTTTACTGAGATTCATCCGGCCAGCACTGGAAGTGGAAGTAAAATGCACCCATAGGGCCGGATGAATCACAGCAAACCCATTCATGTGGATTCACAGGGTGCTTGGGCTTCTGGGAATTGAAGTCCAAGAACATCTGGAGTGCCAAGGTTCACCATCACAGGTTTAAGGTGTATAGTCAGCCACTGTAGAGACACAATGATTAACTAGATAGCCTGTGTCGTAGTCCAGTCTTTGGAGGTTCACTGATAGGATATAATTGAAATTAGAATACAAAATTATTGTGTGAACTGAAATTACAATAATTGATGTTGCTGCATCTATTCACTGTTTTTTCCCCATTTTAGGAATATGTCCCCCACTTTTAAGAAAAATCCAGAAGTAGGTTGTATGATGCTCTTACTAGTAGCTATGTAGAACCATATGCTGATATTTAAGTTTTCTGTGTACACCAGAGGAAATTATAAGTCAGTATAGATAGTGTAGTATGCATAGGCATCTATAAAGTAAATGTGAAGGGCTTGAAGACAGGTCTCTCTATACATATCTCAGAATTGGATGTTGTATTCATTATATTGGATTTTTCTTCTCCTGTGTAGTCGAAGAAAAGAGGACTGAGTGCTGAAGAGAAGAGAACTCGGATGATGGAAATATTTTTTGAAACTGTACGTAATAACTGTTTCAGACTACATTGTGGTATTTCAGACTACATTGTGAATGGTTTCATTGTGAGCATGTAGTGAGCCTGTATTGTAAAACAAAAAACACACAAATAACCCTGAAGAAAGTTCTTTCTTTATTTGTGTCAGAGGCACTACCAGCGTATAATAACATACAAAGCTAGAATTAACATATCTAAAGCAAAAAAGGAATTAAAAGGACTAGATGACATCTGCCCAGTATCGGGCCACATAAACACCATTTCCACTTGCCAACATAAAATCCTCCTCAGTGCACGTTGAAGAGCATCATGTGCATTGTGCCATATGGCTGATTGCTTGCTGTTCTTTGCATTCACACAGGCTACCATCTTCAGGGAAACCCCTGAAGAAAGTTAACAGCTTGCTTTTTAATCCATATACTGTGGTAGTCTGCTTTTTAAATAGTTGCTTTTCTCGTAGTTCTACTTTATTGCAGCACATATTATACACATAGTCCTCAGAGGGAGAAGAGGGTAGAATTGCCTTAGATCAGTGGTGGTGAATCTATGGCACGCGTGCCAAAGGTGGCACTCAGAGCCCTTTCTGTGGGCCTCCCTGCACTCACCCCAGCACAGAGTTTGCCCTGCCCCTCTGCCCAGCAGCCCAATGGGAGTGTTTCCTTCCTCCCCTGTTGCTGTGTTAACACTTTGTAATAAATAAGAGGGTTTTGGGTTGCAGTTTGGGCACTCAGTCTTTAAAAGGTTCACCATCACTGCCTTAGATCAATTTAAATTTTAGTGGGGTTTCTAACTTTCACTGTAGAGTCCACTGGCTCAGATCCAGAAAGAGTTTTATGGCAAGAACAAACATTCTTGAGGGTTGTTGCAGTCGCACATTGTATTCTGACCCTTTGCAATCCCATGGACCACAGCACAGCAGGGTACACAAGAGCAAACCCAAATTAAAAGATGGAGGGAGGGGCTCACTCGGCAAGGAATAACATTAAAGGAGGATATGGCTGAGGAACTCAACCTCCCCTACATCACTTGGAGGACCCTGAATAGGCTGAGGATCGGAGTCCCTAAATATAAGACCAACGTGCTCAAGTGGGGGCTGCTGGCGGACAACATTACACAGTGTGAATAGGGAGAGATACAGAATCCCGCTCATCTACTGGTCAGCCAATTACTGCCAGAAACATGTGCTAATGAGAACTTAAGTTTGGCCAACGACAAAGCCAAGACAAAGGCAGGGGCACCCAAATTCTTTTGGTCGTGTGCCAGTCACGTGGTTCAGCAGGTCGGTCACGTGGTTTAGCAAGCTGGGCACATGGTTCCTCCCACCGGAAGCAGAAATAAAATGTGTCATGCAATCTGTTTTGCAATAGGATGAGATAGATTTTTAGGCTGCCACTTTCTCTTTTTAAACCAGGGGTGCCCAAACTATGGCCTGTGGGCCGTATCAGGCCCCTAACACCAATTCATCTGGCCAATACTGCCCTTGCCACTCCTGGAAGCGGAAGTAAAACATGCAGGGGGGGGGGGGAATCCAGCCCACAGGTCGTAGTTTGGGCACTCCTGGTCTAGGGTTTGATCGGGACACGAAAGAAGAAGACTGTAGTGTGAATAAACTCTATACTGACTTTTCTTCTATTTGTCTCCTTCCCATAGCACCTGCAGTAGTAGAGGGCAGACAGACAGCAAAAGCTAAAGATTGGCTTAATTTGAATTGAATTCAAATTCTTAGAGCAGGTGTGTCTGTTTTGTGTTTCTCCAGATGTTGGATTACAGCCGCCATTATCCACTACCATCAGTTGGGCTGACTAGAGTTGATGGACAAAAAACTGAAATGGAGTTCATTATTTTTAATAGCTTTAAAACATTCTGTGTTTAAAGTCTGCCCATTCACTTATAGAGTTATTTAGAAGTTGGTCATAAGAACACAAATAGCTGTAGTGGTTTTAGTGAATCCTTTGGAAATCCTGCTTGCTGCTGGAAATAAGCGGGAAACGATTGAACGTTTCAGCTAGTATCTTCTGCCTTTCACAGATGAAAGTGGTAATGTTGTAGACTGTCTTATGTGACTTGCAAGGGTTGTTGTATCATGTGTATAAATCTTGAAACCGCAAGGTCTCTTTGCAGAGGAAGGAATTTGAGAGTGTTAGACTCTCTGCATTTCGGCTTTGAAATGATTAGAACAATGATGTATTAATTTACTTACTCCTCTCTCTCATAACAGAAAGATGTATTCCAGTTAAAAGATATTGAGAAAATTGCTCCCAAAGAGAAAGGAATCAGTGAGTACCTAGATTTATTTTCTATCAAACCTGTGTCCACAGCTACAAACTATTTTGCAAGATCTTCAGATGTCACAGATCATGTTCTCACAGGGGAATGGAAAGTATGATCTTCTTCACAATAATTCTGTAAACAATATATGAATAGTAAGATTCTCTTCTTATTGCAACATGCAGTAAACTAGTGGGGAACAATGGAGAAGAGAAATCAACCTAGTGGTTTTTGTTGTCATCTGGAAGCAAGGATTCTTATGAAACTGTGTTGTTGGTCACATTTTTACTGTAACCTTGATATAGTACTTGCTATTCTTCTGTGACTGGCAGATCTTTGAAGGAATCATATGAAATTTTCTTAAAAGCAAAGAATGACTGTTAATATATTTTATCAAGAAACGAAACCTAAATAAATATTGATAAACATATTGGCTGAAATCTTGTTTGAATTGGAAGCCAAATTGTAACTGTCCCATCTGTTTCTCCCTGGTAAACAAAGTGTTACTGTCAAACCACTGACCAGCAATTGGTGGTGGTGGCACTTTGTTTACCAGGGAGGAAACAAAGAAGAAAAGTTATGGTTTGGCTTATGCTACAAACAGATGTCAGCCATTGTAACAGTATGGTGTTTGTTTCTTTAACAGCGGCAATGTCGGTGAAGGATGTCTTACAAAGCTTAGTTGATGATGGTTTAGTAGACACTGATCGGATTGGGACTTCTAATTATTTTTGGGCTTTTCCAAGTAAAGCTCTTCATGCAAGAAAACGTAAACTGGAGGAACTCCAGAATCAGGTAATTTGTGTTTGGTATTCTACCTGTTTGTTAGAGTAGGCCGGGGTGCCCAAACTTTTTTGGCCGTGGGCTGGTCACATGGTTCAGTGTGCCGGTCATGTAGTTCCTCCCCCCCCCCCGGAAACAGAAGTAAAACATGCCTTGCATGTTGTAAAACATGTTTTGCAACAGGATGAGATAAATTTTTGGCTGCCATTTTCTCTGCTGAAACCAGGCCCACACCACCCTCATAAGGATGTGTTTTACTTCCGCTTCCAGGAGCGACAAGGGTGGCATGGGCCGGATGAATTGGCATTGGCTGGATCAGGCCCATGGCCCATAGTTTGGGCAGCCCTGCAGTAGGCAGTGACAGGGTAGGACTCTGGAGGCCTGGGTTCAAATCTCCATTTGGCTATGGAAACTCATTGGAATGGCAGCACCAATAAAACTACTCCTTAAACATCTCATCTTGAAAGCCTTGTTAGGGTCACCATAAGTTGATTCTGATTTGACAGCACACAACACACATACTACCTGTTATCCTGTTGCACACAGACATAGAATATGACTAAAAGCCAACTATGTGTATGATTATGTTGACCCTTTTGGTGCCAGCTGATGTGGTCTAAATAGGGTCACTTGAGATCATGAGGAGGAGCAATATGCCATTTGGTGCAAGCCTCACATCCAAGTAGCATATCAACCTCAAGCAAGGCTATTTAGTTTGGCTCCTTCCGCTGTCAACCAAACACTTCTCCTGCTCTTCTGTGGAGGAACAGGGAAAGTGCAAGTATCCTTATTGTTTGCCTGTGCTAAACTGTCGCCAATGCACTGAATGACTTAGATTAAATTCTGTCCCAGATCCTGCCAACCTAGCAGTTTGAAAACAAGAAATTGCAAGTAGATAAATAGGTACCAGTTCAGTGGGAAGGTAAGCAGCATTCCAGTGTCTAGTCATGCCTACCACATGACCACGGAAATGTCTGCAGACACAGACTGCTAGCTTTTTGGCTGTAAACCGAGATGAGCACCGAACCCTAGAGTCAGACACGACTGGCTTTCGAGCAAGGGAGTAGTACTGATTGGCTCTTCACACAAAGGCAAATACAAAATAATGCAAACCAGCAGGGGAAGTATTCAATTTGCTGATATCCTGAAGTGGCTCACTTCTTAAACTACTTCATGACACCGGAAATTGACATTGGAAGAGTCTTTGAAAGCAGCAGTGTTTGATTTTGGTTCATTCCCAATGACTGCACGCTTTGAAATGGACTAAACTAGAGAGCACCTATCTGAACCAAACAAGAAGAAGCCCCTGACAAGTTCAGAAGAGTGTGGGTAAGGGCACTCTGGTGGCTGATCGATCTGCCCTAGTGATCAGGTCATCTGATCAGCAGATAGAAGAGTGAACCAACCCACCCCTACAGTGCACCAAACAGCAGGACAAATAGCCATCTGACCAAATCCTTCTTTTCAAATCAAATTTCCCCCTACTTCACTTCTTACATCAATTAAACCTATTTGCTTGGTATTGTAATGCTGTCTGTCCTTTTAAAAAAGCCTAAGCAGGATTTGCTGCCCTTTTCTTTCAAATATTTTTTTATTTAGAAAAGAATCGTTTAGATACTAATAATAATTTTGTGCCAGAAAACATTCTGGGTTGAAAGGATTTTTTGCTGGAAAAACTCCACTCAGGGGATGCCCAAATGAGGCTCCTTTCATGTCCCCAAGATCTTTTCCCACTGAAGTGGTCCCTATTTATCTACTTGTGATTTCTTGCTTTCAAACTTCTTGGTCAGCAGGAGCTGGGACAGAGACAGGTGCTGAATCCGTCATGCAGTACCCGGGTCGCGAACTGCCGACTTGCCAGGCCTCCAGCTAACAAGGCAAGCTTCTTAACCACTGAGCCACCGGGTTGGGGAAGAGTGCACAGTCCAGTGGACTATTCTTGTCTGTGAGCTCTTATCCTGGGAGTCTGTTTATAGTCTCCCAATTTTTGTGTTACACCTTAGAGTGTGGAAACTAAATCTCTCAGACTTGCTGTCTTCCATTACTCAAGAAGACAAGAAGACTTTCTTATGCATGTTAATATCTTATGGCATAAAATGTATGATATACCTACTAGTTATTAATCCAGGATGTGGAGTAGATATAATCATTTTATGCGTATAGTATTCTATAACAAAATGTTATCCAAAACAGAATTTTGAAAGGACTGGTCCTGCTTCAAGGCTTACAGTCTTAAGTCTTCAGAAAAGATGCCTAATTGTATCTCTCATCTGAATGAACTTTACAAGATAATAAAACAATTTTATGAGATGTCAGGTGATTGTGGTAACCTTTCCTGTTTGAGGGATTACACAAGTGCTAGCCCAGATATTCCCAACCTATGGCCCACAGGCCAGATCCGGCCCCTGGGCTGAATTGCCGCTGACGCCTGAAGTCCCCCAACATCACTCGAAGTGCCGAAATCGCCATGTTTTCACACTGAAACATCGCAAAAATGTGGTGAAAAATTCAAAAATGGTGTGAAAATGTTCCTCCCTCACTACAAGGGAAGTGGCAGAGGTGGAAAAAACACCCGGGAATGCGGCGCAAATGCTTGCGCTGTCCCTGCCAGGAAGAATCATGTGACTGGCCCCTCAGCTGACTGAGGGGGGACCCCTGTTCTAGTCAATGCTCTAATGTGTGTTGAATTTCCTGCAAAATATTCAGCAACATAACAGCAGTTGCAAAATATTGTTGTGGCTGCTGTTATCATTTTAATTAACAAAGACAGGACATAGACATACTACATTGCTTGTATGTTGATTGATTTTTAACATTGTTGAATCTGCTCTGGTGTAGCAAAACTATAAACTGGTGAATTGTGGGAATGTCTAGATGCGGATTTGTACAACGCTTGGGCCTGGAAAGCTTATGTGCCACTAGTACTTTTAAAAAGTGTATAAACTAAAATGTATTGTGCACGTGCAACCAAATTCACATAAACACAAGAAGGTTTTCTCTCCCTTATTCCCCGTGCGTGTACGTGACACATAGACACAAATTCACACAATGCCAGTCTTTCAAGCACACATTCAGCATAGGAGTGACAGTTAGAACCTTTATACTTTATTGAGGAATAAATACAGAGCCTCACCCACCACAATTCAAAATAGCAGTGGTGTCTGACTCATTTGCACCCAACCAGAAAAAATAAGTCTCTTTGTACTTGGACGTTTAAACGGTGTAGCTGCAGTGACTAAAACTTGGTGCCAGCTGACTGTGCAGGAAAAAACAGCCTCCTGTAACCCTGGAAATGTTTTTAAATCAATGTGTCCTATGCCAATCATCTGTGTTATGAAGTGTGACAGCAAACAACACCTGACATGACATGTAATTTTCTGGTAATTTAGAGATTGCTGCTAGCAGTTAAGTAGAAATTTAAAAACAACCTCCATGATAATTAATATACAATTTAAAATGTTTTAGAAACACTTTTTCTTCTGTTTGCATCGGAAATATTCAGAATTATATTAGTCACTATCATGTATAGAAAACTGAGACCAGAAGTGACTTAGGTGCGACCATTTTCACTAAATCCACTTTACTTCTGCTTAAGCTTAGTGTTGTCCAAAACTGCTAATTTATAACAACATACTCTAATCCAAGGGTTCACAAACTACAGCCTGCAGGTTGGACTCGGCCTGTGGCAGCAAACCATCTGGCCCACGGCGGCGACCCCAGAAGTGAAAACATATGCATTTACGACAGCCATAAACATGCCCTCGCTTGCACAAATGCACCCGCTGCGGTTTACGGGAGGGGGAACCCATGGGTCCAGCCCACTCAGCTGTTTGAGGGGGTGTGGTCCGGCCCGTGGTGTGAAAAGGTTGGGAACCAGTGTAGATGGCCTGCTGCCAAAACCTGCAAACACCAACTGAATCGGAGAAAAATTCTGTTTACTACATCAAGAATCTGAATACATCACCATCAGGGATGTAGTAGTTTAAGCTAGATGGCCTGCTGATACATCTTAAACTACTACATCCCTGATGGTGATGTATTCAGATTCTTGATGGAGTAAACAGAATTTTTCTTCCACCCAGTTGGTATTTGCAGGTTTGGAAAGGGCTATTGTCACATATCTATCTATATTTAATTAATTAGTTGGTTAGTATCATGTGTGAGCTGCCTTTTCTCCCGGTGAATGGACACAACATGGCTCATATTGTTGAAACAGGTAATACTAAAATCACAATAAACTACAGATTATAAATCAATTAAACTACAACAATAATTAAATATCAGTTACATTTTTAAATTAAAGAGAGATGGAATCCTGCAGCTCAGACAGTTTATCCCAAATAGGACAACAAACAGTCATGACTGTGTCCAATCTTTCCCATGAATTGATCTTAGCTCAAATGGGAAAGTGATTTGAACCCTCTTATGTAGATGTCTACATCCTTATTTTTCATTCAGTGAATGAACTACTGTATCATACACAAGTCTTCTTTGGGTGAAATGTATTCATTCACTTTGTTGACGTGATCCAGATTTCCATGGTGGGCAGAGTGTATTGGTTGATACGACAGTAGAATATACTTCCATTTTGATCAAGTTCATTAGATGGCCTTAAGCCAGGGGTCCTTAGCCTTTTTAAGCTGGGGGCCAGGTCACGCTCCCTCAGACTGTTGAGAGGTCAGACTGGTGGTCCCCCACTCATGACCATCCCGAGCCCATCACACACACCAAAAGCCCCACCACCACTTACCGGCCTGGAGGAGCTGTGTCGCATGAGTGAAGGAAATGCGCCCACAGCTGCCGGAAATGCCTCTGCAGCAGCCAGAAATGCAGCTGCTTCCTCTGCTTGGCTTGGCATGTCCCTAATGGTACTCAGTAGCAGGGTGGATGTTGTAAGCCAAGGATTGAGGCAGCTGGAGTGATGGCATGGGCCAGATGATTTGGTGCTGGGTCCGGGCCGCAGACCATAGGTTGAGTATCCCTGTCTTAAGTGGATGATGGTTTCTCAGCCTAGACTCAATCTCGACCTTGTGAGAATAAAATGGTATAAGCCTCTATATGTCACTCCAAATTCACTAGAGAGATGATTTGATATTTAGAGTGTGATAGGCAAATATTGCATATAAAAAACTTCTAAAGTGCACAATGCTATCTATAAATAAGACCTTGTGTTGTGATTCCAAATCTTTCTCATGTGAAGAATTAGACTCATGACCTAGAACCTGGACAAGTTGCTTCTTGGGGCCAAAATGGTAGTCCAGAATATAACATTTTGAAGCTCTGTGAATAAGTGAGTTAATGAAACAAAACACTTCAGAGATGCTGTTTTGCATGAATGCCAGTATTCATGTTTTGGAGAAAACTCAGAGTACTTCCAAATGTTTTTATTCAGCGTTGCATGGAGAATTTTGAGCTGATGATAGCTTGATATCATGATGCACTGTTAATTTGCTATGTTTTCCAGAAACAACACAATCAGGCTTTCTCCCCATTTTGTCATTTCCTTAAGTATGATTCTTTTACTGGTGAAACTAATTCTAGTCCCTTAGCGGCACTTATGCTTGGCTTTTTGGTAATTAGTAGATATGTGGTAATTGGTAGTGTTCCTTCTTCCATTCTGGTAAACTTACATGCATGATCGCTCTTGAATATGCTTTTGTGTTTTGTATCTGTAACAGGCATATATTTTGCAGGTGAACTTTATCCTAGGATTTTATCTCTGTTTTGGGAAGAGGTTCAGCTGTAGTATGGAGTTTCTGTTTGTGTGTCAGTTGTCAAGAGACATAGGCACACTATTTGGGGGTGGGCAAGCTTTCTGACATTGGAAAGGCAGAGCCTAAAGCATTTGGCATTAATCACAGATTATACCAAGACTAGTTAAGACAGGAAGAACTTTGTGTGAAATGATCAGTTTTAAGATTTGAAATGAGGGATAGGAAGCTCAACTTATTATGCTGAAGTCTATGAAAGTTTGTAGAGATAATTTTTATTACCAACTGCCCGTGCTGGTCAATGACCGTAATAAAGTGACTTGAATTTGAATTTCCAGCTGCCAGAATCTTCTAGGTCAGTGATGGTGAACCTTGGCACTCCAGATGTTCTTGAACTTCAATTCCCAGAAGCCTTGATCAACAAGAGTACTGACTTGGGCTTCTGGTAATTGAAGTCCAAGAACACATGGAGTGCAATGGTTCACCATCACTGTTCTAGGAGATCTCCTTAGACTACAGTTCCCAGAAGCCTTCATCATTGGCTGTGCTGGCCAAGGATTCTGGGACCTATAGTCTTGGAAATTAGCAACCAAAGACTAATGGACCAGACATGCATTATTTTTAAACTTTTGAACCAGTGTTCTTCACTGATGTCAAATATACCAGAGACTGGTATATTTCATTCTTATTAAAATTTACCAAGAACAAATGCTATGCTGTAGTGTAAAAGGAGCACAATTTCTACAATTGATTACAATTTATTAATAATTTATTGCTCACCATAGTGTTAGCACTCCAGAAAGGGCATCTATACCTATAAATCCAAGAGTTAACCATTGGAACTTGCTATACGTTTCTGCACCCATCCATCTTATCCCGTACCGAGCCTCCTGCAGTCACCTGAACCCGATACGGAGGTTACTGAAGGTTTGAGAAACGCGCCAGTGGGGCAAGAGCCCCACGAACGCGAACAAAGGGAAAGAACTTCAATTCCAAACATTCTTTGTGCCGCGCCACAGCCAATCAGGCTGAGAGGTGCGAGCAAAAAGAACGTAGGGAAACGCGGAACGGCCAATTAAAATTGAGCCACAGAAAAAAACTGCCACGCAAACCACAAACGCAAAACTACAAGTCCCAGCGTCCTGTGCGCCGTGAGCACATAGAACGCTGAGAAAGCCGGCGCGGGGAAAATAAAATTACAAAATGCAATGGGAGCGTAAGTCCGCCTCAGGCGGACGTAGCGCCTCACAGCTTCGCAAAACAGAAAGCCTGGCTTTCTTTCCCAGAGCAACGGGGAGAAGAGGGACTCCCTCTCCTCCACGCTACCCAGCCAAAGACACGGCGAGACCACTGCCGGCCTCAAGGAAAGTTGAGCCGGGGTGGGGAAAAACACCCAAAAACAGGCAGCAGTTCGTCAGGGGAAGCACCCTCCCTGGTGGATGACTGGCTGATGCCTTTGTATTTCCAAATACAAAAACAGCAGCCAGCAATCTGCAAGGAAGAGCACCACCCCTTACGGATCGCTGCCTGCCCATCTCCGGTTAGGTAAGCCAGGAGAAAAAGGAGACAGAGAGGAGAGAACCATCGTTAGGCAGAGATAGCTCTTCTCTGCCTCTTCCTTCTTCCCTGACCTACCTGACGAACCTTACCAGCCAGGGGAAGAACGGGCTGACTTCCTCCTCCTCCTTTCCCCCATTGCTGCATCGAAATCAAAATTCAAAGCAGCAATGGGGAAAAGAGGAACCGACAAGCAGCCTGTTCTTCACGCTAAAGTAAACACCAAAACCAAACACCAAAATTAATAAATAAAAAATAAAACAAAAATAAATCAATAATAAAAAACCCATTAGTAAACAAAAAAGTAAACCACAAAATACACAAACAAAAACATCCACAATACCACAAAACCACATACAAAACACCTAACTACAACACGAAAATACCACAAATTATACAAATAAACAACAACTAATTATACAAATAAACAACAACGAAATAAGAAAAATTAAACAAAACCAGAAATAACCAAACCAATTAAACAAACCTAAAACTCAACCAAAACAAAAAAGAATAATCAGAAACACCTCCCAGCCCACCACCACAAAAACAAAATATAGAAAAAACCCCAGAAGAAAGAAAACCAGAGAACTCACCAGCACGTCCTCCCTCCACGACGACCAGAACAGAAATGAAGAAACAAAGACTAATTACCAGAAGAAGCCCCACCCAAAGGCCAGGAGAGAAAAAACACGTGAAACGAAACCAAAACCACTAGCAGCCCCACCTGCAGGGCAGAATAGTAAAAACAACTCAAAAACACCAACAGCCCCACCTAGAGGCCACAAGAGTAAAAACAAGTCAAAAACATTACAATAAATCAAAAGTTTACACAAATCACAAACATATGTTAAATAAATAAAATAAAAAGATTTATAGCATCCTGTGCTGAGTTTTAACTCAAATAAAACCCCAAAACATCTAAATACAGTTTAAAAACATTGAATGTAAAAAACATGTAGTTTCACATTTTAAAAAATATTACCTACGGTACAACTATTAACAAAAAAAACCACAAACTAAAACATTATTTGGTTAAATAAAACAATTTGAAACAATTATATCATCTTTTGTTCTTTTTTTTAATCCCCCCCCCCCAAAAAAAAAGCTGATCACAGTTTATAACAGCCTGGCAACACCGGGCAACCTATGCTAGTACTCTGTAAGGAACATGTAGTAAGAAGCAGAATACACAGGAAGGGGCAGGCCAATACAAGGCTCTGAGTTGGATAGGACTTGATTAAGCATAAAGTTCCAGGAAAACAGCCTTACTGTAACTAGGGCATTATGCTCTAGTCCAGTGGTTCCCAATGTGGGCCCCACGCTCTAGTCCAGTAGTTCCTAATGTGGGCCCCACGCCCCACAGTGGGACTTCAGTTCCCAGGAACCTAAGTCAGTACTGAGCTTTGGCTTCTGGGCTTCTGGGAATTGAAGTCCAAAACCCAAAGGTTGGGAAACACTGCTCTAGTCCCAACATTTAGTCATATTTGCTGAGAAGCATCCATATTAGCTTCCTTGTAGAAACGAATAATGGAGGCTCTTTTTCTTTTTGGCAACCATTTTATTATAAATGATACTTCCTGTTCCTGCTTCTCTGTCCCTCATTCATACCACCTTCTGAAAGCTTGGGTCCTCTAGCTATACCTCTCATTCAGTGGACCATGTGGCGTCAATGATCGAGTGAACACTGCAGCTTTCTAGCCCTTTCTCTTTAGTAGAGTTAGCTTTTGGTGGAACACGTCTGCTCCTAGAATGCATTTCCCAAAGGAAAATGTTGAGTACCACACCAACACCCGGTGGGGGCAGATTTATGAGTAAGATCTTGTACGCAAGGTGTTTAAGAGGGAGGATTAAATGACAACTCCCTCTACTTTGTAATTTGGTGTGGTTTCTTTAGATATTCTTCTAAGGTTGGGAAAAGCTGGTCTTTTGTACAATGAGTCCAAGGTCTTGTCGTATGCTATTTGTTTTGTTTAGTAGCTTGTCAAAAATAGTCAGACTTTTCTCAGTGTTGTTTTATGTTTGCTGCTTCGTTTCAAGAATGGGAAAGGCTTTGATTTACCCTAAAAAGTAAGCATTCAGACTATAGATCGAACTCCTCATTCTCCCTTAAAACAAAAGCACCTAGAGGACAACTTTAACTTTCTCCATGTCAACACAGAAGGTGAGCTCCCCTGGCTTGATTCCCTTAAGAAGAAAAGTAGATTTTTTTAAAAAAAATCTCAGAAGACGCTAATTAAGCTTTCTTCTCCAAAACATAGGTCTGTCAAACAGGACTAATAACATTTATGCAATCGTAGATAGGACTGTTTTGCAAATCAGCAGTTTGTAGACAATGACACATCAAAGTCTGTGTTTCATTTTGGCTCTTTCACAGTACTAGTGATGTACTGTACAGGGAGCATGTAGAGCAAGGGTGCCCAAACTATGGCCTGTGGGCCATATCAGGCCCCCAACGCCAATTCATCAGTCCCATGCCGCTCCCAGAAGTGGATGGGAGACACATCCACCAATTTGCATGCACGTCCGGAACCTCTTCCGGGAGTGGCGAAACCACTTCCAGGAGTGGCGGGGACGCATTTGCGCATGTGCAGATACAGCTGGAATCATTTCCAGGAGTGGCGGAGACACAGTTGCACATGCACAGAGATGTCCGGAACCACTTCCAAGAGTGGCACAGCCGCTTTTGCACATGTGCAAATGCACCTGGAGCCACTCCCAGAAGTGGTTCCTGATGCACATGTACAAATGTGCCCATTTCTGGGGTGTGGTCAGGCCCCCGGTGCAAAAAGTTTGGGGCACCCCTGATGTTGAATAAGTAGAATAATTCTGTAGTGTTACGATCTGACCTTCCTTTCTTTTTTACCAGCATCACTTTTGCTTTCAATTAATTTCCCCTCGTCATTTGGTAGTTTCCCCTGCCACCTTTGCTCTGTGATAGCGCACATGTTTTGTCTCAGTGACAGTGCACAACATGTTTCCAAGTCAAGTTTCCAACTTCTGCTGGAAAAACATATGTCCAAATAACATAAATTAACTCGTGGCCTCTCCATGTTTTGTTTTGTGTCCTTTCTCAAATACACCTCCCAACAGCCTTAGCCTGCACAGCTTTACAACCATTAGTTGTTTTTGTTTCTTAAGGACTTCTCTTAGTGCTAATTAAAATGCTTAACAATTAAAAATAATTTATTATATTTTCTTTTACAAAAGCTCTTGTAAACTGCATGTGGATTAAAGCTTTGATTTATCATTGAAGATTAAGCATAATTAAAGCTAACCATATGTTGTTTCTTAAAATGTGAAAATTTTCAAAGTTAAAATCAAATCCATATGTGAAGTCATTATTGTTGCTTGGGTGCTGTTTCTTTTCTTTCTTCAGTTCTCGGAATATTGCCAGAGGAAAAAAAATTTAGAGGAGAACATTGAGAAATCAAAAATTGGACGTCAGGATACTGTGAGTATCTTTTTTTTAAATTTATAAATATCCAGAAGAAGTTATAAACTAAAAACTTGAGGGGATTATTGGTGTAAAAGTGTTCTTAACTACATCTTTTTTTCCGGTGGGAGCAATAACTCATTGAGTTTTCTCTGCTACAGAACTGTCAAGCCACTGTTTTCAAAATCTGGGAGCCGGGCACGCATGCGCAGTAAACTTCCAGGTGCCGGGCAGGAAAGGGCTTACTGCGCATGCGCACAGGGTTTACTGGGTTACTGCACATGCGCAGTAACCCAGTAACCACTGCACACATGCGCAGTAACCCCTGCGCACGTGCGCAGTAACCCCTTTCCTGGCCGGTCAAATTACGGGATGACGGCGGGAAGGAGGGGGAAGGAGCGCTAGATTATGGGATTTCCCGGCCAATTCAGGATACTTGACAGGTATACTCTGTAACAAAAGACAGATACAGTATCAATAGCATCTTGGGTTTTTTTAAGGTAGAGATTATCTATGTGCTTTTGCCTAATCTGGCCCACAGGGCCAATTAATCTGGCCCTCGGTGAGTACTTAGGCACAGCCGTAAGTTCCTCACTTCCTCCAGAAGTGCCCAAAATACAGCCGCCGCAAAAACCAGAAGTGCCCTAAGTGTGGCAAAAAATTACAAAAATGGAGCAAAAATGTTCCGCAGATCCTCCCGTAGCCATGGGAAGCAGCGGAGGCTGCAAAAGCAGCCGAAAAAATGCCGTGATTGCACCCGCCACCGTGGAAACTGGAAGCACTGGAAGTGGCAGGAGGAACCATGCCTCAACCCGCACAGCTGTGTGTCAGGGTGGGTCTGACCTGTGGTGCGAAAATGTTGCAAACCCCTGGTCTAAAGTAAGCGAACATAATACAGTGGTACCTCGCTTAAAGAGCATAATGTGTTCCACAGGATTGCTCTTTAAGCAAGTTGCTCTTTAAGCAAAACACTTGGGAAAAGTGCTGCTGCTACCATTTTAAGTGACCGGTTGTGACTTCTTGGTGTGTGTGTGTGTGCGAACCTCGATTTAGTTGTTAAGTAAGTTTTTTGTTGGTTTTAGTTGTTAAGCGAGGGCAACCATTCAGAGAAAATTCTGCTCTTTAAGCGAGTTAGTCTCTAAGCACTCTTTATGCGAGGTTTAACTGTATTTTCACATTTGATGGCAGCTGCTGATATCCGAGCAGGTAGTCAGCACACCTGCACAATGGGGTTAAGATTGCTTTAGTTTTGCTGAGAATAATGTAGATTAAAAGCATACTGAAGAGTTGAGAAGAAGGTTTTACACTCCTCTCCCTCTCAGTGATTCTTACCACCATTGCTAGCTCTGTGCTATGATCAAAAAGATCCCCAACATTGACAGGGGACTGAAGTGATGTAAGTTTCAGGATCTCATATAATATGGGACCTGCAGGTTTTGATCTTCTGGATTAAGAGTTTCCAGTCTGGCCAGGTTATCCTACTATGGTAATAGAGAAGACCAGGGATTCTCAACCTGTGGCCCATGGGCCCCCACTGCCTCCACCACACCAGGAAGTGCCATGTGGTGGAGGAAGGGCAAAATAGCCATCCAGCCCCCAAAGCTGTCTGAGGGAATGTGACCTGGCCCCCAGCTTTAAAAGGTTGAGAACTCCTGGAGTAGACCATACTGCCAGCGACTCAATGCCAATTGTCAGGCGGCGATTAACTAACCCTGAGAACTAATGACTCGGGTGCCAGAGTCCACAGGGAAGGGTGATGGTCCCCAAGTGGATTAAATCCCACTTAAATCCATTTTGATAGAGGGCAGCACTTTCATCAATCCTGGCCTGGGGCTGATGAGGATTTTGCGTGCCCAAAGGGCTCAGGACCAGAAACTGACTCGTGGAACTGGATCAGTGGTACAGGGTTAATGCTGCGATGTGGAAGGCAAATGAAAGGCCACTGCATTATGTTCTCAGGACAGTCTTCATGGCTGATCACCATGATGATCACCAATATTTGGATTCGGATACAGCAGCAGAAGGATTAATAGCTGGTGTTTGTTTGAAAAAAGAAACCTTTTCCCTTTAGCTTGCTCAATTGCTAGTGAAGATAAATAATGAGAGTGGAGCATGCCTACTTCTGTACCATTTAACCAGGGTGTTGCAGGGATGCTATTCCAAAATTGTTGTCAGATCCACCAGTATAATATTGGAAAAGCTTTGTGAATAGCTAGAGGCAAGGGCACTTACACTTTTCCATCAGGCTTCAGATACGAGTTAATGTAAATATCTCTCTCAAACACACACACAGTAGAATACCTGAATTTCCTTCCATTGCAATCACTTCCTTTTAAGATTAACTTTGGATTCTCCCAAAATAAATTGAACTCAGGCAGAACGTGCTGCACTAATGAAGGAACTCACCGCTCTACGACAGAAGAAAGAGCAGCTGCTAGCAGAAATAGATAAATACAAAGAATGTGATCCAGATGTTGTCGAAGAAATCCGTAAGTCATAATTTAAAATGTCTTCACGTGCTGCGTATTCATTGCTGGCCCCAAGACTTTTTTTTTTTTTTTTTGCTGTGAGAAGCAAACAGTTCTGCCATTCCTGATACAAAAAATAAACTGAATTAACTGGTGAATTTCACTTCAGCACAGAGGATGAGATAGATCCTCCACTGCAACTGAGGACAACAGACTAATTTTTAAGTTGTACAGGATAAGAAATGGACACAAAAGTCTTCCAGCCCACAGTGATGAAGAGTTGAGGATGAGGGATTCCTCCTGTCCTCAGCATCTTTTGCCTGAAGTGCCTTATGGCAGGAAGAGACCCATTTGTGAGTTTTAGACAATAACTAAACTTTTGTAGCATAATACTGCATGTTGTAAGGACTGTGGTGGCTTCCTAAAATGCATTTATGACAGCCATGGTTCCATTTACGGCAGTATTTTGCGCATGCACGGGTGCATTTTATTTCCGCTTCTGGGAGCAGCAAGGGCAGTGTGGGCTCGATGATTTGGTGTCGCAGGCCGGATCCGGCCCATGGGCCATAGTTTGGGCACCCCTGTTCTATACCGAAATAACTCCTAGTTTCCTGGAACCTACTGATACTACCTCTGATGAGGAAATGGTGTATTCGGAGTACATGAACATTGGCAGTATCAGGAAAAGATGGACTGTCTCAAACACATTATATTCTCAGGACAGTCTTCATGGCTGATTTCCATGAGGATCGCCAGTATTCGGATTTGAATATGTCAGAAGAAGAAGAATCCTAATTATTGCAATTGGGATGTGACATAGTGCAATTTGGAGGCTATGTGTCTTCAATTAAAAAAAACCTTGTCATGTGACAATGCATTTTTAGTGAGCTAAAATATTTCTTTTTAGAGGCTTTCTGTAAAATGAAGGGACTGTTTTGCCAGGTCGCCTCTGTTTCTATACCCAAGTGTTGCATATGAAACACTTCTACATAGCGATCCCTCTACGAGGCTGCAGTTGTTAAAGTAATGGATCTTTGTGAACCTTTAAAAAAAAAGACTTGTCAAATCCCATCAGTACAGACTTCCTGTGTCCCTTATGGAAAGGTCAGACTGTCAGATTTCATCAGTCCCTAAGTATTGTCTTTTCAAAAAGTGTCTGATTGGGTTTGTCAGGACTAAGTAACAAAAGACTCCTGGCAAGTATACATAAATACATTGTCTACAACGGTATATTGGGCTTAGCTGTACTGTCCTCATATTATTGACCTATTTTTTGGGATTCTCACCCTCTTGTTCTACCTCTGAATAAAAAAATATCTCTCTGCAATTAGCCGTAGCAAACAAACCAAATATCTGTCTCTTCTATTTTGAAGTATCCCTGGTCACCTCCATATAAGCATATCTGTCAACCATCCCGATTTGGCCGGGATTACCACGGAATTTGATGCCGATTGACGTCATAACCTGCCCCACGCTGCCAAAACCCCGTAATTTGGCAGCGGGGGAAAACGTTTTTCACACATGCGTGGAAGCGCTCCACCGCTTGTGCAGCCCCTACACAAGTGGCGGAGCGCTTCCACGCATGTGTGGAAGGGTTCTACACAAGTGTAAAACCCTTCCACGCATGCGTGGAAAGCAACCTGCGCACAAGCGATCTGTGCAGGTCCTGTTTTTTCCGGAGCCGCGGGTTGACAGGTATGCATATAAGTCCCACTCTTAGATTTCTGCTGCATGAACAATAAAACAACATGGAGCAAAAGTGGGTCTCTGTTCATTCTCTTTTACTAGTTTGCGATGCCTAACAATCAGTAGTTGGCTTCATTTCAAGTATATCACCAAAATATGACTCTTCTCTCTTGACAGTCTTTGATCTAAGCATATGCGGGTGCATTTACAGCTGTCGTAAATGCATCTGCTTTCACTTCTGGTGCCAGCGGCAATGCAGGCCACATGAAATGGTGCTGCAGGCCAGGACCGGCCCATGGGCTGTAGGTTGTGAACCCCTGTTTTAGCACGTGCAACAGGATAGTCAGCAATCTTTTAGATCATTGTATGAAGCTCCATTTAAATGATATAATATTTGCACATATTAACATCATTTGTATAAGATATTCTAATGGTAGAGTTTGGCTCTTCCTGATACAGATGTTTTCTTTTAAATTTTTGCACACAGCTTTCATAGTCAGGCTATGCACAAGAAATTCTTTGTTCATCTACTGCAAGGGAGCCAGAAACAGTGTTATGCCTTATTAACGTTTATTTGAAAAATGTCAGAAACACATGACCCAACAGAGGATGGAGATTGGCTGTTCATGCACCGCTCACATAATAAGCGGAATACTCTGCAGGTCTTTGAACTGTATCTTAGAAAAATTCTGTACCGAGATGGTCAACTATCTGAATGTAGGCTTAAAATAAGCTTATTGTTTATTTTGAATAGAGGCAAATACGTCTCATTAGAGATTGGCACATGAAGTTTGTCTCTTTAGTAACTGAGCTAAATCTCCAAAGTATGAGATTGAAAATGGGGTTTCACTCAGTTGAACACAGATTTAAAATGCTTGTCTTGTAGTCGCCATCAAAGTAACAAGCACCTTAGGATAGTAGGTATAACTTCTATATTTGCACTTGTATATATTAGACTACAGTACTTTTCTTCAAGTTCTTATGTTCTGATGGTCTTCAGGACAGTTGCTGCTTTTCCTGTAATCATCTTACTGTTTCAGTACAAGAGTTTAACTCTCTAGGACAGGTGTTCCCGACCTTTTTATGCAATGGGCCTGACCATGCCCCCCTGGACAGTTGTGTGGGCCAGATCACCCCCACGGAAGTGAGCACATTTATGGCTGCCGTAAATCTGGCCACTTCCGTGTTTACAAGAAAAAACGGGCTAACGGTATTAATCCACTGAAAAAAAATTGCAGCGTTGAAGCACAAGCAATAATATTTATTCAAAAATAAAAGTACTTGTATTGCAGTGGCTTAAGTGGCTAAGATGCTGACTGGGAAGCGGAAGGTCAGCAGTTCGATTTCCTAGTACTGCAGGACGGAAATGAGCTCCCGTCTTCATCCCAGCTCCTGCCAGCCTAGCAGTTCGAAAGCAAGAAATTACAAGTAGATAAATAGGGACCACTTTAGTGGGAAGGTAACAGCGTTCCGTGCGCTCCAGTGTCTAGTCATGCCTGCCACATGACCACGGAAACATCTGCAGAAGCAGACAGCGCTGGCTCTTCGGCTTAGAAACAGAGATGAGCACTGCACCCTAGAGTCGGATATGACTGGCTTTCGAGCAAGGGAAACCTTTATTCAGTATTACTTCAAAATAAATTCCTTGTATTCAGTGAAACTGTAATCCAATAAATTTCCTCAATGGGAGTTCAAAATGAAAGTCTCTTATAGTCAATTATGGAGCAATCCAACACATAATATTATCATGTATAAAGAATGAATTTCTCGCACTTCATAGAACAGTCCAACAAGTGAATTATCCCATGCTTCAAAATTGAATTTCTCACACTTCAAACCCATTCCGATAAATGGTTTTCGAGAAAATTCTTCATCAGGAAGATTAACCTATATCTAGAGCAAAAATAAAAATATAAATATATAAAAAACATCATCTCAATCATGAACAATGACTATGACTATAAACAGTGGCGTGAATCTCTCTATATGTAATATAATCCTGCGGCTGGCTTACCCTTTTGCATCAATGGCCTCACTCAGTTACTCTTTCAGTGCCTAATGACGTTATTGACCAGAGAATTTGCCGCATATTTAATCACACTTGCAGTGATGTAGTGAGAATAATTAATGACAGTGTTAAAGAGCACAACACCCAAACTGTAAATCTCATGACAAGCCTGTTTCCCCATAGATTGAAGCAATCCATCACAGAAAACATGATAGGTCTGTGTCCTGATTAAGTCCTCTTGGAGCCAGCAATCTTAACAAATTAACTTCCGTGTTTACAACAGTCGCGGGCGCATTCATGCATGTGTGAGCACATTTTACAGCTGACACAAATGCGCCCGCCTCCACTTCTGGGTATGGTGGTGGCAGGCCAGATGGAATGGTGCTGTGGGCTTGGGCTGGCCCATGGGCCGTAGGTTGGGAACCCCTGCTCTAGGAAGAGTACACAGCTGCTGTTGTCTAGCTTCTGTCTGCAATCATTTTAGATATTACTGGATTATATTTTTCAGACCTTTCGCAAGTAACACTTGATGTAATTCCTTGAGAATGCCAGAGGAATACAAACATCTTGTAGGGCAAAGTTTCCCAACCTTGAGCCCCCAGATGTTCTTGGACTTCAATTCTCAGTAGCCCTGATCAGCAGGTGTGCTGACTTGGGCTTCTGGTAATTCAAGTCCAGAGACGCCTGGGGGCCCAAGGTTGGGGAACCCCGTTGTAGGGGATTTGGCTATTGTAAGTTGAAAGAAATTCTAGTTGCAGGTGTTTACAACCTAACAATTCATACCAATCTGAGCCATTTCTTGTTTTGTGAATTCAATTATCAATTCTATCTTCATTATCAACATTCTTTTTTCAGTGTCAAGAGCCTGACGTTGCTTTTTATAACCATCTACAACTGGTCTTAAATGGTAAAGGGCCAGTTTTATGTACAGTATATAAATCCCTTTTGTGATTGTATACCTTAAGGTGGAGACCAATGCTATTTGGTAGTTAGGCCTATTTTTCCACCTCCAAAGTATCAAATACCTAGTTATGCAGAAGTATTAATATATTAATATTGCTAAGCTTTGCTCATAGCAGCCACACTAACCAAACTCCTGAAACTTTTGCTTTTGAAATTTGCAAATCAATTGCATAAGCAGTTTCCCACAAAATCTACCAAGCGGCAATATGCCTGAGGTCAGTAAAAGCTTTATACAAAGGTACCCCAGCCTCTTTTTTAATTAAGAGGAGGGTAACTCTAATATATATATATTTCATAATTTCTAGACAAGGCTTTTATTGTGCAGTAACTGGCAATTTAACAGAACTTTATAGAACTCAGGTATGGCCTTCTTTCTTTTGTAATCCTGTATTTTCCTAAGAGTTCTTCCAACTTTTTTGTTACAAAATGTATTAAGGAGGCTGTGTAAGGTCTTCTGATTTGGAGCAAGCATGCATCTGAAAATGTATTTAGACAATATATGTTCCTCTTTTCTTCGGATTGTTTTTTTTTTGACAGGATTACAGGCATGCCTTAGATTAATGCTTGTTAACATTTACTAGCTATGTTATGTGGGTGGAATATAGTTGTGAATTGTTTTGCCTGTGGCTGTGTCTTGATTGTTAATCAACCCAATTGGATTCCAATTCATTGGGGGTTTATTTTTTAAAAAAATTCGGGTGAAGGTCACTTGTTACTTGTCCCAGTTTCAGCGTCCTTTGAGAAATCTTGCCTGAGTGGGTTCTTTTTTAAAAACCTGCAACCACTGCAAAACACCCTCCTGATTTCCCCCTTTCTCCTTGGTCCTCTGTAGGTTTTCTTTCTATTCCTTTTTCTTTTATCCCTGCTTCCACAGCCTCCATTCCAAGGTGGGGCGATTGGCTTCCACCCCAGTCACTGCCTCTACCTTTGCTTCCATTCACAGCGGCTTGTGCACAGCCCCTCTTGCTACTGCTTTGCACTTGATAGGTAAAGCTAAAGACCACCCTTGTTCAAATCCAGTTGTATCCAACTCTAGGGTTCGGTGCTCATCTCTCTTTACAGCCAAAGAGTCAGCGCTGTTTGCATCTGCAGATGTTTCCATCTTCGTGTGACAGGCATGACAAGACACCGGACTGCACAGAACACTGTTTACCTACCCACCAACGTGGTACCTATTTATCTACTTGCAATTTCTTGCTTTCAAACTGCTAGGTTGGCAAGAACTGGGACAGAGACAGAAGCTCATGCCATTGTGCAGCACTTGGGTCTTGAACTGCTGATCTGCCAACCTCCCAGTCTTCAAGTTCAGTGTCTTAACCACTAAGCCCCTGCAGTCCCTTCTGCACTTGATACATAGTACCAAATATTTTTACATTATATTTTACTGTTCTACTATTACAACATTTTTTGCTCTGACAAGTGACCACTGAAGTGTTGTAGCGCTATAAAGGTTACAATGAGGCGGGAGCATTTTCAGGCTGCAGGAAATCCTGCAAACTTTACCAGGGCAAGAGGCACAATACACAATATGTGCTGATGCATGCATGATGACATGGAAGAATACAGCAGTTTAGGTATCAGTACAAAATAGACGACACCAGCCAGGTGATTTAAAATAAACCACTTCTCAGCAAGATCACGTGTACCCCAGCTGTGCGTAGTGTATTCCTCGGTATTTGAATCGCTTCCAAGCTGGCAAAACCAACACAAATGTAGGACTTTTTGCTCATCACATCACACCTTGTCTTACCGACAAAGCGAGGATAGAATATGAGTTCAGGAACAAACAACCAGTGGTGGGTACTCTTCCAGGCAGAGGAAACAGAAAGATGTATACAATACAAGCAGTCAAACTAGATCAGTGATGACACACCTTTTAGAGACGGAGTGCCCAAACTCAACAGGCTGCTGTCCACACTGCAGAGGGGTGGGGCAAACTCTGTGCTGGAGTGAGGGAGGAAGCGCTCCCATTGGACAGAGGGGCAAGGCAAACTGTGCTGGGGTGATGGCGTGCATGCCTACAGAGAGGGCTCTGAGTGCCCCCTCTGGCATGCATGCCATAGGTTTGCCATCACTGAACTAGATGATAAAGTGAGCACACTGTTACAAGCAGACCTCTCTTAAGAAACGGGCATTTGTTTACTTTAAACACAGTCCTTCCTTGACGCCACATATAGGGCCACCATCAGAAATTTCTGGGCCCCATACTGAGCAATCCTATTGGCCCCACACACATAGTTATGGCTGACGGCAGCAGAGCCCCTGTTGGCTCCGGGCTCTATACGGCAATACTGGTAGTACTGTCCTGATGGCAGCCCTGGCTACATACTACAGATTAGCTTGCTTTTGTTTTCTGATTGGTCATCTCTTCATTTGCAACTCTTGATTGCTCAGAGAGTGTCTGTGGAATGAAAATGTGTTCCTTCTAATTACAAAGCTGGCACTTTTATAACTTAAACTTAAAATGTAAAAATGATGAGTGGAGCAAATTAGCTATCTGTAAACACAATTGCAGGACACCACGAAGGAGGGAAATAAATAAAAAGTCTTAAAAGGATGTATAATGGAGGTGCATAACTCATGTTAGAGGAGAATTAACATTAAAGGAGGATATGGCTGAGGAACTCAACCTCCCCTACGTCACTTGCAGGCCTCTGAATAAGCTGAGGGTTGAAGTGCTTAAATATAAGACCAACATGCTCAAGTGGGGGCTGCTGGCAGACAACAACACACTGTGTGAATGTGGAGAGATACAGAATCCAGCTCATGTACTGTTCTGCCAATTACTGTCAGAAACATTCACCGATGAGGACTTACCTGTAAGTATGGCCAACAACAGAGCCAAGAAAATGGCTTCATTTTAGCAGTCCAGTGTTTGATCGGGACACGAAAGAAGAACTCATGTAGTCTACTTCCCCTCTCACCAGACATATTTTCTGTTGTCAACTACCACCAACAATATCAGCTAGCTAGACAGTCACCTTCCACATGTAAAAATGATAAGGGTTGAGGGGGATATCTAATGCACTTACTCTCATTTTCTCTTCTGTGTAGGTGTTAATTATGAGAATAGTACCTAAAAGGGGATGTTACAAAAACAGCATCTTCCCAAAGACAGTTTCAGTATATGTGATTGCATACATGAGTCTCATTCGCTATTCTGCCCAAAGTGGGACTTTCCTTTACTCTCAGCTATTATTTAAGATTCCTCTGATGGTGAGTGGGCCACAGGAGAGATTTCGAGTGCCTAGCTGCATGGTTATAATGTGAATTTATTTTACAGTGTATCTGAAAATGTATAACGCATGCAGATCTTAAGCAAGTTATGTTTTCAGTAACAGTTCACATAACCGTCCAATGCTGTGGTTGATTCAGAATTTGGAAACAGTGATCTGAAAAATATGTATATATATATATTCTAATTTCTGAAGAGGCATTGCCAACATAAGATTTGGATGGAGAAGGAAAAGTTATTTACATTTCCTCTTTCCAGGATGCCTGCAGCTCAACGGGCAGAAGCTCATTTCCTTCTCCAAAGAGTTTTATTTTTATTTTTAAAGCATATGTTTTAAACACACTGACATTTTTCACAGAGCTGCCAGTTGAGTCATGGACACTAGCCTTCCTTGTGAATTTCCAAGAGCAGTTCATTTTGCAAGTCACTCTTGCTTATGGTGCAGACTCCATAACAAAGAAACTTTTTGTGTTGCATTAATGTCTCCAGCTTCCCTAGAGACAAGCTCTAGGCTGTACATTGACCATAGCCAATAAATAATGTTAGGCAAGCAGGGGCAAAGCAGAGATGGGCGTGTGTGGGTGTGAGAAACATGACATCTCTTTCAGTATGAGAATCTGTGTCTTTAATCCATACATTTTGAGTGAAGGAAGGGGAGAGCTGGAATGCTTTTTTCTTTTCTTTTTTGCGCTTCCCTCACCTTCACACTGTTTATAGACTGGTCCATCCTAGAACGTACTTTATTTTGCTGTGTACTTTTAAAGCGGTGTTCTAGGGTTGACTTACACAGTCCATGGGGTGTTTGCCTTGAATCATAAATTACTTATTTTCATGAATAGGCAAATATGTCACCATGGACTCGTGAATCTCAGCCAAACAAGATTTCAATTTGAAGAGTATACTTCAATTATAAGAGTTACAATGATTAGTTTCCATGTTGCGGATTCCCCATGCCCCGCGGGGCATGGAACGGCCCGCCAGAGGCCACCGCGGTGAGAGAAGCTCCCAGCCCGTGGGTTCTGCGGCCGCCAAATTAAGGGGGGTGAATAAAATATAGGGTTTGATTCACCCAATTACCGTGACCTGACCTACGGCTCTGCCAAGTAAGCAGATAGCTGACTCCTGTGAAACATTAAGTGTGTAACTCATCCCCCGGCTCGGGGGAAAATCCCTGGCGCAAATAAGCCATGTTTGCCCCTGCCTAAGCCCTACACAATGGTCTTCCTCGCCCCGTGTTTGTCCAAGTTAATTAACTTCCCTTTGAGAAGTTCCCTATTAACCCGGGTACGTGGGTGAGGTAATTTTCCTGTCCGATGACAGTTTTGCCACCATTGCGCTTTCTTCCCTATAAATGATGTTGCCTTTTTCCAATAAAGTACTGATCTGATCTCGCTCCTTTTGCCTCGTGTCGTCACTTGATCAGTCTCCTCCAGGACATTAAGGCCACGCCAGTGGCCCCAATCCCTACATCTGGTGACCCCGACGTGATTTACTCGTGAGTAAAGCGGCCCAGGAGAGGTCTACTCACGGGTAGCGAACCACGCGGTCCGGTTCGACGCTTGAACCGCGACCCGTCCGCCCGGAGGACAGCGCGGCGCTCTGGCCGGCGGCCAGTCGGTCAGAAGGACGGCTAGCGGCGAGGCATTCCAAGAGAGGCATTCCTGCACTTTGCTCCCGGCTTTCGGGGAGACTTGCGCCAAAGGGAAAAACGTGTTCCGCTCAGGGCAGCTGTGAGCCCCTGACAGCGCAGAGGCCGCCGAGGGCCCGTGGCAGGAGGCCACGCTCCGAGCTCCACCCAGACGATCGTCGCCGAGACCAGTTACCTTGCCCCCAGACGCGTCAACCCGTCCCAAGGAGGAAACTTCGGAGGACCACTCGCAGGTAATATGGGGACCTGTTCTCAGGGACAGAGTCCGTCCGCTAGCCAAAAAACTCGTGAGGAAGAGTTTAGAATCCTGGCCAGGGTATTTAAGGTACGCTTTCACAGCAGGGAACTAGCGAGACTTTTGGCGTACCTTAGGGAACACTGCCTGCTTTACCCAGAAGTAGGTACGTTAACCCTACAGCTCTGGGATCGGATAGGAGACTGCATTCAGCAACCCCCGAAGGCCCCAGGAGGGATAGTTAGCACATGGAGGAAGTGTAGGAGACTCTTAGAGCAGATCGAGCCAGTCCGGATAGAAGCGGAAGAACCCCCGTTAGAGAAGTCATCAGTCCAGCCAGTCGAGCCGACTGCGCCCACCGCACTCTATCCGACATTCAAGTACCAGCAGAGTGGCGCAGGGAGCCTTCCCGCGGTGACAGCTGCAGACGTCACCGAGGGAATGCAAGGCATGAGAAGCGCAGGCGCTCCTCTGACAGCTTCGGGTTCCCGAGTTACCAAGAGTCCCCTTCAGCGCACAATTGAAGAGGAGATTAGGAAGGGGGAATTGCCAGCAGAAGAACTAGCTGAGCTCAGACAGATATGTCCAATCCGCATGGAAATGGACGCGCTCACGGGCGCACAGCAGATTGTTCACTCCCCAGTCCCGTATAAGCTGCTCATGGCGATGCGGAAGGCAATTGCAGAAACGGGGCTCCAAAGTCGTTTTACTAGGGGCACGCTTCAGCAGGTGTGCGAGACCACCATGTGGATTCCCCATGATTGGAAGGCCGTCATGAGGATGATGCTGACCCCTAGCCAGTACATGATCTGGGACAGCGAGTTCCGCCTAGAGGCGCAAACTCGGGCTGCCAGGATGGGAGGCGCAGTGCTTCCTGAGCAGCTGTATGGCTCGGGTAATTTCGAGTCAATCAATGCTCAGATCAACCTGCCTCTCGCCACTCTCGAGATGTCAGCCGAGGCAGCCTTTAGGGCTTACTTTAAGATCCCAGCCACTGGCAAAGCGGCTAAAAATTACACCTCCATTAAGCAGGGAGCCCAGGAACCCTACATGGACTTCATCAATCGCCTGGAAGAAGCCATTAGCAGGCAGATTGATAATGAGCAAGCCCAGGAAGAGCTCATGATTAAGCTAGCCAAGGACAATGCCAACTTGGACTGCCGTAGAATCTTGCAGTCCCTAGGCAATCGTCCTGACTTGACCCTATCGGACATGATTAGAGCTTGCGCCGACGTTGGCACAGAATCCTATAAGATGGGTCTGCTAGCGGCAGCGGTGCAAGGAGGGAAAAGGCCTAATGGTAAGAGCAAGGGAGCATGCCACAATTGTGGCAAGATCGGTCACTTCGCTAGGGAGTGCCGATCCAAGGGAGGCGGGCAGAAGTCCGGCCGTCCCAAGGCTCCGAACACCCTCTGTCCGAAGTGCAAGAAAGGCTATCATTGGGCCAGGTATTGCCAGAATTCGGGAAACCGGAACACGGGCATGTCTCTGGCCCCAGTCCAAACAGAGGCGTCCTTCACCCAGAACTCCCCAGAGCCAGAGTAGAGTCCAACCCCATCCCAGACATTGCGAGGGCGAAGGCCAGCCCCAGGGGCAGCGCGGGGCTAGAATTGACTTGCCAGGCGGACGTTACATGCGACCTGCCAGGCACAGTCTATCTGGTCGATTCCCAGTACATGGGACCCCTGCCCAGAGGCTTTATGGGTTTAGTCTTGCCCCGTAGTGTAGCTGGTGCACGCGGAATTTTCATAATTCCAGGAGTCATCGACTCCAATTTTTCAGGCGTTCTCCAAGTTCAGCTTTGGACACACCTGCCCCAAACCATCCCTAAAGGAGACACCTTAGCGCAACTGATCATGGTTCCTTGTCGTCCGCCAGCAGAGAGCCAGGGAGGGCTCAGTGACAGCTTCGAGTCCCGGTCAGAGGACCGCTCGAGCGCCAGTGAGGCAGCGCGAGGATACCAGGTCTTAGCGACAGTGGAGACCAACATTGAGTGGAAACAGCGCCCGGTTATTGAGGTATCTCTTAATAATCGATCATTCTCAGGCCTGTTAGATACCGGAGCTGATGTATCCGTGATAAGCAGAAGCCAGTGGCCAAGGGAGTGGGCCATTGAGCCGGTCTCCGATGTGTGGGGGGTAGGCAGCGTCCAGGAAGCGTTTAGGAGCTGAGAGTGGGTAGAAGTCACAATCCCAAGGGCTGAGGGCACGGCGGTAATCCGACCGCACATTCTTGACGTGCACATCAACCTTTGGGGGCGAGACATTCTGCAGCAGTACGGTGCCACGCTTACCTTTGGGTAATGGCGTTGCCACTTAAATGGCTCACCGATACTCCGGTCTGGGTAGAACAATGGCCGGTAGTGGAAGAGAAATTGGTTGCTCTCAAGCAGCTAGTTAAGGAACAGCTAGACGCAGGGCACATAGAACAGTCCACAAGTCCTTGGAATTCGCCAATTTTTGTTATTAAGAAGAAGTCGGGGAAGTGGCGACTCCTCCACGATCTCAGAGAGATCAATAAATGCATACAGCCAATGGGTCCGCTTCAATGCGGCATCCCGAATCCGAACATGATTCCCGAGGGGTGGGAGATCCAAGTCGTAGATCTCAAGGATTGCTTTTATACAATCCCCTTAGACCCCAGGGACCGGGAGAGGTTTGCCTTTACCGTGCCGGTCGTGAACCACAGTGAGCCCACGCAGCGTTACGCATGGAAATTTTTGCCACAGGGCATGCTCAATTCGCCCACTTTGTGCCAAATTTACGTTCACGACGCACTGGCAAAGTTTCGAAAACTCTACCCACAAGCCTTAGTTTGTCACTTTATGGATGATATTTTGGTAGCATTGCCAAAGCTTGGCAGCGAAGTGTTTTCAGACCTCCAGGCCAGCCTAGGGGACAAAGGGCTGCTCATTGCCCCGGAGAAAGTGCAGAGAACCGAGCCCTTCTCATACTTAGGCCATCGGCTTCTCCGCTCTTTCGCCGCACCAGTTTTGCCTCAGATCAATTTACAGGACTCAGTCACCTTGGTAGAATTACAGCAGGTTTTAGGGAACATTAATTGGGCCAGACCGTATTTTCGATTGGATACGGATCTTCTGAAACCGCTCTTCTCGCTGCTAACGCTAGGTAAGCAGCCGGCAGACCGGATAAAAATTTCTCGAGACGCGCGCTTGGCGCTCGAGAAAGTTAACCAAGCTCTCAGCCAAAGATGGGTAGATGGGATCGCCCAGGGGCCCTATGCCCCAATCCTGAATCTGTACATCGTGCGATCGGGATCCATGTTCACTGGGGCGCTAGGAGTAGACTCAGAGAAGGGAGCGAAAATTGTGGAATGGGTATACTTGCCTAACACCTCATCTCGGAACATTGTTCCGCCCCAAGAACTGGTCTCCGCGGTGATCTACCGCGGCAGGCTGAGGGCTAGGGATATTTCTGGGCACGATTTAGCCAAGATCGTAGTCCCGTTCACCAAGGAACAAATTCAGCAGTTGATGCAGCTAGGTGACTCGCTTCCGATAGCTTTGGAAGGATTCACTGGAAGCTTGGCATAACATTTGCCTAAAGACCCCAGACTCGTCTCGCTTCAAACAGGAACAGTCAGCTTGTTCGAATTGCTCTCGCTGGTCCCGCTTCAGGGGGCCAGAACAGTTTTTTCTGATGGCGGACGCACTTATGGTGTCCTGACCTGGCAGGAGGGCGAAGCTTGGCACACGCTGCTAACTCTTCCACAGAAGTCCGCACAGCGGGCGGAGTTGGCAGCCGTGAATCTTGCTTTGCGCACCTTCGCCAAGGAACGTTTAAATATCATAACTGACAGTCTGTATGTTAGGAACTTGCTTCACAGTCTACCGGGAGCTTACATCACTCCCGCGATAGACAAGAATCTGCTTAGCCTGTTTCTCACTGCTCAATTTCATTTGCGAAACCGCACAGAGCCGCTCTATATTGCCCACATCCGCAGTCATCAAGACCTACCGGGTCCGATTTCCGTGGGCAATAGCAGAGCGGACGCGGCGGCAAAGGAAATTCAGCAACGTTCAGTTTTGGGAGTTTTCACTACTCCAATTCAAAGTCATGCCTTTTTTCACCAAAACGCCAAGGCACTCGCCAGACAGTTCAATTTGCCACTTTCTCAAGCCCAGGGTATAGTACGCTCTTGCCAGCATTGCGCAGGGGCGCCGGGGGGGCCCTCGTGGGGGGTTAACCCGCGGGAGACAGAGGCCAATCAGGTGTGGCAAATGGACGTCACGCATGTGCCGCAGTTTGGCAGATGGCAGTACATGCACGTCTGCATAGACACTTTTTCCCAGTTCGTTTGGGCGACGGCGCAGAAGGGGGAGACTGCCACCCATGTGGAGCAGCATCTCCTGTCCTGCATTGCGGCAATGGGCAAGCCGCGGCACGTGAAAACGGACAACGCCCCGTCCTACTGCTCTAGGCAGTTGGCCACCTTCATGGCCACCTGGGACATCAAGCATACATTTGGCATTCCCTACAATCTGCAAGGGCAGGCGATTGTAGAACGGGTCAATCGGACGCTAAAGTCCTATATTGACAAACAAACAGAAAGGGGGGAGCCACCAGCCCTCCCCAAATCACAGGGAGAAGCACAGTTTTGTCTGAATAAGGTATTGTTCACATACAATCACCTCAATGTTTTTTCGGACTGTACGCCGCAGGAGAAGCACTTCCGCCGTTCGGAAGCTCTCCCGCGACCTATGGTCCGGTACCGAGTGCCACCGGACCCATCTTGGAAGGGCCCGGTGCCGCTCATAACCTGGGGGAGAGGGTATGCTGCAATTATGTCTCCAACAGGTGTTGTCTGGATTCCAGCCCGGTGTGTCAAGCCCCACTTGGAACCGCATGGCGTGGAACCAGGCCGGCCCGAGTCCGATCCCGGAGATGAAGGACCTCGCTCTGACCGAGAAGATCCGCCGGAGGAAACGGCCGCCGATGCCCAAGATCACCTGGGGGATGGTCAAGACTCTTTGCTGTGACGCCCAGGACGCCGTTCAGCGCGAGGAGAAGGAGCCAACGCCGGAGAACCTCACAGCTGCAGTTTTTGCCCAGATTCATGCCAACACAGCGGCGATTACCCTCATCCTGGCCCTTTCCCTGCTATTGGGGGGAGGCGTTCAGGCTACTCCAATCCAGGCCGACGGCTTGCCGCCTGGTGAAGATCTTTCCGCACGAATGCAGTACAACTTGTGGGAAAGGTTGGCGGGTCTCGTCAACCAGTCCGATTTTTGCTTACAGCAGGACGTTGGTTCTGCATCTATCCTCAGCACCTGTCTCATCCCCGTGTGCCACACTCTGGACGCTCGCACCAAGGATGGCGACTGGTTGTTGAAGGCGTTCTTTGGCCCACACACTCCCACCACCTTCTCAGCATACGCACGCTGGGGGGGATTGCGACTTGCATCAACCTTGCCGGCTGACGCAGCCACTCTTCATACCCCTCGAGTGGCGATCAGCCCGGACGCTGCTTGTACCCGAATGACCGGCTGCACCTCAGGCGGTCAGACTCGGCGTCGCTGCATTAACCCCGGCAGCGGCAACTGGACTTGTAATAAACCAGAGACACTCATTTCGCTGTACTCTCATGTCACCCTACCTTCAGGGTGGCTTTTCACCTGCAACCAGTTCACATGGAACTATATTCCTGCGAATCTGTCGGACTCAATGTGTTGTATCAGTCGTTTGACACTGTTACTTCCTACTAAGGACATGATTGCCCCAAGTGCTAATGACACAAATGTATCAAATGTTGATGTTTCCCCATTCATACGGCACACACGTACAACCCAGTTAGACAGCTCTTGTGACAGCAGCCTTAGGGTAATGAGTCCCGCTGAGTATGTATCACTAGCAGTCATCCTAGTCGGCGTGCCAGGCTTGGCCGTCGGCAACGCACGGAGGATTGGCCGCTTGGCTTGCGGCTTGGCTAAAGCCATTAACCATACCTCCACAGCGATAGCGCTCCTCAATCAGGAGCAGGCAGAACTTCGCCATGCTGTTCTCGACAATCGAGCGGCTATCGACTACCTCCTCTTGCTGCACCACCTGGGTTGCGAATCTTTTCATGGAATGTGTTGTTTCAATCTCACTGATAACTCCCGTAAGATCCAAAGCCAGATCACGGATCTCCACACCATAGTTGCAGGCATTACAGAAGGCTCCGCGTGGGGAGCTTGGTGGAGTTCCCTGTGGAATTGGATGTGGTCATGGGTTCCCTGGGGGTGGCTGCAAACGGTGCTTAAGGTAGTGGTGGGGATAGCCATACTAGGCATTACGCTCTGTTGTTTTGCTCAGTGCATTCCCTCGCTGATCTCCAAGTGCCGCCCCAGAGAGAAATTCCGTGACGTCATACCCGCTCAACAGCTGATGCCGCTCTTGCGCAAGGTCGCCGGTCAGGTCCTTAAATAGAAAATAAAGGGGAGATGCGGATTCCCCATGCCCCGCGGGGCATGGAACGGCCCGCCAGAGGCCACCGCGGTGAGAGAAGCTCCCAGCCCGTGGGTTCTGCGGCCGCCAAATTAAGGGGGGTGAATAAAATATAGGGTTTGATTCACCCAATTACCGTGACCTGACCTACGGTTTTGCCAAGTAAGCAGATAGCTGACTCCTGTGAAACATTAAGTGTGTAACTCATCCCCCGGCTCGGGGGAAAATCCCTGGCGCAAATAAGCCATGTTTGCCCCTGCCTAAGCCCTACACAATGGTCTTCCTCGCCCCGTGTTTGTCCAAGTTAATTAACTTCCCTTTGAGAAGTTCCCTATTAACCCGGGTACGTGGGTGAGGTAATTTTCCTGTCCGATGACAGTTTTGCCACCGTTGCGCTTTCTTCCCTATAAATGATGTTGCCTTTTTCCAATAAAGTACTGATCTGATCTCGCTCCTTTTGCCTCGTGTCGTCACTTGATCAGTCTCCTCCGGGACATTAAGGCCACGCCAGTGGCCCCAATCCCTACACCATGTTACACTGTTTACCTGAATAAATTTCCCGCATGGAGAAGGCAACCAAAAAAAAAAAAACTCCGCGAGTCTTCTTTCATGTCTAGGTCAGATGTTAAACTGCCAAAAATGAAATAACCTTTGGATGAATTCATTCTGTAGTTCCTTTTCCCTGATCTAGTATGAGAAATATTAGCCGGCACAGCAAGGTTGCCATTGCCCGGGTGTCATGTCTGGCCCTTAGAAAGGTTTATTGTAAAGTCCTTCTGGTTTTTCTTACAAGGCTTTCCGGACATCAGATGGCTACACAAGTCCCATGTAATCGGTCTCTGAATTCTACCGTCGGAGGCAATGTACTGAGCTACACCCTGTGGATGTGCGTATAGAGAAGACCCCAGATTAGCCCTCCATGGCTTAACCTGTAGCAGTAATGGGAAGCATAGATCCGGCGTGGCCCTACCCTTGTTTACCCGTGGGGCTTATATAGTGTCTCCCCGGCAGTGACTCGTTGCTACAATGTAGCAACCCGACAGACAATTATAACTAACTAATCATAACATGATATACAAGTATTAACCAATCAGGAACAGGATCCAAAGTTGTAACCAATCACAGAACTCTAATTATCATAATGAGCGTGCCCTGAAGGGGAGATTGCGCATCAAGTCTAGCTCCTATTTCTGATGGCGGGAAATCACCATTTTGCCTTTGCAAGGCGTTGTGTGAGCAACTTGCAATTCTGCCTGAATACGCAATGCCGGGGTATGCCCGATTGTGGTCCAAAAATACCACAGTCTTCAAGGAGGCTCTTTCTGTGTACGCCACTCCAAAAGTGAGGTCATTAATTTAAAACAAACACAAAATGAGGAATAAAAGATTTTGTAATCCCACCTGTCTTTTCTTAGAAAAAGAGAATGGGAACCATCTAAATTATTGTCCATTATATTTTCTATAGTTGTACCAAAGCGACAATGCTATTTGCTATTAGAGGAAAGGCAAGCTATAAACATCAGAGTGTAGTAGCATATGTGGCTCTCCTCACCACCAAAACCCAAAAGACAAGGTAGACTAAGACAGTTTGACTGGAGTTGGCTGAGTGGGGATTTGAACACTATTCTCCTGATCCTGAGTCCAGCACTTCTCACCACCTCACAGTGTCTGTGATGTACCATAATAGCCAGATGTCATGACTTTAGAGCAGGATGTACTATGGACCAGCAAAGTGTGGCCAGATGGATAAAGGCATTAGATCCTGTTCTTCTTGATATCCATTTTTCTTTGCTGTGATTGGTGAGGGCCTTGTTGGGGTGCAGGGGCTTGAGCGGTCTAACGAGGCAGTGTTGTCAATGATGTTAGGCTGGGACTAAGACTCACCAAAGCATCCGATTCCTCCATCAGATATTTTGGGCAAGGTGAAAGCGGAAGGCACACACCATGATCAACCTGGCCAGCGGGTGACATGATATCCCAATGGCTTAAAAACCGCATGCAGGTGGACTTGATTTCTTAAGTCCATTTGCATGTGCGGAATGTCGCGGAGACGTCTACCAATGTGCGGACTCCTTGCTGAATAATGACTCCAAGGTAAAGGGTTGGAAATTAGAAGGGGTGGGTGGGTTGGTTATTAATTAAAATAACAAAGTCATATCTATCCAAATTAGCAGGATGGGGAGATTTTCAGTAATTAAAGACCTACTCCTTCTTTCCCGCGTCTTGTCCCACTTCCTAATAATCTGTTACATCACATAGAATCCATGGGAGCTACAGGACAGAAGGAGGACATCTTTCTTTGCTGAAAACAGCTTACACTAAATGATGGCACTAGCAGGAGAGATTTTTGGTAATTAAAAGTTTCCACCACCTATCCTGCAGTTCTCACGTCTTCTACAGATGAAACCTATTATTCACAAGTGGGGCAGGCTATGGAAGAAGAGGGAAAGATCTCGCCGTGGAGGTGAAATCCTTCTCCATGCAGACTTAAGTAAACAGGATTTCAGCCCAGAGGTGGTAACAGCAATAGTTGTTCTGGTTTAACAAATGAAATAATGTACAGTGGACCCTTGACGATGCCTTCAAATAGCATCATTTTCGATTAACGACACTACGACGCTCTCAATATGATTGTTCAAATAACGAAATTATTTGAATAATGACGGTACTTTTTCCCGTCGTTATTCGATTAACGACGTCATTATTCGATTAACGACGGTATTTTTCCCGTCGTTATTCGAATAATGACTTTGTCGTTATTTTGTCGAATAACAACGTTATTCGAATAGCGACGCTACTTGGGGAACCAAGTAACGTTATTCAAGGGTCTACTGTATGTGTTTGTAAAAGCGATTTAGGGACTGTGGTTGCTCAAGCAGCTAAGACACTAATCTTGGCGACTGGAAGGTCAGCAGGTCAACAGTTCAAGATCCAAGTACTGCATGACGGAGTGAGCTCCTGCCTTTGCCCCAGCTCCGGCCAACCTAGCAGTTTGAAAGCAAGAAATTGCAAGTAGATAAATAGGCAACCACTTCAGTGGGAAACAGCATTCCGTGTATCGCACCCACCGGTGACCAGGGACTGAGGCCGGGTTGATTCAGTAAGCTGTGCCTGTTAGAAACGGCACACACACTCCCTCCTGCAGCGTTTACTGAGGCCCCTCACTACCTGTCCACAGGCCATGGGGTGGAATTCCAATAACCAGGGAATATGCAGTTTTAGGTTGGTAGCATGGAGACAGAGAACTGGATAGCAAATTGTTATGCCTGATAAACTGAGTGCCACTCTTTCCATATAGCAGCATAGTTTTATTTAGCAATATATCTGAAAAAGACAAAGTACAGAAAACATAGAAATACAGAGTTAGTCAAAAATTTGGTCTAGCATAGCCCCGGGCAGGACTAGCGTGCCAGATATTTAGTCTCTTTTCAGAGATAGGAGCAAAGTCCTAACAAAACTCAAGGTCTCTAGTTAGGAGCCCAACTTGAGTGGCTCTGTGCAGCTCCTTAAATAGGAAAGTACTCCACCTTGGAGGTTTGGTCAAGATAAGTGGAACCTATGAAAAGGGCAACACCTATATCAGATAAGAGATACCAATCAGAATTAACCTCCCATGAGATAAGGATATCCAATGAAATCTGACTACTAATAAGAGATTCCAATCAGAGAGATCTGCTCCTATCCCTCTTGTCAGGTAAAGGTGGAGTGTATCCTGCTTGGTTAGAGACCTGGGGGATTTCCAAGTGCGCCTGACTCCCCACCTTTGTTCTGTCCTTGACTCCAAGTAGCCCAAAATGGAGGCAGAAAGTAAAATGGATGCAGTTTGGTTCATCCAGATCATGACACCATGCACTCCGGTGTCTAGTTATGCCTGCCACATGTCCACGGAAACATCTGCTGACAGCGCTGGCTCTTTGGCTGTAAACAGATTAGAACTATCCCCTAGAGTCGGGTACAACTGGCTTTCAAGCAAGGGCAACCTTTACCCTAAAAGTGATTTCCAAAGTACATTTTTGGACCTATTTAGAGGATTTAATAACAAGGAACTTTTATGTTTTGTGCCATTCCCAAACAATGCATGCTTGTTTTAATCATGGGTAAAACAGTACATACGTTCTTTGGAAAGTACAGATGAAAAGAAAAGATGAAGTTGATCAAAGCTAAATAGCTCTGATTGTGAGATACCATGCTTTAAGGGCAGCCTTCCCTAATAATACTTTTGTGTCAGAAATTATTCTGGGTTGAAAGGGTTGTTTTTTTCCCCTGGAGAAACTCCGCTCAGGGGATGCCCGAATGATACTCCTTTCATGTCCCCAAGACCTTTTCCCCCACCGAAGGGGTCCCTGTTTATCTACTTGCAATTTCTTGCTTTCGATCTGCTAGGTTGACAAGAGCTGGGACAGAGATGGGTGCACAATCCGTCGTGTAGTATCCAGGTCTTGAACTGTTAACTTGCCGGCCTTCCAGCTAACAAGGTGAGCTTCTTAACCACTGAACCACCACAGCCCTTCCTTTCCCTAACATGGCACTATCTAAATGCATTGTGCTATAAACTTATCGTCTCCAGACAGCACTCAGATTGGGACATCTGTGTGCATCCCAAAAGTGCCTGGCTAAAGTAACCAAGTCTTTAACATTCAAAAGAAAGTTCTGAAGGAGCCAATAACAAAAGGGTAATGAATAAAGAACTGTGTTAACCTTCTGTTTCTGCTGAAAATATATCGGCGAGCCATGAAAATAGGATTACCTGTATTTGTAATGTTGGATTCTCTTCCCATACATGTACAACTGCAGAAATCATATATTCGGAATGGTATTTCGTTTTGATAACTTATTTGAAAATTGTTTGAGTCTTAACTTCAGAGACATAGTAAACAACATCTCAAGCTCTTAAAAATAACAACTGTGTTCATGGTTCACAAGAACTGTTAAGAAAACATGGTATAACCCTTTGAACCTTTTGTATTTTGACTCTAAGAATTTAAGGTCCTAATTTTCTTTCTTCCTTTCTTCCCCTTTTTTTGCAGGTCAAGAAAATAAAGTAGCAAAGGAGGCAGCCAACAGATGGACTGGTGCGTGTCCATTTACATTCCTTAGCAGGATTCCTATCTTTTTCTTGAGCCAAAATGAACTTAAAGGAAGAAGCAATCGTTCACAAAACGTTGTAATTGTTACTTCTTAGTTAAAGCATGAATTGTTTGGCAACCAATGGGTCGCTAACAGCATATAGAATCTTGTTAGTAAAGTCTGCCATTGCTCATACTTCTCATGGATACATTATTGTAATTACAGATATGTTTTTCCCTCTTTGCTTTAACTAAGAGCCTTTGCAGGCGCACCCCCTCAATAACGGACACAGACAACATTGAAAGTGGATAACAGCATAGGGCCACATTTATTGATTCAATGCCCTAGTCCGAATTATAAATTTGCATTGGTAAAACGACCAATCATAATTCCTAAGGCAAGCAGGCCGAAGTAACACTGGTAAGGTACCACCCAAAATTGCCAACGGCAATTGGTTACAATGTATCAATTTGTATCAATTTGTTTGTTGACAACAAACAAATTGTTGACCGTAGTCAATAACTAACTTATGACCCCACCCTCTGACGCGTATCCGTGAAATCACAGGGGTGATGCATGCTGGTTAGCAATCATCATCACCCCATCGCCTGGTTCGTCGTTGACCGGACAACGTTTAACTAATTTATTCCTGTCTAGTGTTGTCCAGTCAATTGCGAACCTGCCGGATACTTGTGGGTCATACTGTTTACCTTACCAGTGCTACCCGCCAATGTGACCAAAGTCAACAGTAGAAACACAGAAAGCCCCCAATATCAAACCATAGCAACAGTGTGGGGTGGGCAAAAAAGCCAGGACCCGGAGCCAATATGGGTCCCAACCAAAAATTCCCACCCGGCCCCGAAGCGACCATAATATCACACTGTTAACTAGGGAGGGGGTGGAGGGGAAAAAACTTCTCCGCTCCGTCGCTGAGGTAAAATGGCAGCTTGGCTGCCTCGTGGCCACCCCTTTTATCAGGGAGCTGGCCACGCCCCTAACTACCCGGATTCTCTGTCCTGTGGGGGGGGCCGCAAAGGGCGCGGCGGCCATTTTGGCGCCGCGCTTGCATTGCAGGCGCACCCCCCCAATAACGGACACAGACAACATTGAAAGTGGATAACAGCATAGGGCCACATTTATTGATTCAATGCCCTAGTCCGAATTATAAATTTGCATTGGTAAAACGACCAATCATAATTCCTAAGGCAAGCAGGCCGAAGTAACACTGGTAAGGTACCACCCAAAATTGCCAACGGCAATTGGTTACAATGTATCAATTTGTATCAATTTGTTTGTTGACAACAAACAAATTGTTGACCGTAGTCAATAACTAACTTATGACCCCACCCTCTGACGCGTATCCGTGAAATCACAGGGGTGATGCATGCTGGTTAGCAATCATCATCACCCCATCGCCTGGTTCGTCGTTGACCGGACAACGTTTAACTAATTTATTCCTGTCTAGTGTTGTCCAGTCAATTGCGAACCTGCCGGATACTTGTGGGTCATACTGTTTACCTTACCAGTGCTACCCGCCACACGGAGGGGCTTCAAAGAAGACCTGACGCCCCCCCCCAGACCGTCAGCTCGGTCAACAGGCCTGCTCGCCAATCACCCAACAGGAGGTCCATACCTCCTCGCGACAGATGGACCCCATCCCCTGCATACAAGTCGTAATTTTGTAGACTAATATCGGGGTGATGACTAACCCGCCCCCAAGCCCTGTTGGCAAGAAACCGCGCCATTGCCTTATTGACCGCGCGCCTAGCGCGGTCAAGGGCCAGGAGGTTAACGCCCCCTCTGTAAGAATGGCGCGGGACAATGTCCGACCAAACCAGGGTTGTGGCAGGCCAGACATAATGCAAGTAGGCGAGGTCCTCGCGAATCGCATGCTTAAGCGATAAGCCGGTGACCTGGCCCAAATCATTGCCCCCCAGGTGGATGATTAGAATGTCAGGCGGGTCAGCACCCAGGCCAGAAAAAAGGAAAGGCCGCAGCTCCCGCCATAACATCCCTGGCTTACCATGCCATGCGAGACTGGCGTGGTCACCCAGTCCCAGTCGGGGTCCCCATCCTGTCGCCGCAGCGTAACGCGCTGCCCTGTGCACATAGCTGTGGCCCACCAGCCATACTGTCACCGGTGTAATACGACACCCAGGGTCTGTAAGAAAATTGAGAAAAAAGGCGGTAAGGTGACTGGATTGGTACTCATGGCGGGAGTGGGCGCACATAAAACTGAAAACATTGCGAGCCCCACCTTCCCATGCTGCGTATGTCAGCCCCAGAGTACCCAAAAGCAGCTGCTGTAGAGGCTGCACCAATCCGGAACGAATGTGTGCCATAACGGGCACCTGGTAGGCCCACCCTGGTGAGGGCTCTGGCTGTCACCTTCCAAAACTGAAATTTAGTAAGGGGAGACCCATCTTGGTGACAGAAAAACGGGCCATGGTGCATGCCACGCAGTGCCAGGAATTCCTGTAGGGCACCAACCGGACAGATGTCTGCCAAAGAACAACGTAGCAGTCTTACACCACTGCCTACGCCATGCTGATCTGTTTTAGAGGAGCGTATCCTCAACTGGGCCCAGTCTTTGGCTACATAGACATCTTCGAGTTCCAGTGCCCTACCACTTGCATCCGCCTTAGACAGCATCACGAGTTCGCTGACGCGGAGCGCTCCAAAAAATGCCACCGTTGTGGCTGCGTGAAAAAGGGCTGCCTCATAATGATCAAAACAGAGGCCAGGCCAGCCCCGGGCCAACTGGGTAAGAACCCCTGGGGAAATAGGGTGCCGATCATCCGGGCAACGCCCGCGCTCGCGCACCCACCCCTCCAAAACGTGTCGCACACGGAAGTCAGAGGTGGTATCCACATGACCTCCCACTTTGGCCATAAAAGCCAACGCCGAGAGCTTGGATGCTATGGTGCGAGGTGCAAGGCCCTGTGCGTGCAGGGGAACCATGAACCGCAGAACATGGTCCACCGGGATGGGCCAGGTCTCTGGCAAGAGAAATTGAGTAGCAAATGCCCTATAAGAATTGAATGCTTGTTGATACGCCTTACGCGTGCGTGGCGCTAGTGACAGGCCAATCGCCCGGTTCACCTCTCCTTGCCAATAGTCCACATCTCGTCCGGGAGTGGCGAGGGAAATTCCTCCGCATCCGGGGCCAAGGCGCGGAACCGGGAGATCTGCAGGCGGGACAAAGCGTCAGCAATATCATTATTAATCCCTGGGACATGCCTGGCTCTGAACAAAACGTTGAGGCGCAGGCAGCGCAGCACAAAATGGCGCACTAGGTCCATGACCCTGGGCGATTTGGAAGTCTGTGCATTGACAATATGGACAACAGCAGCATTGTCGCACCAGAAATGCACCACCGAATTAGCCCACAGTTCGCCCCATAGCATCAAAGCCCCCAGAATGGGAAAAAATTCCAGGTATGTGAGATCCCGCAGGCGACCTGTGCCTGCCCATGCCGGCGGCCACCCACCATAGGCCCACTTCCCATTGAAGTACATCCCATAGCCCAGGGATCCTGAGGCATCAGACTGGATCTGGAAATTGGGGGACTCCAGGAGGTCAGACCTCCAAAATGAGACCCCATTAAACTCCCTCAGGAATTGCAACCAGACGAACATGTCTGCCCTGATACCCCGGGTGAGCCTGACTCTGTGGTGTGGCCTGGATAACCCTGCCATGGCGTCGCATAATCGCCGAGCAAAAGCCCTGCCCGGTGCGACCACCCTGCAAGCAAAATTAAGGTGCCCATGTAGCACCTGAAGTTCTCTCAGTGATGCCTTACGCTTGGCCAGCAATTCCGAGATAAGGGTCACGATCCTGGACACCTTATCACCCGGCAACCTAGAAGCCTGCACTACTGTGTCAATCTCAACCCCCAGGAATACTAGCTTGGTCGATGGGCCCTCGGTCTTTTCGGGCGCTAAAGGGACACCAAGTTCCTCCATTAGCGTCTGAAATGTGTTGAGGAGACGTGCGCACGTGTCCCAGCCCCGTTTACCCCCGAATAAAAAGTCATCCAGGTAATGGGCTACAGACCGGGACCCTGACCTGCGGACGAAAGCCCACTCTAGGAAGGTACTAAAACGCTCGAAGGCCGAGCATGAAATGGAGCAGCCAAAAGGCATGGCCTTATCAAAATAATATTCCCCCTTAAATTTAAAACCCAGCAACTCAAAGTCGCCCGGGTGCACTGGCAAGAGGCGAAAAGCCGACTTAATGTCGCACTTGGCCAGCAGGGCACCCGGGCCACACGAGCGGACCATGCGCAACGCATGGTCAAACGATGTATACCTGACTGAACAAAGGTCATCAGGAATAGCATCATTGACCGATCGGCCGGCTGGGTAGGACAAATGATGAATAAGGCGAAACTCACCCAGTGACTTCTTGGGGACCAAACCCAGTGGCGAGACCTTAAGATTGGGAAACGGGGGTACGGGGAAAGGTCCAGCGACCCTGCCCGCAACTAACTCCTTTTGAATGCTGGCCGCGGCCACCTCCTCCCTTCCTCTGAGGGATAAAAGGTTGGGGGCATCCTGGGGGGACCTATCACCCACAAAAGGGATACGAAATCCCTGCTTAAAACCTTGTAGAATATACTCCCTGTCCTCCCCCTTCGGGTACGATGCGAGCCAGCGCTCCAGCATGTCCACCTTAATTGGGGAGGGGGCCTTTTGGAGGACTAGCTCCATCCGTGGCAGCCTTTCCAGCCCACTGTCCACCCTTCCCTCTGCCTCGCGGCCCTCCAGGCTTGGGGCAAGCAGAGGCTGCGTGGGGGCCAGAGCATGTGGGACACTCATGCTTATACCTGCAGTTCTTTCGATTGCAGGAACCAATTGACGAGAAAGTCCAGCACAGCAGGCGGGCTGGAACCCCCTGCCCCGCCGCCTGGCGGGTAACCTGCGCTGGAGCCGCTCGCTGGACCGCATGTCCGCAATGGTATCTATCCCCCGGGGCAGGGCGTGTAGGTGTCATATACAGAAGCCAAAGCCTCTGGCATGGCTCATCCCATCTCATCTCAGGGTGAAGGGGAATCCTCATACGGAATTCCTCATCATATGCCAGCCATGAGGGGCCCGGGAAATCGACCATCGCCCTGTATATGTTGTCCAAATATTGGACCATGGGGATAGCTAAATCCAGCCGCGCCCTCAGATATACCGCCATGTATATCAAATAAGCGGGGAGCCAGTTGGCCCAGGTACGCGGCGGCTTACGGCGGCGTGCCTGCTCCTTGTCCTTCTCATCCTGACCCTCCCTTTCTTCCTTGGTGGGCTCTCTGTTCAGGAGTGAGAAGATATCTACGTACTCCCCTCGCCACATCTTTTCCCTGGTAGCCTGTGCCAGGTGGTCACCCAAAGGCAAGGAATACCCCGCCGTCGGCAAGGCCGAAAAAGGGACAGCCGGCCTGGTAAAAGGGGCCTGAACTAATCCAGCTACCCCCAGGACATTCCCTGTAGTGTAAGGACCCATGCCCACCCCAGTGCCCAAGGTGGCAGTCGTCGTCGCCGGGTGGGTCGCTGACAGCATGGCCCCCGCACCACCCGCGCGAGGCCAAGGCCATTGAAAGGCCCCCCCCCGAATTGGGAATGTGTGTGGATGTACTCGCTTGCACCGTATACTCACACGCTGCACCCCCGTGGGCCGCCCCCACCGGGGGTTCCGGCCCACTGGGGGCGTCGGAGCTCACGACCGACGTAGAGCTCATCACCGGGGCTTGACTCGCACCTGGTTGCTGACTGGGGAGCTGCGAGGCAGTGGCCGAAACCGCGCCACACGCCTGCAGCAGCTCGACCCTCCCCGCCGGCTGTTGTCCTCCAGCCGACAGCGTCTCAAAAGGAACCCCAAAAGGGGCACCCGCCTGACTGGCCCACGCCAACGACGCCTCCAGGGCCGCAATGCGGGCCAGCAAGGTGTCCACGTTGACCATGGGCAAAGGGCCGGCCGGCCCGCCTGGCCCAGGCATGGGTACAGGTCCCTGTACCCCGGGCGCCACATATGGCCATTGGCCAGCACCTAATCCCGGCAGGGTTGGTGGAGAAACCTGCCAAGGCAGGGGGCCGCACCACCCCCCAAGGCTAGAGGGCCCCGGGAGAGGCTGCAGTCCAAGAGGAGTAGGCCCGACAGAGTGGGCAGGAGCGGTGCCTACCGCTCGTGGGCCGCGGGCCGGAACCCCTTCCGCGCCCGCGCTCTGATCACCCACCCCGGGCCAAGGGGCAATAGACCCCATTCCGCCGGCCCCGGCCGGGGCCGGCAAAGGTGGCTGCTGAGGAGGCGGAACCGCGGTCCTCCGACCTGGGTTTCGCCTCCTAACCCCACGAGCTGAGCTCGAAGCTGCCTTCTTCTTCGAAGGCATCTCCACCAGGAGCAAAAAGGGGAAGCCGGGAAGGCAGAGCCGCTACCAAAAGGCTTCCCGGTAAGCTAAAGAGCGACGGAGCCGCAGGGAAAAAACTTCTCCGCTCCGTCGCTGAGGTAAAATGGCAGCTTGGCTGCCTCGTGGCCACCCCTTTTATCAGGGAGCTGGCCACGCCCCTAACTACCCGGATTCTCTGTCCTGTGGGGGGGGGGCCCGCAAAGGGTGCGGCGGCCATTTTGGCGCCGCGCTTGCATTGTCATTGCTAGATATAGCTATTGTTTTTTGTCCAGACATAAACTGGCATTCAGCCTGAAAGCCAGTAAGGCTCAAAGTGTGGTGGGCAACAAGGGGGCTTCATGGGCACTGACCTCTTGATCTTCACCCCAAGCAGACATCTGGCAGATTTTTCTATTCTCATTACAAAAGTATGCGCAGATCCTGTATGTGTTTAGATGAACAAACTGTCTCAGTGGCTTAGTGGTTAAGATGCTGATCTTGATGACTGGGATGTCGGCAGGTCAGCCGTTCAAGACCCAAGTGCTGCACAACAGAGTGAGCTCCCATCTCTGCCCCAACTCCTGCCAACCAGGCAGTTTGAAAGCAAGAAATTGCAAGTAGATAAATAGGTACCACTTTGGTGGGAAAGGTACCAGCGTTCTGTGTGCTCTGGTGTCTAGTCATGCCTGCCACATGACCACAGAAATGCCTGCAGATGCAGAGAGCACTGGATATAAATGGAGATTAGTACCTACCCCTAGAGTCATATACAAATGGTTTTTGAGCACGGGAGACCTTTACCTTACCTACACTTTGATCTGTTATCTCCTTCAGCCATTTTTACTACCGGTACGTGCGTACTGGTGCAAACCTGCTGATGCTCACCACTGCAACCTTTGATTTTTGGACTTCAATTCCCAGAAGCCTGTCAATTCCCCAAAGCACTGATCAGCCAATGTACTGACTTAAGCTTCTAGGAATTGAAATCCTGCTAGGTGTGTGTGTGTGTGTGCCCCACGTTAGAAACCACTGGTCTATACTGCGGCTGGCTCTCCCCTCTCTCTTTGGTTGGGTTGTTATTGTTTGGGTCTTTGTTTATAAGAAATCTAATAATTTAAATAATGGCTGACAATTCCAAGATTCATATCTCCTGAAAGCAGAAAGCTCTCTCACTTATATGAAATTAATGGCTTTTCCTCCCTTTTCTTACAGATAATATTTTTGCAATAAAATCATGGGCCAAGCGGAAGTTTGGATTTGAAGAGAGCAAAATTGACAAAACATTTGGTATTCCAGAGGACTTTGATTACATTGATTAGTCTGGAATAGAGAGGGCAGCAATTATTTAATACTGTTCAAGAGGTTTTTGTTTTGTTCCGTTGCTTTTCTCTCCAGTTTGAATTGGTATTTTTGCTAATAAAGGCTGGAAAATACATTGAAAATGTGTTTTTGATTTTACTTTCCTTTCATGGTAATTTTGCCTCAACTTGAAAGTTACTGATAAACAAGTCCATAGAAGTCTTGCCTACTGATATACATTACTGCTAATTTTTTTGATATGCAAGGTAGATGATGCCCAGAGAAGGGAAAAGCAAAGGCTGTGGAAAACCATTAAAACCATTCTAAATTCTGCTGGAATATACTGTATCTGAAAAATTAAATTATAGCATTCATGTATAGGATTCATCATTTTGCTGCCCAAATGTCATCTCAAAGTGGTGTATAATGATCCTATCAAAGTAGCTATCATTACATGTTTTGGAAATATATCACTGCATTTCTCTGAACTGTTTGTAACCCACTCTTCAGACAAAATGGCTACCATAGCTATTTACCATAGTTTTTAAAGGCTCCAGTCCTCAGGTTTACAGCCAAAATGACATGATGCAAAGCAAAAAATAAAAGGTGGGGTGGGGGAGAGAATCTCAAACATCTTTCTTAAAGCTGAACGAATAAGTCATGTATTTATATTCTTGCAGTACACATCAGTTCCTGGCAAATAGATGGGGAAGAAGTAGAAGCAGTGACAGATTTTACTTTTCTATGATCTAAGATCACTGCAGATGGGGATTGCAGTCATGAAATAAAAAGGCGACTGATTCTTGGGAGACAAGCTATGAAAAACCTGGGGAACATAGTTAAAAGTATAGACATCTCACTGCAAACAAAGGTCCGCATAGTTAAAGCAATGGTATTCCCAGTGGTAATGTATGGTTATGAGAGCTGGACCATTAGAAAGGCTGAGCGCAGAAGAATAGATGCCTTCGAGATGTGGTGTTGGGAGGAGAGTTTTGAGAGTACCCTAGACAGCGAGGAGAACAAATAGTTCAATCTTAGAAGAAATGAACCCTGACTGTTCCTTAGAAGGTCAAATAGTAAAGATGAAGTTGAAGTATTCTGGACATCAAATGAGAAGGGAGGATTCACTTGAGAAGGCCTTGATGCTGGGAAGGGTTGAGGGCAAAAGGAGAAGAGGACGGCTGAAGATGAGATGGCTAGATGGTATTGTGGACAATGGGCACAGGGCTGGGCGAGCTGAGGAAAATGGTGGAGGATAGAGGTGCCTGGAGGGCAATGGTCCAAAGGGGTCACAAAGAGTCGGAGTCGACTGTGCGACTGAACAACAACACATATTTCCAAGAGGAATATATTCATCAACTTGAGCAGTATCTTGGAAATGTCAGGTTTCCCAAGTCATAATTTGAATGACTGCATTGTTTTAAACAGCCAGGTAGACATACATAGTGTGACACTACAGATACTAATTATTTGCAGTCAGAAATTATTGTGGGTTGAAAGGATTTTTGCTGGAGAAACTCCACTTAGGGGACACCCGAACGAGGCTCCTTTCATGTCCCCAAGAGCTGGGACAGAGACGGGCACTCAATCCGTCATGCAGTACCCGGGTCTCGAACTGCCGACTTGCCAGCCTTCCAACTAACAAGGTGAGCTTGTTAACCACTGATCCATGCTACAGATTATCCAGAAGCAATAGGATACTGGACATGCTCTTGGAAAGACTTTTGAGAGGATGTTATCTTGGAACAAGTAGACATATTTTAAACAGTAAATTCTAACAAGCATAGTGGGGTGGGGAAGGGAGAGAGTGTGAGTGTGTGTAAAATTCTAACAATCACAGTGGCATTGGGAGAGTGTGTGTTAGAACACAAATACCCCCCCCCCCTCCGAATAAGCAGTTTCAAAAATTGTAAAAGTCTTCCTGCAAGTCTTCGTTTGCATAATAAATGTTTGCACAACATCTAGGAAGATTAAGCTGAGAGACAACTGGTCCAAGGTTGTCATGAACTCATTGCTGAAGTAGGATGAGATCCTATGCCTCCAAAATCTTGAGTGTGACACTGATCACTACCCTTGGGGTAAGTGGAACCTTACACTCTGGAGTCAAGTCTAAGGTATCCACAATTCTCACAACAATTTTATTGTTCCCTAGCTTCTGAAAAATCATCTGGCCAAGTTACCCTGCTACGGTAATAGAGTAGACCCTATGGCCAGCAACTCAACACCAAGTGTCAGGTGGTGGTTAACCTGGCAACCCTGAGGACTAATGGCCTTGGCTGCCGAAGTCCACAGGAAAGGGTGATGGTCTCTAAATGGATTTAATCCCAATTGAATCCATCTTGATTGAGGGCATAAGCTTCATCAATATTGGCCTGGGGATGATGAGGACTGCGTGTCAAAAGGGCTCCAGACCAGAAAGTGATTCACGGATTCAGTGGTGATTCAGTGGTACGTGTGTCATGCTGTAATGCGGAAGGCAAATAAAGGGCCATTGCATTATATTCTCAGGACAGTCTTCATAGCTGATCGCCATGAGGCTTGCCAAGATTCGGATATGGCAGAAGAAGAAGAAGCTTTTGGAAAGGTTTTCTTCAATCTAAAAAGTTGGCCCACAGTAGAAAAGAAAACTCCTTATTTTTAATACAAAACTTATCATTTGTCCCAGCTAAGGAGGATGTTATTGTAGTCTGGGAACATCAGGGCGTCCACAGGAAGAAAACCGGCGATTTTGGGACCTGCTGTCTGAATAAGGCTTAATGGTTGCAGATTTGGCTGATTTGTCAGAGTCTGATCTTGAAAAGGCCACAAGCTTGCCTCGTCAAATGGAAACAATGCAACTTCAACCCCATAGTTCAGGGATTCTCAACCTGTGCCCTGTGGGCCGGATGCAGCGCATAGCACCATTTCATATAGCCCCCCCCCCGTGCACCGCCTCCAACACACCCAAAAGTGTCATATGGTGGAGGAAGGGCAAAATGGCCATCCAGCCCATGAAGCTGTCTGAGGGAGCATGACCCGGCCCCTGGCTTTAAAAGGTTGAAAACTGCTATAGTTATTCTCAATAAAGTCATTTTTCCTCTCCCCCTCCCCACTTTTCTTATGTTCCTGGAAAGTCCAAACCTTCATTTGACGGTTAATTAGAAGAATTAGAAAAGAACTCATCATGGTTTCTTCTTTTTAAAATCTTTTTTTACATTTCAAGAGACAAGTACATCTGGGAGATTGCTGCAGTTAGTGCAGGCAAGGAACAATAATGCTACTTCATATGCCAGTGATGGCGAACCTTGGCACTCCAGATGTTCTTGGACTTCAAGTCCCAGAAGCCCAAGCACCCTGTGAATCCACACGAATGGTTTTACTGCAATTCATCTGGCCTGCACTGCCCTCGTCGCTCCCAGAAGCAGAAGTAAAACGCGCCCGTACAGGCAGGTTTTACTTCCGCTTCCGGGAGCGATGGGGCAGCGCGGGCCGGATGAATCGCAGTAAACCCATTCATGTTGATTCACAGGATGCTTGGGCTTCTGGGAATTGAAGTCCAAGAACATCTGAAGTGCCATGGTTTGCCATCACGGGCATATGCTGTGTTGAAGACACTTTTGTCCAATGTTGAACAGACTACTTTGGCAATGGAAAAAGTAATGTAATAGTTGTTATACACGATTACGTCCATAACTTCATTATGCCCAGATTATTGTGGCCTTCATATAGAGAGCTTTGCTTCACCATAAAAAAGCCTCCTACCTATATTTGAAGGTCAGGGGACTCTAAACAGCAGTTTTGTGACAAACACTAGATGTCTGCTGTTCAAAGCATAAAAATAGACCTGCCACTCACTGGGCATGCTTAATGACGCTCTTTGGATCCTTGCCACTGCATTTTATGTTGTTGTTTCAGGCCTGTTAATCATTCTCCTTCGTATAGTTTGTGAATCCACACTCATGGGTTATGCGCCTGCGCAGAACAGCCGATCGGAGGCTTGAAAAGCTATTGGTCAAAAGTTTTGGCGGTAAGACCGCCCACCGTACCGCCCACCCTGAGGCGCCCGCGCGCCATTTTACCTCAGTTCTCTTCTTTCCGCCGTAGCAGCAGGACGATCGTTGAGAGCTTCCTCAATTTTTTCGCCCTTCTGAGGGAAAGTCTTTTTGGCAAATCTCAATTTTTCTCGGTGATCTTGTCCTCCGGGCAGGATCGCCACCCCGGCTCTGTCTCTTCTCTTGAGTGGATTCAGTAGCCAATTTTTCGCATCGATCACCGTCTCCCCCCTCAAGGGGGTGGCGGCTGGTCGGCCCTTCGGGGTACTCGTCTCCAGAAACTTCCACTGGAAGAATTTTTTCCGCGGTTGATGGCTGCAGCGTTTAAACAGTGCACGGCTTGCCTTAAGAAGTTTCCGGCTTCCGACGGACACAGCCTGTGCCTCTTTTGTTTGGGAGAGTCGCATCAGAGCCAGTCTTGCCCGCATTGCAAAAAGTTTACGCGCCTCGCGGTGCAGAACCGAAGCAATCGCCTCAAGGCTCACCTGATGGAGCTCGCTCTGGCTCCCGCCGCGTCCGCCTCCACGGCCGCCGCTGCCGCTCAACCACCGCCGGCCTCTTCCTCCGTGCTTCCGATGAGGAAGAAGAAGAAGAAGGACAAGAACGGTGAGAAGAAGCGCAAGCGTGGGTCGGAGAAGAGACGGTCGCTTCCCCCCACTCCGCGCACACCCGCCTCTCCCGGGCCTTCTCCGCCGTTCTCGACTGCCCGATGTCCTTCTCCGGGATCCTCCATCTGGGGAGGACGGTCGTCTTCCGGGTCACCTGAGAAAGGACGCAGGGCTGGGGCTCCAGCTCGCCCACCTCAGGTGCTCTCCTCTCCTCCTCGGGGCAGAAACTCCTCGCCGAGGCAGGCCTCCGTCTCTCCACGGCCCAGAACACCGACGGACGAGGCGGTCGTCACCGTTTCGACGACCGTTTCGCCGACACCGACGCCGGCCACCGTTTCGGCTCCCACCGTTTCGTGGGCCACCATCCCGCCGGCCACCGGAGCTCCACCGCCAGCGGACTCGGACGCGTCTCAGATGGCCCTCGTCCGAGAGATGTTTCAGGTCATGGCGTCGTTTGCGACCAGGTTCCAGACCTCCACGCCTGCGGCCTCTGCGGCTCCGGTTCCGACCACCGCAAGCCCCGGGCATCCCGGCTCTGCCGCGGCCCCACCGACCTCCCGTGGGTCGAGTACCCGCTCCGCCGGCCCACCCAACCCGTCATGGTGTGGTCCGGACGTTGATGCGGTGGACGCCCATCCCGCCGGCCCGCCCAGGCCGTACTGGCGCGGTCCGGACGTGGACGAAAGACTGCCTCCCTCGTCCTCCGATGAGTCCAGCTCGTCGTCGGAGGAGGACGAGGGAGACGTCGACGCCGAGCGCACGCCGGAACAAGCCATCGGCTCGGTGGACCCACCGCGTGGTGAGGACCAGCGCTCACTGACCGCCATGCTCACGAGGCTCGGCACCGCCCTCAACCTGAAGGTCGACCAGCCGCCGTTGGAGGGTGAGGATCAGATGACCGCGAAGCTCGACAGGCGTGCCGTGCGACCGGTCCACATAACCATGCTCCCCTCCATGATGACCACGGCGAGGGCGACGTGGAAGAAACCTTTGGCGGCACACTCCGTTTCGTCCAGGCTCGACAGCATGTACCGGGTCCTGGACGAGAACGTCGAGTTCTTGCAGGCGCACCCCCTGCCGAATTCCCTGGTGGTCAAGGCCTTCCAGCATAGGACGGCCACCAGCGGATTCCCGGTCCCGTCGACGCCGGAGGGAAAGAAATTGGACGCGGTGGGGCGTAAGTTTTACGCCACCGGTTCCCTATTCTTTCGGGCCGCAAACTATTCGGCCGCCATGGGCCTGTACCAATCTCACCTCTGGGAGCAGGTGAAGGTTGAGACGGCTAAACTGCCCGCAGATGCCCAGAAGAGGATTGACGCGCTGGCCGCCGAGGGGGACTTCGTCGCCGAGCAGTTGATGCGCACTGCCCGGCATATCAACGATTATGCGGCAAAAGACATGGCCTCCGCAATCTACCTCCGTCGCCATGCTTGGCTCAGGGACACCTCCCTCGATGACGCTATGAAAAAGCTCATCGAGGAGTTTCCCTTCGACGGGCAGGGCCTCTTCGGTCAGGACACCGATAAGGTCCTGAATGAGATGCGCCAGACCAGTTCCACGGCGAAGTTCCTGGGGCTCACCACGCCGGCAACTTCCACCAGGCCGAGGTTCCAGCCCTTCACACGGCGGTTCCAGGGCAACCCACAGCAGCAGGGACCGGCGGAGCAGCCTAGATCCAGCTCCTATAAACAGCGGCGACAACACAAACCCCGCTACCGGCCCTACGGACAGGACAAGCGTTCGACCGCGAGGCCCAAGCCCCGCGTTTGAAGCTGCGACGGCCGAGTCTCTCTCGCTCCACATCCCGTACCTCCCCCTCCGGAACTTCCTCCAGGCATGGTCGGGCATCACGGACGACCAGTGGGTCTTAAAGATCTTGTCCTCTGGCTACGCCATCGAGTTCGTGCGGGTGCCTCGAGTAGGAAGACATCGTCTCACCACCTCGTCCCCCCATTTGGAGGAAGAAATAGCAACCCTTCTCTCCAAGGGAGCCATCGAGCGGGTAGCACCGTCCGACTGGGACAACGGCTTCTACTCGAGGTACTTCGTGGTCCAGAAGAAGGACGGAGGCCTTCGCCCTATCCTGGACCTACGCCGCCTGAACAAATGCATCCACACCAGGAAGTTCCGGATGGTGACCCTACAGACCGTCCTCCCCCTCATCAACAAAGGGGACTGGTTCACAGTCATAGACCTCAAGGATGCCTACTTCCACGTCTCCATCCTCGAGGAACACAGACGGTTTCTCCGCTTCCGTATCGACCATTCCGTGTACCAGTACCGATGCCTACCGTTCGGTCTGGCCACGGCACCGCGGGTCTTCACCAAATGCATGGCTCCGGTGGCTGCATTCCTCCGCCAACGGGGCATCAGGGTCTTCCCATACATCGACGATTGGTTGATCGTCTCCCCCACCAAATCGTCGGCCGTTCGGGACACACAATACACGGTTCACCTCATGGAGAGTCTCGGCCTCAGGATCAACTTCACCAAGTCGAAGTTGACTCCCTCCCAGCGCGTCGAGTACATTGGAGCGGTACTCGACTCGCTCATTACGAGAGCCTACGCCCCCCAGAAACGCTTACGGGACATTGCGCAGGGGGTGAGCGAACTGCGCACGAAACCGTGCATCCGGGCGAAGAAGGCTCAGAGACTTCTAGGCCTGATGGCCTCAACGACGGCAGTGATCCCCCATGCCAAATTGAAATTCAGGTCCCTGCAATCGTGGCTCCTTCACGAGTTCGACGCACTTCGGGAGAGCCAATGCAAACGGTTGACCCCATCTCCAGAACTGAGGGACCAACTGCTGTGGTGGTCCACACCACTCAACGTGGCCACGGGGAAGAGTTTCTACCCCCCGCAACCTTCACTGCAGATACTGACCGACGCGAGCAACCTCGGCTGGGGCGCTGCTTGCGGGACTCTCACGGTCAACGACGCCTGGGCACCGCACGAAACGGTGCACCACATAAATTACTTGGAGCTGCTGGCCATTTGGAAGGCCCTGCGCTCCTTCGAGACTCTGCTCACCGGCAAGGCGGTTCAAGTGGCCTCGGACAATACCACGGCGGTGGCGTACCTCAACAAGCAGGGAGGAACACGGTCCACCACCCTCTTGTACCTTGCAGTGCAGTTGTGGGAATGGTGCCTGGAGAGGCACATTTTCCCAATTGGAGTGCACATTCAGGGCACACTGAATGTCTTGGCAGACCACCTGAGCCGTCTCACCTCGACGACCCACGAATGGGAGCTGGACGACGGAGTGTTCCAGTCCCTGTGCCAGGTCTGGGGGACGCCGAGCATCGACCTCTTTGCATCGGAGTCCAACAAGAAACTCAGCAGGTACTGCTCCAGAGCAGGCATCGGACCGAACTCCGAGGGCGATGCCTTCATGAAACGGTGGGATCAGGACTATCTCTATGCCTTTCCTCCGTTTCCTCTGGTCCAGAAGGTACTCACCAGGATGCACCAACACAGAGCCAATGCAATTCTGGTGGCACCGGCGTGGCCGCGCCAACCCTGGTTTCCGCTACTGTTGCGCATGTCGTCACAGTATCGCACACTGCCGGAATCACCGACACTCCTCCAAATGGAGCAGGGCCAGCTGCACCATTCGGACCTGCCCAGCCTCCACCTCACCGCGTGGAGGATAACCCCAGACTGGCCAGGATCCTTGAACTAGCGCGGCGCCCTTCCACAAGGAAGTCCTACGCTTCCAAATACAGGCGTTTTTGTGCTTTCCTGGCCGCCCGGCAAACGCCCCCCACCCAGGTGGGACTGCAGGACATTTTAACCTACCTCCTCCAGCTGGCGGAGTCTGGCCTCAGCATCACCTCCATCCGAGTGCATCTCGCAGCAGTGGTAGCGCACTCTCCTGCTGGCTCGCCCGCTTCCGGGGCCTTCCGCGACCAAACGGTAAAGCGCTTCCTCAAGGGACTAAAGAACGCTTTTCCGCCGGCCCGGACACCGACGGCTCAATGGTCACTGTCCACCGTTCTCAACGCGCTCACCAGGACCCCCTTCGAGCCCTTGGCTACCGCCGATGTTCGTCTCCTCACATGGAAGGCAGCATTCCTGGTGGCCATCACGTCTGCACGACGAGCTGGTGAGCTGGTTGCCCTGCGAGCAGACGCACCTTTTCTCCAGTTCTTCAACGACCGCGTCGTCCTCCAAGCGGACATCACCTTTCTACCCAAGGTGGTCTCCAAGTTTCACATGGCACAAACTATCTCCTTGCCAACCTTCTTCCAGAACCCCACTAACGCCCAAGAAAGGACTTGGCACACGCTGGATGTGAAACGAGCTTTATTGTTTTACACCAGCAGGACTAGAGAGTTCAGGAAGTCACAACGCCTCTTTGTGGCTTATGGGGGAAAGTCCAAGGGTGAACCCATCTCTGCTCAAAGGTTCTCCAAATGGATCACCTCTACCATCTACCTGGCCTACGAGTCAGCTTCACTGCCACCTCCACCGCATGTCAGGGCGCATTCCACCAGGGCGGTTGCCACATCCACTGCCTTTCTGGAGGGCACACCGCTTGAGGACATATGTAAGGCTGCCACCTGGTCCAGACCTTCCACATTTGTCCAGCACTACAGGGTGGACACCAGAGCCACTGCGGACGCCAGGCTTGGCCGTGTCGTCCTCACCAGGGGGCTCCGGACTCAACGCCCCTGACGGGTCCACCTACGGGTTCTTCAGCTCATCGTGGGATCATCTCATCCGACTGCCCACCGACCAAGTAAGTGTGAGCTTGCTAATCTCCCATGAGTGTGGATTCACAAACTATACGAAGGAGAAAGTTCGGTTTCACTTACCAGTGATAACTTTCGTTCTTCGAGTATATAGTTTGTGAATACACACTACCCACCCTGCCTCCCCTCTTGAGCTGCACGGATGAGATCAGTTGGTTTATCCTGTGCTTGGCTTAAGTATGGAACTGAGGTAAAATGGCGCGCGGGCGCCTCAGGGTGGGCGGTACGGTGGGCGGTCTTACCGCCAAAACTTTTGACCAATAGCTTTTCAAGCCTCCGATCGGCTGTTCTGCGCAGGCGCATAACCCATGAGTGTGTATTCACAAACTATATACTCGAAGAACGAAAGTTATCACTGGTAAGTGAAACCGAACTTTCTCTCTGTCCTGTTTGGCCAAGGTGCTCTAGCTTAATGTTCCCCATACAGTAGAACCCCGCATAGCGAAAGAGCGCCATTCCACAGAGCTCTTTGCTATGCAGTTTTTTTCACTATGTGGATCCAATGGGAGATCCCCCACATAATTGGAAAAAATGTTTGTTATACGGGGTTTCCATTAACCAGGGTATACCCTGCTTAGCGGAAACCCCGTGCAATGGGAAAAAAATCGTTATGCAGGGTATCGCCTTTGCATAACGAAGTTTCATTATACATTTTTTTTTTTTTTGTTAAACAGAACGTTTCTTATGTGGGGTTCCACTGTATTTCCAAGGGATGAGAAATCATAAATATTTTTCTTAAGGCTTATTTTTTAGGTTACTGAGAGACTTTCAGATATACAGTACTACATGCTGAGTAATTCTGAAATCCTATCATTTCTACTCAATTACTACACCTAGACTGTATGGGCGAGCATGGAATTTCTCAGCGATAGTGTAGAGTGGTTAAGAGTAATGGTCACAACAGAAACCAGAGTAACACTGTCAGTCCCTTCAGGCTGCAGTATCAGTCAGTATTCATCCAGCACGAATGGGGATTTTGGTTATGAGTAGCTTTGACTGATTTATCTGACATGTCAAATGTAATGCCAAAGCTATTGGTCTTGAAGACTAGATGCAACATGCTTCAAAGCCGCAAAGTCAGATGTTGTCTATCTTTACCAGAGAAAGTTACCAATATTGCAGCAACCCAATAACTCAGTCACAACATTTCAGTTTCAACCATTGTTTGTGTGCAGTTTGTATGCATATGGTAGCAAAGTCCACAACATCTTCCTGTATCTGTAAGTAAAGATAAAGGTCGCCTTTGCTTGAAAGCCAGTCATATCTGACTCTAGGGTTCAGTGCTCATCTCTGTTTATAGCCAAAGAGCTAGTGCTGTCTGCGTCTGCAGACATTTCCATGGACATGTGGCAGACATGCCTCAACACCAGAGTTCATGGAATGCTGTTTACCTTCCCACCAAAGTAGTACCTATTTATCTACTTGCAATTTCTTGCTTTTGAACTGCTAGGTTGGCAGGAGCTGGGACAGAGACAGAAGCTCATTCTGTCATGCAGCACTCGGATCTCAAATTGTTCACCAGCCGGCCTTCCAGTTGTCAAGTTCAGCATCTTAACTACTTGAGCCACCGCAGTCCCCTGCATCTGTACTGGCCATCTTTTTTCTGATGAGGAACAATAAGTTTAAAAGGAGGCACTTAAAGTTGTGGGGAAGCATATGCAGAACATTTTAAAGACCCCGAATGTTCCTTTTAACTCTTCTTACTTTTATTATCAGTGTAAACATTATGCATCCTATTCCATGTAGATGGTCTACAACAGGGGTTCTCATCCTTACCACGTGCCAGACAACATTCCCTCAGACTATGTCGTGTGCCAGACACATGGTTTCTCCTTCTGCAAATACTGCCATAAACCATGGCAGGTGCATTTGTGCATGCACAGGTGCATTTATGGCTGTCATAAACATGTCCGTTTCCACGTCTGGGGCCGTCGTTGTGGACTGGGTGGAGTGGCATCGGGGCCCGGGGCTGGCCCGTGGACCGTAGGTTGGCAACCCCTTGTCTACACCAAGTGCCTCAATTGCCTCCTTATAAAGGGCATGAAACATAGTGATTCAGAACATTTCAGACTCATCAACTGGCACGATAGTCTTAGATAATTTTTGGAAAATTTATTTAAATGAAAAAGTCCACATTTTAAACAAAATAGTAAGGACATACAGCAGTGGCTCTATGTACTTACTTAAAGTTTCCATGTTCTAGATTTTGGACTCTGTAGTGAGGGGTCACGAAAGTAGGCATTATGTAATTTACCCCTGACTGAGTCATCATCATACAGTGGCTACAGCAGTTGCTGTGCCCCATTAACAGGAATGGTGAGCCTTTTCTGTGTGTGATGGGAACATATGTCTTGGATTATCAGTAGGGGAATGTTTGCAGCTGTATTATGTATTTGCTACTGATTACTTACCTTCTCTGGCAATCAGTTCATGAGAAATGTGAGCCTCAGGGCAAAGGTACACATATAGCTAATTAAAAATGAATAGCTGCCTTCATAACCAATAGCAGATACAGCTAAAATTCAGTCGCAAAAAAAGGCCTAAGTTTATTTACAGGAAGAATAAAGGAATTTCTTGCCATTTGCCAAAATCTATAATAGGGAACCTGTAAAGCAACAGATGAAAACCAGCATTCATAACAATTTGAAAATGAAATTGAAAATATTTATTGTAATAGGTCATAGGATCAGTTGAGAAACATGGTACAACATAACATGTAAATGAAATTAAAAATGGAAATTACTGTATTTGCTGGTGTATAAGACCCACTTCCCCCCTTACAATACACTGGAAAATGGAGTGCATCTTGTACTGTATATAGTGGCCTATAGTGGGATATTTTGGTAATAACGGGGTGCGTCTGATAGTCCAATGCATCTTATATAGCAAATACGGTATTTACTGGAAGACAGAAAGAAAGAATAAGGCACATGTTTAGGTATAGATCAGAATATGTAATAGTGAACTCAATTACTAATAGTGAAGTATCAAAAGGTAGAATATGTGTGAGAAGAATCATGTTTATACTACTAAAAATATGTTGATTTTTCTACATAGGTGTTCAGAAGTAACAGACACGTGCTATTGTGTGTACTGAACAACTCCATATAATTGTACAAGGGTAACACATGGAATGACAGAGGAGCCTGGCATGCTGTGGTCCATGGACCGTAAAGGGTTGGACTTGACTGCATGACTGAACAGCAACAAAACACATGGAAAATACTTGCCAAAATATTTATGGATGTTCTTTGTGTTCACTGTGGAAGAATAGCTCTCAAAACCTTTAAAACACAATGACTATTTTGAAAAACATCATATTTTGTATTGCCGAGATTGTTTGGGATATTTTAGTATTATAAAAGGCTCTGTTTCCAGACACATCAATGGAGGTGATTGACATTATGTCACTGCTTTTAACTGAAGGCATTAATTGTGATTCCTTACTTCATGAATAATGAATACTGTAATTGCACTTTTATGAACGTTTGGATCCAAGTTTAGCCATGTTTAGATTGGATACATTGAATCCAGTGATGCACTGCAGCAGGTTCTGTCAGGTTCTGCAGAACCGGTAGCGGAAATTCCCCCAGGCCACACCCACTTGGTTGACCACGCCCACCTCCATAGCCCATAATGCAGGATGTTTGGCCACGCACACAGATTTGGCCAGCCCACAGAGTAGGTAGTAAAAAATTTTTGCAGTGCATCACTGATTGAATCTATTCAAAAGAATAATTTATTATTGATTTAGATGTCTGGCTGGACATCCCACTACAGTAATGGAGTAGACCATACAGCCATTGACTGAACGGTGAGTGTTGGGCATTGGTAAATAACCTGACTTCCTAAAGAGGCCAACAGCTATAGGCAGCTGAGCCCCTTTAGGTGGGGTGATGGTTCTCCTCAGTAGAGGAAATGCCACCGGAAACCATCAGATTGGGCCCAATGGCAAAATGAGCGGAGGAGGAACCACTTCACTATTCTGATTCCCAACAATCATGGAGGCGGAAGAAACTATGCCAGATGGACTGACTGTGAAGGTGCACCTTGTTAATATCCTCAAGGCTGAGGCAGTCCATTGCAGACCCCGTGTCAAATCGTGCATGTCTCATTTCATACGTTCCACAGGAGATGGCTCCGTGATCATAGTGTGTGGGTCACTTCATGGCAAGCTGGGATCCACCTTAAACAAATTTACGCCAATGGCATTTTCCTGATAGTGATTTTTTTTTTGGGGGGGGATGTACACTCAGACATGAGTAGCATATGACGATGACTATTGATTTACAGAAGTTCTGTTGATTTCATTTGGTCTACTCTAAAAATAACTATATCTGTACCTAGCCATGCATCATTTTATTGATGTTTACACACTATTTCAATTTATTATTTGTATTATATATTGTTATATTATATATTGTTATATTATACCACCTTCACAAACTTTCCCGTAATATTCTCTTTCACAACAGGTCTCACAGAACACGGATGTGCTCACACAGTAACACAGAGGTTAAACTCATTAGCATATGTTCAATGCCAGGTGTTTCTTTTGTACCTCCCCACATTTAAAATTGAAAAGGGGATATGTAGAGCTAATCTGAATAACAACCAAAGATCATCTGCTATTGCCTGCTGTGGGAAGCTGTATTGATTTGCATGCTTATCTGTCAATCTGATTGATCACACTCTGTACCTCTCTATCTGGTGTATCTGTACATAAGCTCATGCCTTGAAGTTTCACTCCTATGTCTGATGAAGTGGACTTGATCTATGAAAATTCACATTAAAAATATAGCAGTTAGTCTTTAAAGTGATGCAGTGTTTATTTTTTTCTGATATGCCTGAAACACAGACTAACTCAGCTACTATTCCAAAATATTTCATTATGGTTTTGTTGTCAGAATGCCCCAAAGTAGATGTATTTGTTTTTAGTTTAATAACATAGAATGTGGTTTTTACATACACATCTCAGAAAATAATTTAATGAAAGTAGGAGCTGTATTGAAGAGACCATGGAGATTTTCAGAAAATTGTCATTTATATTTGTATATTGATAATGTTAATCTGCCTTATAATGAACCAGATCTTTGGTGATTGTAGCCCAGACAACTCAATGCTGATTGTCAGAAATATTTTCCAACATTGCTGTGTTGTTCCTTTAATTGGAAATGGCAAGAATTGTCTGTGAAAAATTTTATCCCACTGATACCACATTTTAGGTCATGTTGTACATGATCATTAACGAAGGCTGAGGAAGAAGAACCAAGAGAGCCATGGAAAGATCAATGCTAAAGGTATCCCTTCACGACCACATCCCCAGCATCCAGATAAGAAAACAAAGCATAGTCAATGAAGATGACTACATGAAGTACAGTAGTGCTGTGGGCCGCATCCAGCCCACAGGCCACAGGTTGAGAATCCCGATTTAAACAACCACCATCTGGGATGGGAAGAGGGAATGTGTCACTTAATCTAAATTAACTGACTGACATAGCAGATTTGATTAACGAAAGTTAACGTTAAAACACAATAGTTAGCCTTTTTAAAAGAAGAAGCTGTTGTCGAATATCATAAATGGAAATTGTACTGGTCGGGACACATTTCTTGAATGACAGATAGGTGTTGGACAGCAGCAGTCACTGAGTGGTATTCCTAGAGGAATAAAAAGACCCCTTGGCAAGCCCCCCAAAAGATAAGATGACCCAATCATGAAATGTTTTGGTCAAACCTGGAGAAGAAGAACGCAGCAGCGAGAGGAATGGAAAGTGAGTTGCGACCAACAGAAATTCATCCCTTGATGTTCTTTTTTTAAATTGAATTTTATTATAAAACACTCACATAACAAGCAAACGAACACGGACATATGGTGGGAGGTGAGGGATTGGTGGCAATTGTGGGTGAGGGAGGTGGAGATTGTGGGTCTATCCCTTGATGTTCTGATCAATCGAGGAATTGAGGAAAGGTGCATCTCAAGAAGCAAGTTACATCTTATCTCATTTCTAACTTTATTAAATTTATATCCCGCTTTTCCACCTTTCACTCAGTGGCACTCAGTACAGCTAACAAATACAAAATACTGTACCGTACAGTTTCAAAATACCTTGATTAGAACATAACGTTGAAAACAGATCAATTCAAGCACAATTTAAAATCCCACAATATATTACTCATCTTTGAACTGACATGGAACTTTCCATCAGATCAACACATTGACTTTTCTAGCATTTATCATTAAGAAGAGTTGGGGGGAATCAATATAAAGATGGATTTGCATTATTTCTTAGTGCAAACAGAACTGTTACTTGATGAAAATGTTATCCATCACTACCTGTCAATAGTTTATAGGGCCTAGGATCTCTCTTTTTTGCTCCAGGTATTACAGGTTTCATGTTCTGATGCATGCAGTGATTTGCTGTTTAATGTTGCTGTGTACTGATATCACTACTTAGCAGAATCCAGCATCATTTTCTTGGAATATTGCAACGCTTCATGTTACTTTGAAATGCTTTCTAAAGCACAATGTTTAAACAGTCTTTTCATGATCAAGAGTTAATGAAGCTTACAAGCTTGGAACACTGTTGTAGATCAGCAGACCTGTCAGTAAACTCCAAAATTATGCTGTGGACAACTATGGGGCATGTTTAGGCAATAGTCTTCCTATGCAAAACACTGCATGCACTGCTAAAAATAAAAACACAGAGTTGTTGTTTTGTGTTGCCATGTTATTCTATTTCTGTATCTAGTCTAACAATTAAATAAAGCAGTAAAATGAAGCAAAGAGTATGGTGCATATTTGGTATGAAGATTTACTTCTATACAGGTACTTGTGTACGATTTGCTCTGATTGTTTATATATCATTTATTAATGGAAAAATCTTGGCATTAGAATAAGGATAAACACATAAAGTGGTAAAGTTTCCAAGATTTCATTGTGACTATGTAGCTATTGGACAGTTAACCTTGTTAACTAGCACATTTGATTAGAAGCAGACTTACTAAAACACACCCTTACAACCCATTTTAAATACTGTTGTCCAGCACTACAGTTTCCAATGATGCTTCCACATTATTCCTTTTGTCTGGAAATTTGTTGATTCTATGACACCAAGCATCTGAAATGAGAACGTCAGTAACAAATTGTTGTATTCACCACACCTGTTTAAGTGACTGTTGATCAGTCACACATCCTTTTCCCTGTCAGGATGTTCCATTCTGTTCTCCACAACATTTATTCAAGAGTCTTTCCACCGAGTCTGTGCACAGTCATTTCTCTCTGGGACGGCAGTCCGCCCCAACCTCTCATTAGATCCTTTCCTCTAAACTAAAACTATAAGGATACTCTAAGACTGCATATTATTTTAATATATATATTGTATACCACCCAGAGTAGGAAATATGACAGATGGGTGGGAATATAAATGCAATAAATAAAATAAATAATAAATTGTTTCATCCAATCCACACAATTTTATTAATATTCATGGGTATGAGGGTTTTTGTTTTTTTTGGATTTGAAAGAAAATACTTTTCCTTCTCAGTATTTTTAAAATAAACTACTGGATGTTGCTTTAAATGGTACTTTTAAGGATATAGGCAAAATGTTTTATGATAATTGTGAAATAATCACATATACTTTCTCCTGCCTAACCGTAATTTCATATTTTCTTTTCCTCTGTAGTTCCCCTATGTCTGATTGTAAGCCCTTTGCTATATCTTTTTAAAGGTTTCCCTTGCTCGAAAGCCAGTTGTATCCGACTCTAGGGGTGCAGTGATCATCTCTGATTCTAAGCCGAAGAGCCAGCGCTGTCTGCTTCTGCAGACATTTCCGTGGTCATGTGGCAGGCATGACTAGACACCGGAGCGCACGGAACCCTGTTACCTTCCCACCAAAGTGGTCCCTATTTATCTACTTGCAATTTCTTGCTTTCGAACTGCTAGGTTGGCAGGAGCTGGGATAAAGACGGGAGCTCATTTCCGTCTTGCAGTACTTGGGAATCGAACTGATGACCTTCCGCTTCCCAGTCAGCATCTTAGCGACTTGAGCCACTGCAGTCCCTGAGCCACTGCAGTCCCCTTTTTAAATAAATAAATAAATAATAAAGTACCAACTACATAGAGGGTCTCTAATAAATAAATAAACTTGGTATATTAGTATTAATTCTACATATTCACTAAAAGTAAGCCCTATTGAAAATAGGCTTTCTTCTGAATAAGCATGCATAGAAATAAACTGTATGTCATTTAGAACTGTTGAATTACATTTTATATAATTGCAAATTGTTTCTGAAATGCTTAAAGTTTATTCTCTCAATTTTATAGGCAAGACATTATGGAAATAAGTGAAGTTCCTACACTTCCTCTTGTGGAAAGAAGAGCATGTTACCTCCTACCTCCCTTCTTGCTCAGCTTTCTCAACAAATGCATTAAATCTCTGTCCCTTGGGGTATGACGCTAAAAGATCTTGACGTGACATGACCTTAAAAAGAGGTAGTATCAGATGCCTGCATGGTTTATGACAAGGTATGACAGGTCATACATATATGTTATACACAAACCATCGGTGTGTGACTTGTTCTGAAGGGGTTTATATTGCCTCTTTAGATCTGGCTTTGGTCACAGACACTCAGGTGGAGTCCAGAACTCAAGGGTCAACCCAATTTTGTTTGTTTAGCCAACTACAATTATTCTCCTGGGGGGGGATTAAAAGGGATCTTGTCATAGTTATATCTGATTTGACAAGATCCAGAGAAGTTTCTTCTCTACAGGGCCCAAGCATGGGAAGGAATGGTACTCTATATGGCCTACAGACAGAGGAGAAGGGCTTGCCTGAACTGTAAAACCCTTACCATGAAAGGGGGAATCCAGGGTAAATTGTTGCTCACGCTTGAATATATTTATAAAAGCAACTTTCTCTGTACCCATTGACCAGTTCTTTTGAAATTTGTTGACGTCCATCAGAATCAGGAGTAGAATGAACAACATACTGAACAACGAACTATTGGTCTTTTTCTCTGGAACAGAGTGTGAGTACCTGCACATTTACAACTCGGGCTTGTAGTCTGACAGATTTGTGATTCACAATGTTACTAGCTCTTACAAGAACTATCAACATTTACTGTATTTAGGAGGAAGGGACAGACAGTTGATACAAAGGACAGAACACTGTAAGGTCAGGGAAAAAAATTCCCCAGGCATAATATGAGCCAGTAATTCTGGTAGGATTTGTTATTATGTGCCATTAGGTTGTTTTGGACTTACTGTGTCCCTAATGCGGGACCTCCAAAATTGTAAATCATTAACAATCCTGCTTGGATTGATGTTGGTTTCTGAAAAATGAAAAAAAGCACTGTGATGCTGAAAAAGTTTGGCAACTGCTGATCTAGAGGATGTTGGCATGCCACAACCTCCCCCCTCCTTGATTTAATTCAAATACTTTTTGTACAAGGCCTATTTATTTCAGTAGGAATAAGATCTTAAACATTCATAAAAACCATATAAGTTCATATAATAAGACTGATCTGGTGTTTCTTTCTACACACTTAAAATAGCATACATGCATTTGAAATATACTTGGATACTCATACGTGTAATGATAAAACACTAATACTGAAAAGTACAATAATGTCACATAACTGCACAATTCTTACCCTCCCCAATTCCTAGTATCTCTTGGAACATGAAACCAACAATATTTGCTTTTCTAAGGGATCCCCTCCCTTTCTCAGCATATTCTGGGCTGTTTCTTATTAATTTCTTTCTCTTTGAAAAAAGAAAAACTAGAGCCTACTTTCCCCAGCATTATCTTTTCCCAATATTATCTCAGAGTTTTAATTGAACAGATGTATCTAAATTTCTGAATGCTAAATTTAACAATAAGTTCACAATCTGGTGTCCTACCAATAAGAGATGAGGTCCCCTGTTCATGTAAGGGGAAATTGGTGTTGGAAAATTTACCTACTGCTAGTTCTCTACATTGTAGCTGGTGGGCCCCAGAGAGCACACATCTGGCTTTAATACTTGGGGAGAACATAGAGGCATAGAAAAGAGATAAAGATTGGGAATTCTATCCCAAACAATCAGAACTACAAAAAAGGAGAAAAGCTTAAATTGGGCAGCTGGGGGTGGGGTGGGAAAAATGAAGTCTGACATGTTTCATTAAAATCTCTTTCAGAGGCAAAAAGATCTGATTTTCCCTTTGTATATTGTTTTTCTTCACTGAGGGGCCATTGTGGAATCTTTCTTTAAAGCTGTGATGCACAACTGTGGACCCAAAGACATTTTTGAACTATAGTTCACATGATCTTTTCCCAGTGGCTCTGCTGTTTAGAGCTGATCAGAGTTTTAGGCCCAACATCTCTGTAGGGGCCCTGTTGCCCACCCTGAAAAGAGTTCTAAACTGAAGAGTGGAAGCAATACTTTTAAAGTAAAAAAAATGTACATGTCATTCTCATTAGACCAGGAGTTCTCAACCTTTTAAAGCCGGGGGCTGGGTCATGCTCCCTCAGACAGCTTTGGGGGCTGGATGGCCATTTTGCCCTTCTTCCACCACATGGCACTTCCGGGTGTGGTGGAGGTGGTGAAGGGCCACATGAAATGGTGCCGTGGGCCACATGTGGGCTGTGGGCCACATGTTGAGAATCCCTGCATTAGATCTAATAAAGCACTGACCCATGGTCAGTTTCAGAGGCCAAGATCCAGCGGTGCACTCCCATTAGATTCTACTTACTCCACCAGCAGAATAGAGAAGAAATAATACCTAATCTTCCTGCCCCAGAAACGTGCCCTGGGGGGCTAGAAACCCCTCTGTAAACCTGTTAGTGGAAGAAAGGACATTGAGCAGAAATACATCATTGACTTTCCAGAGAGTCCAACTTAGGAAATGCTTGTCGGATGCTCCAATGGGGTGTACCTCAGGGGCCAACCCCAATGCTATTTAATATCTATGTGAAGCCACTGGGAGGGGTCATCCAGAGATTTGGAGTGCATTGTCACAAATATGTGGATGACACACAACTCTATCTCTCCTTTACATCATCTGCAGGGGATGCAGTCCGGCGCCTGGACATATTAGATTGCCATCTGACCCCAAAAGCATAAATTGCAGCAGTGTGTAAAGCTTCTTTTCCCCCATCTTTATCAAATAGCTCAGTTGTGACCCTACTTGGACAGGTGGTCCCACATAACACTAGTTCTCCTTCGTATAGTTTGTGAATCCCCACTCATGGGTTATGCGCCTGCGCAGAACGTCGATCGGAGGCTTGAAAAGCTATTGGTCAAAAGTTTTGTCGGTAAGACCGCCCACTGTACCGCCCACCCTGAGGTGCCCGCGCGCCATTTTACCTCAGTTCTCTTCTTTCCGCCGTAGCAGCAGGATGATCATTGAGAGCTTCCTCAATTTTTTCGCCCTTCTGAGGGAAAGTCTTTTGGCTAACTTCGCGTTCAATTTTTTCGGTGATCTTGTCCTTTGGGCAGGATCGCCACCCCGGTGCTGTTTCTTCCTTCTGGTGGACTCAGTTACCTACTCGCTTCGGTCACCGTTTCCCCCCTCAAGGGGGTGGCGGCTGGCCTGCCCTTCGGGGTACCCGCGTTCCAGAACCTTCCGTTGGAAGAATTTTTTCTTTGATGGCCGCTGCCTTCAAGCAGTGTTCTGCTTGCCTGAAGAAGTTCCCTGCCTCCGACGGGCATAGCCTTTGCCTTTTCTGCCTGGGGGAGTCTCACCAGAGCCAGTCTTGCCTTCACTGCAAGAAGTTCACCCGTCTGGCAGTGCAGAACCGGAGCTACCGGCTCAAAGCCCATCTGATGGAACTCTCTCTGGCTCCCGCCGCGGCCGCGTCTACCTCTGCTAGTGCCTCTCAGCCTCCTCCGCTTTCTGGTTCTTCTTCCACTCTCCCCATCAAGAAGAAGAAGAAGAAGGACAAGAATGGAGAGAAGAAAAGGAAGCATGGGTCGGAGAAGAGGCGATCGCTCCCGCCTACTCCTCGCCCTCCTGTCTCACCGGGGCCTTCGCCTCCGTACTCGGTCGCAAGATGTCCTTCGCCCGGGTCATCCATCTGGGGAGGACGGTCCTCCTCGGGATCTCCTGAAAAAGGACGCAGGGCTGGGGCTCCAGCTCGCCCACTTCAGGTTCTCCCGTCCCCTCCTCGTGGGAGGGCCCGTTCGCCTACGAGACAGGCCTCCATCTCCCCAAGGCCCAGGACTCCGATGCTCGACGATGCGGCAATCACCTTGCCGGCCACCGTTTCGTCGCCGATTCTACCAGCCACCGTTTCGACGGCCACCGTTTCGTCGCTCCCACCGGTGCCGGATCCATCCCAGATGGAGTTCCTCAAGGGAATGTTTGAGGTCATGGCTCAGACTTTTGCCAGCCAGTTCAAGACCTCCATGCCTGCGGCCTCTGCGGCTCCGGTACCGACCACCGCAAGCCCTAGGGATGTTGGCCCTGCTGTGGCCCCTCCGACCTCCCGAGGGTCGAGTGTCCGCTCCGCTGGCCCACCCACATTGTCGCGGTGTGGTCCAGACGTTGATGCGGTGGACTCCCATCCCGCCGGCCCGCCCAGGCCGTACTGGCGCGGTCCCGACGTGGATGTAAGAGTTCCTCCCTCGTCCTCCGATGACTCCAGCGCCTCCTCGGAGGAGGACGAGGGAGACGTCGACGCCGAAAGGACACCGGACCAAGCCATCGGCGCGGTTGACACACCGCGTGGTGAGGATCAACGCTCGCTTACGGCTATGCTGACGCGCCTGGGGACCGCCCTGAACCTGAAGGTGGACCAGCCACCACTGGAGGGCGAGGACCAAATGACCGCCAAACTGGACAGACGAGCGGTTCAGCCGGTCCATATCACCATGCTTCCGTCCATGTTAACATCGGCGAGGGCGACATGGAGGAAACCGGTATCAGCACACTCCATTTTGTCCAGGCTCGACGGCATGTACAGAGTCCTGGACGAGAACGTCGAGTTCCTGCAAGCTCACCCCTTGCCAAATTCACTGGTGGTCAAGGCTTTTCAACACAGGACGGCCACCAGCGGCTTCCCGGTGCCTGTGACCCCGGAAGGGAAGAAGCTGGACGCGGTGGGCCGTAAGTTCTACACCACCGGTTCCCTCTTCCTCCGCGCCACCAACTACTCGGCTGCCATGGGCCTTTACCAGTCCCACCACTGGGAGCGGGTGAAGGCCGAGACGGCGACGTTGCCTGCCGACGCCCAGAAACGGATCGACGCACTGGCATCCGAAGGAGACTTCCTATCGGAGCAACAAATGAGAACGGCCAGGCACATCAACGACTACGCGGCGAAGGACATGGCCTCCGCGATCCTGCTCCGTCGCCACGCCTGGCTCAGGGGCACTTCCCTCGATGATGCTATGAAGAAGCTCATCGAGGAGTTCCCCTTCGACGGACAAGGCCTCTTTGGACAGGACACGGACAAGGTCCTGAACGAGATGCGGCAAACAAACTCCACGGCCAAGTTCCTGGGGCTCACCACGCCGGCTCCGCCTGCCAGGCCGAGATTCCAGCCCTTCACCCAGCGGTACCAGGGGAACCCGCAACAACAGGGTGGCCCTATGGAGCAGCCCAGGTCTGGCTCCTACAAGCAACGGCGCCAGCATAAGCCCCGTTACCAGCCCTACGGGCAGGGCAAGCGTTCGGACGCGAAGTCCAAGTCCCGCGTTTGAAGCTGCTACGCCCAAGTCTCTCTCGCTCCACATCCCGTACCTTCCCCTCCGGAACCTCCTCCAGGTATGGTCAGGCATCACGGACGACCGGTGGGTCTTAAAGATCTTGTCCTCTGGCTACGCCATCGAGTTCGTGCGGGCGCCTCAGGTAGGAAGACATCGTTTCACCACCTCGTCCCCCCATTTGGAGGAAGAAATATCAACTCTTCTGTCCAAGGGAGCCATCGAGCGGGTGGCGCCGCCCGACTGGGACAACGGCTTCTACTCGAGGTACTTCGTGGTTCAGAAGAAGGACGGAGGACTTCGCCCAATTCTGGACCTACGCCGCCTCAACAAGTGCATCCACACCAGGAAGTTCCGGATGGTGACCCTGCAAACCGTCCTTCCCCTCATCAACAAAGGGGACTGGTTCACAGTCATAGACCTCAAGGACGCTTACTTCCATGTCTCCATCCTCGAGGAGCACCGAAGGTTCCTTCGCTTCCGCATCGGCGACTCCGTGTACCAGAACCGGTGTCTACCGTTCGGTCTGGCCACGGCACCACGGGTCTTCCCATACATCGATGACTGGCTGATTGTATCCCCCACCAGCTCGTCCGCCATTCGGGACACGCAATTCACGGTCCAACTCATGGAGAGTCTCGGCCTCAGGATCAACTTCACCAAATCGAAGTTGATCCCCTTGCAGGACATTGCGCAGGGAGTGAACGACCTTCGCACCAAACCGTGCATCCGGGCGAAAAAGGCTCAAAGACTACTGGGCCTCATGGCCTCAACGACGGCTGTGATCCCTCACGCCAAGTTAAAGTTCCGGTCCCTGCAGTCATGGCTTCTTCACGAATTTGACGCGCTCCGGGAGAGCCAGTCCAAACGGCTAACTCCGTCACCGGAGCTGAGGGACAAGCTGCTGTGGTGGACGGCACCACTCAACGTGACAACGGGGAAGAGCTTTTACCCCCCGCAACCCTCGTTGCAAATATTGACCGACGCAAGCAACCTCGGCTGGGGGGCTGCCTGCGGGACTCTCACGGTCAACAACCCTTGGTCGCCTCAGGAGATGGTGTACCATATCAACTACTTGGAACTTCTGGCCATTTGGAAGGCCCTACGTTCCTTCGAGAGCCTGCTCACGGGCAAGGCGGTCCAAGTAGCCTCGGACAACACCACGGCTGTGGCATATCTGAACAAGCAGGGAGGAACACGATCCACCACCCTTCTTTACCTTGCTGTGCAGCTCTGGGAGTGGTGCCTAGAGAGGCACATCTTCCCGATTGGAGTGCACATTCAGGGCAAGCTGAATGTCTTGGCCGACCATCTCAGCCGCCTCACCTCGACGACCCACGAATGGGAACTGGACGACGAGGTTTTTCAGTCACTTTGCGAGGCCTGGGGGACCCCGGACATAGACCTCTTCGCGTCGGAGTCCAACACAAAATGCCGCAGGTACTGTTCCAGGGCAGGCATCGGAATGAACTCCGAGGGCGATGCCTTCATGAAACGGTGGGATCAGGACTATTTCTACGCTTTTCCCCCGTTTCCTCTGGTCCAGAAGGTTCTCACCAGAATGTGTCAACACAGGACCAAGGCCATCCTGGTGGGCCCCAGCATGGCCTCGCCAACCCTGGTTTCCACTGCTGTTACGCATGTCGTCTCAGTATCGCACGTTGCCGGAGTCTCCGACGCTTCTCCAAATGGAGCAGGGCCAGCTTCACCACTCGGACCTGCCCAGCCTCCACCTCACCGCGTGGAGGATAACCCCAGACTGTCCAGGATCCTGGAACAAGCAAGGCGCCCTTCCACAAGGAAGTCCTACGCTTCCAAATACAGATGCTTTTGTGCTTTCCTGGCATCCCAGCAGACATCCCCTTCACAGGTGGGACTCCAGGACGTCTTGACCTACCTCCTCCATCTGGCGGAGTCTGGCCTCAGCATCACCTCCATCCGAGTACACCTCGCAGCAGTGGTGGCTCACTCTCCAGTTGGCTCGCCCGCTTCTGGGGCTTTCCGCGACCAAACAGTGAAGCGTTTCCTCAAGGGGCTGCGGAATGCCTTCCCTCCAGCCAGGACTCCGACTGCCCAATGGTCACTCTCTACCGTCCTCAACGTGCTCACCAGGACTCCTTTCGAGCCCATGGCTACCGCGGATGCTCGTCTCCTCACATGGAAGACGGCTTTTCTGGTGGCTATCACGTCTGCTCGACGAGCTGGTGAACTGGTTGCTCTGCGGGCGGACGCACCTTTTCTTCAATTCTTCAATGACCGTGTGGTACTCCAGGCGGATATCACCTTCCTTCCCAAGGTGGTCTCCCAGTTTCAGGGCGCACTCTACCAGAGCGGTTGCAACATCCACGGCTTTTCTGGAGGGCACACCGCTTGAGGACATATGTAAGGCTGCCACCTGGTCCAGGCCTTCTACATTTGTCCAGCACTACAGGGTGGACACCAGAGCCACTGCGGACGCCAGGCTTGGCCGCATCGTCCTCACTAGGGGGCTCCGGGCTCACCTTGACAGTTCACCCTCCCTGACCATCGTCATCATCTTCATCATGGGATCATCTCATCCGACTGCCCACCGACCAAGTAAGTGTGAGCTTGCTAATCTCCCATGAGTGGGGATTCACAAACTATACGAAGGAGAAAGTTCGGTTTCACTTACCAGTGATAACTTTCGTTCTTAGAGTATATAGTTTGTGAATACACACTACCCACCTTGCCTCCCCTCTTGAGCTGCACGGATGACATCAATTGGTTTATCCTGTGCTTGGCTTAAGTATGGAACTGAGGTAAAATGGCGCGCGGGCGCCTCAGGGTGGGCGGTACGGTGGGCGGTCTTACCGCCAAAACTTTTGACCAATAGCTTTTCAAGCCTCTGATCGACGTTCTGCGCAGGCGCATAACCCATGAGTATGTATTCACAAACTATATACTCGAAGAACGAAAGTTATCACTGGTAAGTGAAACCGAACTTTATCTTGCTGGTAATCTCTCACATCGATTACTGTAATGCTCTCTATATGGGGCTCCCTATGTGCTTGATACGGAAACTTCAAAGGGTGCAGAATGTGGCTGCCAGGCTGGTTACTGGGGCAAGAAAATTTGTATATATCTCCCCAGTCCTGGCAGAATTGCATTGGCTTCCCATTGTGTTCTGTATCAGGTTCAAGGTGGCTGTGCTAACCTTCAAAGCCCTAAACGGTTTGGGACCTTCCTACCTGGCGGAGCATCTACCCATCAGGAATCATGCCCAGTTTACCCACGCTTCTCTTACAACTCAACTCCAAGTGCTGACTCCCAGGTTTGCTAGAAAGTCCATTATCCATTGGAGGCTTTTCTCAGTGGAGGCTCCAGCTAACAGGAAGACTCTACCTGGGGAGCTGTGTTTGACCTACTCTTTAGGGACCTTTAAGAAGCAACTGAAAATGTTTCTTTTTGAGGAGTCCTTTAGCATCTTGTTGAAGCTTAAATAGGAGCTCCTCCCATCGTTGGCTACTCGGGCTAGTGGTCCTTGGTGCTGATTGAACTGGGTGGGGGTGAGTTCTATGGTTTTACGGTGTCTGTTCTGCAATTTTTGAACATTGTGAGCCACCCAAAGTGGGAGTGTATCCCATATGGGCAGAGTATAAGTAGAATAAATAAATAAAAAATAACCCTTCTATAATATAATCTGCTTATTTTTTTAAAAAAAAACACCTCTTGGTTAGTACTATATGATTACATGCTTCTTTGGTAAGTGGGTTGGTCAAGTTCTCTCTCCAGAACTGAAGTGGGCAGAATACAGAGATGGAAAGTGTGCATTGTGGTTGGTGGAACACAAGACACAGTAATAGTGGGCTAGTCAGAACTAAGAGGTAGATCTGGGGCAAAGACGTAGGAAAATATACTGTTAACCCTAGATATGAACCTTCCTTACCCTTGCTTAAGTCAAAATATATGGTTGCAATGGCAGTAACTTTCATTCCATGGAACAATAAGAGTGAGGGGTAGAAAAACAGAAACAGTGTGTAGAGAAAAACAGACTCCCTTAAATTGCTCTTTTAAGAAGGAGTCAAAGAAGAGTGTGCCCATTGCCCTTTCAAAGCATTTCACTCCCTTCCCAGTGACTGTCTTGGAAAGTTGGAATCTTACTCCCGGCAGCAAGAAAAGGGGATGGAAATAAAACAAAAATCCTAGCTCTGTAATGCAACTTTCACTGTCTTGACCTGATAGATCTCTTAATAATTTACAGTGGATCAGTAAGGATTTCTGATTTCTAATTGCTTAGCTATAGCAGCAGAAAAGTGACACCCTCGCATTGTACTGGTGAGTAGAAGAAAGTTTAGCATAATAATGACTGGTTTTTTGAGTGAAAGGGCTCTTAACTTTGGTTAGTTGGGCACTCTACAGAAAACAAATTCCTAGGTTCAAAGCGGTTTGCTTCTGCACTTTGCTTCTATCGTGTATTTCAGAATTCAGGGGAAAATAGATAGGTATACTCAAATCAGTGATGGCATTCAGCAGGTTCGCACCAGTGCTCCATAACTGATAGCAGAAATTCTGGCTGGCCCCACCCATCCAAGTTTTGAAATAAAGTAGCCCTATTTCTGGTGCAATGCAGGGCTTTCCCCCTGGCCATGGCTACCATACCACGCCCACAGAGTAGGTAGTAATTTTTTTTTGAATCCCACCACTGACTGAAATGCCTGAATTCTGACACTTCTGCTGTAGGTTATAGAATGTTTGAGTTGGTAGTATTGTGGAATGAGTGTATAGCTGTTTTCGCTCAGCCTAGAAGAAATGAGAACATTATGAAGGAAGTCACCCCTTGCCCAGTTTAACTAATTTAGTTACATAGAGGTACAATCACACATAAAGAATAATTTTAAAATGTGATGCAGCCTGCAGCCTGAAAAGGTACCATCCATTCTACTAGTCTCTTCTCCAACATCTCTGCCATTCCATCTTTATTCTTTGGAGCAGTAGGATATTTCAGATAAAGGCAACAGACCTATCTTGCCCCATAACAGCTCTGGCAGATATCACTTTTCAACCAAAATGACAAAATGCCAGACAGCTTTAAACAGATATTGAAAGGAAATGGATGCCAAGTTTCTTCTTTTCACCCAGTGTGTTCCAGGGAATGATGTTAGTCTGAAAAGCTTGGAAAGTTGTTTTAAATTATGTGGTGATTAAAGCTAAAAATTTGAGCACACTTGTGTCAAAAAACTCAGTTTGGAATAGACAAATTTGTGGGCAGTCTGTAAACCTTTTCTTCTCTTTTCTACTATTTCAGGGGTAGCTAATCTTATAGTTGAGTATATAATAAATTAATTCCAAAGATTAGTAATCCTCTAATATGGTTTTTTGACTACTTCCTCTTACATGATTCTAATCATCAACTCAAGCCAAATGACATTTCTGTTACTATCTAGCAATGCCCTCACTCAGGTTTTATCTGACTTTGTAGTAGCAGTAGTAGTGGTGGTGGTAGTGGTGGTGGTTTCAGGAGTATATATGATGCATAGTTGGCATGGTGAGATGATTATAAACTTTATTAATGACAATTTTAAAAATAGTTGTTGGTAACGATGTGGTCATTCCTGCATTGATGAGGTAATAAAATGTAGTGTAATTAAAAAATAAAACATCTCTGCCCTTGTTCATGAAGCTGAACATCTATATAAGAAGAACTAAGACAGAGCTGTGTCTACTCTTGATATTGTTATTCAGTCTGTGCTCTGACACTACAGGTCTCAACATCCCTTACCATTTATTAGGCTGGGTTGGGCTACTGTCCATATGTTTTATTTTGAAATTACTGTACTTAAAACTGGTAGTAATGTAGATCTTGACAAGAGTGCTTAAAACACAGCAACAGGCATTTCTTTAAATGTACATTAAGCAAGTTCCAAACAACTTTCTTTTTCTCCTCCCCCCATATGGATTTAAATACTTCATGTACTAGGAGACATACTATCTGGAGTTAGATACAATCTATATTAGACACAAATTTTCTATTGTAACAAACTAGCAAGAAATAGTCTTGGAGCTCCTTAATAGGCACAGGGTTTTCTGGGCCATGAAAGGTTGGGTAGTCTTCAAGGCCTATTATTAATTTGGCTTCCTAGGAAGATGCTGAACTGCCAAAAATAAATCAAAAGCAGAATGTCGGTTGCCACAGTTTTCACCTGCTGGCTAGCCTTAGCAAAGAACTTGCAACCCTCTAAATCAGGGATTACCAAACTACGGCCCATGGGCCAGATCCAGCCCATGCTACCAAATAATCCAGTCCACGCCGTCCTCACCACTCCCAGAAGCAGAAGTAAAACACATCTGCACATGCACAAAAGACAGCCGTAAATGCACCCATGGCTGTCGCAAACACGTGGGTGCATTTACAGCAGCATTTTGCCCATGCGTGGGTGCATTTTACTTCCGCTTCCAGTGGGAGGAAACACATGACCAGCCCACTCAACCATGTGACCAGCCTGTGGTGCAAAAAGCTTGGAACCCCCTGCTCTAAATGTTGGGCCATAACATTCCTCAACCCTCACCACTAATTCTACTATGTAAGGTTGGTAGCACTTGCAGATCATCTGAATGGTCAACAAGTTACCCATCCCTGTCTTGGGAGAAATGTTAATTTAGTGATCAGCAAGGTGATGTAGCACAGTGGTTATGTGGCTAAGGCCTGCGAGGAAAGGGATAGGTGAGTTTTTTCTTCCCCCCCTCCTCCGGCCGGCTGCCGGTCGAACTCCGTGGGGCCTCCCAGTCCTGGTGTCAGTGGGGTTCGTTGGAGGTGGGGAGCCACTTTTGGGACTGGCAGCTGGCCGGAGGAGGCGGGGAAGAAAACTCACCGCACCTGGGGCTCACCTCTCCGCAGCCCCAAACGCGGCTCCCCGCCTTTGGAGATGTAAACCGCATTGAGTCTCCCTTTGGGCAGAGAATTGCGGTACAGTATATTATTATTATTATTATTATTATTATTATTATTATTATTATTATTATTATTATTATTATTATTATTATTATTATTATTATTATTATTATTATTATTATTATTATTATCCCCCCCCCCGCTGGTGGAGAAATGCACCCCTCTGCCCCTCTTAAAGTTCTGTTGGTTTCCTGTGTTTCTTTGACTTTGCCCTGCAGTTTGTGCTGTTACAATGTATCTCTATGGGAACAATGTTATACAAAGCATCGGTGCAATAATTTGGACGTTGTATGAGGGATTGCGGCTAGGATTGTGCATGCCTCATACAAAGTCGGAATTCATACAACGTCCTAACTTGTGGAACCAAGTTTGGACGTTGTATGAGGTTTGTTGTTGTTCAGTCGCACAGTCGATTCCGACCCTTTGCGACCCCATGGACCATTTTCCTCCAGGCACCTCTATCCTCCACCATTCTCCTCAGCCCACCAAGCTCTGTGCCCATTGTGTCCACAATACCATCTATCCATCTCACCTTTGGACGCCCCCTTCTTCTCTTGCCCTCCACCTTTCCCAGCATCAAGGCCTTCTCAAGTGAGTCCTCCCTTCTCATTTGATGTCCAAAGTGCTTTAGCTTCATCTTCACTATTTGTCCCTCCAATGAACAGTCAGGGTTGATTTCTTCCAGTATTGACCTATTTGTTCTCTTTGCTGTCCAAGGGACTCTCAGGACTCTCCTCCAACACCACATCTCAAAGGCATCTATTCTTTTGCGCTCAGCCTCTCACACCCATACATTATTATGGTCCACACCCATACATTACCACTGGGAATACCATTGCTTTGACTATGCGAATTTTTTATTTCAAGGTGATGTCTCTGCTTTTCACTATATTCCCCAGGTTTCTCATTGCTTGTCTCCCCATAATCAGTCGTCTTGTATAAATAAAAATTACAATTACAAATCGCGTGGGCAGGATGAATTGGCATCGGAGGGGGGGTGGGGGTCGGATCCGGCCCCAGGGCCATAGTTTGGCCACCCTTGAGCTCCATTTCTCGTTCTGCGGAACAGAGGAGTCTAAATAGGGAGCGAGAGAAAGCGCCGCCGCCCCCTCCCCGCCCTATTCTCCCGCGCCTTGCTTTTGCGCAGCGGCCCGTCTTGCTTTGCCTCCCCACGTGCTCTGGAAGGAAACAGCCGCCGCCGCCGCCGCTGCTGCTAGAGCTGCTGCTGCTACCGCCGCCAGGGGCGTCCACCGCCTTCGGGCGGAGCCCAGCTGGCTGCGACTGGGGTAGCCGGGAGAGGAGCGAGAGCAGCAGCAGCAGGACAGGAGGGGAGAGGCCGCTTTCTCACAGGAGGGAGGGAGGCCACGCTCCACCCTGTGCAGCGCCGCGTCGCCTTCCTCCCCCTATCTCTGTCGCACACACGCGCAGGGCCGCGAGGGAGGGAGTGAGGGAGGGAGGGGGCGCTGCTGTTGCCTCGGTTGCCACCGTCTCCTCCTCCAGAGTCCAGCCTCCTCCTCCTCCACAGCAACAGCTGTACCTCTCAGCTCGCCCAGGCTGCGCGCGAGCAAGCGAGCAAAGAGACAGGAAAACAGCCGCAGCATGGCGGGGCTGCGCTCCCCGTCGCAAAGCAGCAGCTACTGCCGCGCCGCCACGGCCATGAACCTCCTGCTGGGCGTCTTCCAAGTCCTCCTGCCTTGCTTTCGCCCGGGAGAGGCGCAGGGCCCAGGTAATTAATAATAATAATAATAATAATAATAATAATAATAATAATAATAATAATAATAATAATAATAATAATAATAATAATAATAATAATAATAATAATAATAATAATAATAATAATAATAATAATAATAATAATAATAATAATAATAATAAACAACAACAACAACAACAACCCCGAGGAAGGCTTATATGGGCACGGGAAATGGGGCGCCCTGGCTCCAGGGCGGGAGGGGGCGGAGGAGGGGTTTGTTTATTATTATTATTTTGGGCGTGGGGGGGGAGGCTGCGCGGTGGCTCAGCGGCGAAGCAGCTCGCCTCGTGAGCTGGCAAAGGCCGCCAAGTCGGCAAGTTCGAGACCCGGGGGTGGGGTGGGGGGACTGCGTGGCGGAGCGCGCGCCCTGCCTCTGTCCCCCGGGTCGGGTCCTGCCAAGCTAGCGAGTCGACAAAATAGTATGGGACCCCGTCCCGGGGGAGGGGGGGGCAACCCAAGCTCTTGAGAAAGGACATGGAAAGGAGCCTCCTTCGGGCGTCCCCTCTGAGGGGAGTTTCTCCAGCAAAAATAAAAATATCCTTTCGACCCAGAATAATTTCCTGACACGAAATTATAATTATTGGGGTTATTGGTGGGGGGAACCTTGCCCAAGGGGGGGGGGAGGCCGAGGCCCATAATGGTCCCCCAGCCGGGTCTGTAGGGCAGCGAGAGCCTTCGCGCTCCTCCCTCCGCCCCTTTCTTTGTGCTGTCCGTGGCTCGGCTATGCTCCCCCCCCCCCCCGCATGGTTCCCAAACCCTGCTGAGGCAAAGGCTGGAGCGTGTTCCCCTTCCTGTCCTTGGAATACAAAGCAAAACTGAGGCAGCTTCTGGTGTGTTTCTCCCCCCCCCCCCATCCCCGCCCTAAATGAATTTGAAGGGCGGCTGTGAGGTGAAGGGGAGGAGGAGGCGCGGGCGACGCGCTCACCCACCATGCGTGCGCCCCCCTGCCATTTTCCCCCTTTCTCATTCTCGCACACACACACCGTCTTTCTCCGAGTCAGGCCACCCCCTTACACACACACACACACACACACACACACACACACACACACACACACACACACACACACACCTCTCCCTCCCGTTCGGCCTGTTTTGGGGCTTCCCCTCTTCAACAGTTCACATGTTAATGAGCATTTTGCCCCAAAACATGCTGGGTCTTCATTTGACCAACCTAGGAAGGATGGAAGGTTTCGGAGTCCACCTGGTCGTCAGGATCGAACTCCCAACCTTCTGGCTGCAGTACAGCAGTTGAACCTCTGCGCCACTGGCATCAGGGCTCTTCAAAAGCAGTGGCTCGGCATGCGTTCCCTTTTGTGCATCAGGTTGGCCTGTCCTCCACCTCCCACCACCCACCCACCCCATGTGGGCTGCTGCAGGAGCACTTCAATATGGCAAATTCCCTTATTCCCTTCTTCACTCGGAGACGAAGGGAAACAAAAAGATGGGCCTGATCCGAGGCCCAACCGTGGAGGATCTTCGCCAGTTCTCCAATGTGTGGCTGGAGAGGCAGGCCTCGACCGTCCTCCCTCAAATAGTTTGACATGGCAATCACAATTATATTTACACACCACCCTGTAGCACTTAGTAGGGACTGCGGTGGCTTACTGGTTAAGACGCTGAACGTGATGACTGGAAGGTCAACAGGTTAGTAGTTCTTGACCCGAGTGCTGTATGATGGAGTGAGTTCCCTTCCATCTCTGCCCAAGCTCCTGCTAAGCTAAGCAGTTCAAAAGCAAGAAATTGCAAGTAGATATATATTTACTACATCGGTGGGAAGGTAACCCATGTTACCTCCGGTGTCTAGTCGTGGCCACAGACTGCAAATGCAGACAGCACTGGCTCTTTGGCTATAAACAGAGATGAGCACTGAACCCTAGAGTCAGATATGACTGGCTTTCAAGCAGTAGTGCAATCTTTGTAGTGCAATCTTTGGGCAATTCACAAGTTAATTAGCATTTTTGTCCCAATATGCTGGTTCCTTATTTGACCCACCTAGGATGGAAGGCTGACTCAACCTTAATACCACATCAAGATTGAACTCACAACAGTTTGGCTGCAATATAGCACTTTGAACACTGCATCACCAGGGCTCTTGGTGGCAACTTGGTTTGGGGATGAGGCTTCTGATCTGGTTTGTTTTTCTTGTTCCTCCTAGCAATGGATCCCATCCCTAACGTGGTGGAATTGTGGCAAGCCGAGGAAGGAGAACTTCTGATGCCTGCTCAGGTAAAGGAATGTTAGTTGGACGGCATTGGGGATGATGGGATGTTGAGTAGGCAACCTTAATGGAAAAAGCCGTCCTGCTCAGAAGAGGGAAGGTTGCTTCCTTGCAGGCAGACAAATAAATCAACCTGCTTGTCTTCCCCTCCCCTCCTGCAGTCTGGCCCTCCATATGATTTTGCCAGTCATGGTAGTTTTAGAAGGGGAAATGGGAGGCAGTTGGCAGAGCAACGTATCTGCATCACCTTGACAGGATCCCCTGATTTTTGCCAGCAGTTGCAATCTGTATTTCATTATGACTTTTGTCTTAAGCACATGGTGCAATATTTAACTGTTTAGGTGTTATATCTTAGTCTTAAGGAGATGTGAATAATCTTGTACTGCATGTTCCTCAGATAAGAACTGTGTGTGTACATGTGTGTAGGGATAGTTATTAATACTTCAATGGTGACTTATTTGTGGCTGTGCTAGAAATCCTTTTATATATCGGTTGTCATTCACAACAATAAAGACAAACCAACTAATATGTACCTCTGCAACATTGTTTTACTGGAAAGTAAATATTTTTAAGTCAGTGGTGTAAATATTCATAAGATATGTTTGCCTAGTTTTTACTAAGCTCCTTTTATTTATGAAAAGATGGAGGATATAACTTTATTATTCCTCTTTGCTATTTTCATCCCTTTAAAGGATAGTATTTGTGCTTTTTCAATTTCTAGATAGATTTTTTTCTTAGAATTTTTAAAGGTGGACCTGCAGTGATTTGAGGAACATTTTCTTCAAAGATACCACTGTAAATTAACCTTTGTTTCAATGGATCAAATGTTGAAAATATTTTTCAAATATTAAAAAAATATTGTCATTTCAAGAAATAGGTTAGAGATGGAGAGGCATTAAAATTGGTGGAATCTTTTAAACAGTTTTGGTTTAATATGAATATTTTCTCATTCAATTAGTTTAGATATCAACATGCATACTTTTTATGGCAGTAGAACAATAGTGGTGAAGTGCTTTAATGCTGTCTGTGTCTGCTCAGTTGGGAGTAAGTTTTGCTGAATGTAGAAGGATTGGCTTCTGAGTTCTAAGTATAAGCAGGATTGTTCTGCTTTCCACCATGACTCAGGGAAAGGCTGCATTGCCATATTGTCTGCAGTGATGAGAGCGGCGTTCTTAACACGGCTGAAAGATGCCAGGCTGGTGAAAGCTGAGCTACTAACTCTTTCTGAAATCACCACTAGACTCTCAAGCAAGGGTCATCCTTTGCTCTTTATTTATTTATTTATTTATTTATTTATTGTTAAATTTTTATACCGCCCACTCAGCCAAAGCCGACTCCGGGCGGTTCACAACAGTGGGTAAAAACATATAAAAACAAATAAAACAGATAAAAACCAGCAATAAGAACCCACCCCTAAAAAGAGAGGGGTGCAGGAACTGAAGAAACCGTGGGGCAGGCATCCTCCCCTATATTAACCACCCAACGGAAGCCACCCCTCCACCTGCACCCCAAACTTGGCCCGCCAGCCAGGCTTTTAGTTCTTTTCTAAAGGGCAATAACTCCGTCTGGAGACGCAGTTCCATAGGCAGGAGGTTCCAAAGGGCCGGTGCGGACACAGAGAAGGCTCTCCTCCTTGTGCCAGAGAGGCGAGCCCCCCTGGCAGATGGCACAATTAGAGAGCCCCTCCGGTCCGCTCTGGTTGGACGGACAGACGTCCTTAGGGCGATGTGGTCTCTAAGGTAACCTGGCCCACTACCATATAGGGCTTTAAAGGTCAAAACCAGCACCTTGAATTGCACCTGGAGACAAACTGGTAGCCAGTGCAGCTCCCGCAGCAGTGGTTGGGCATAACGTCCACACCCCATCACCACCCGGGCCGCCGCATTCTGGACCAGCTGCAGCCTCCGAATGGTCATCAAGGGCAGCCCCATGTAGAGCGCATTACAGTAGTCTAGTCTGGAGGTCACCAGAGCATGAGTGACCATGAGCAAAGAGTCCCGGTCCAGGAGCATGCGCAACTGGCGAATCACCCGAAGTTGGGCAAAGGCCCTCCTGGCCACAGCCGCCACCTGTTCTTCTAGCAGCAGCCGCGAATCCAGGAGGACCCCCAAGTTGCGCACCGGGTCGGTCTGGGGCAAAATAGCCCCATCCAAAACCAAAGATGGTAGCTCCCGGGATAACGCAGGACCCCCTATCCATAGCCACTCAGTCTTGCTAGGATTCAGCTGTAGCCCATTTGCCCCCATCCAGACCCCAACAGCCTCCAGACAGCTGGAAAGGACTTTGACTGCATCACTGGGGTCCCCACGGGCCGAGATGTACAACTGTGTATCATCCGTGTACTGATGGTACCGCACCCCGTGGGAACGGATGATCTCACCCAGCGGCTTCATGTAGATGTTAAATAGGAGAGGAGAGAGTACCGAGCCCTGAGGCACCCCATATTTTAGGGACCTAGGACTGGACTTCTCGCTCTCCAACCACACCGACTGGGTCCGGCCCCTCAGAAATGAGGAAAACCAGGACCACACAGTGCCCTGGATCCCCAATCCTCGGAGCCGTTCCAGAAGGATACCGTGGTCGGTATCCTTCATTTGATATCTCAAAATTTGCTGAGCAGGCTGTCTTCTGGGGAGCAAATATAGTACCTGAGACTACAATAGATGGTGAGTGGTCTGTGGTCTGCCTTCTTGGATTTTGCTGTAGAATCACAGAATAATGGGGTTAGAAGTGGCCTAGAAGGCTTTCATGTCCAACCCACTGCTAGACAGATGGCTAGCTTTCTCTTGAATGCCTCCAATGTTGGTGCATTCACTGTTTCCTGAGGTTATTGGTTCTATTGTCAAATTACTGGCTTCCTCTAACTTAAGCCCATTATTATATGCCTTGCACTCTGGAATGATTGAGAATTAATCCTGATTCTCCTCTCTATGACAAGCTTTTAAGTGTCTGAGAAGTGCTATTCTATATCCCCTCAGTCTTTTCTCTAAGCTAAACATGCTCGGATCTTTCAGCCTTTCCTTATAGGGGTTGGTTTCCATTTCCATGGTCATCTTTCTTGCCATCCTCTGGACTTGTTTCAGCTTGTCTGCATTCTTCTTAAAGTGTGGTGTTCAGAACTGGACATATTAATTAAGATGATGCTAAATAGAGGGCAACTATGCCTATATTAATGCAGCCTAAAATGGCATTTGCCCTTTTTGCAGCACTGTTGGCTTTTATTGAGCTTGTGATTACTGAGCCACATATCCCACCCATCTTGTAACTAAGCATGTGGTTTCTTTTCCCTAGAGGTAGAACATTTCACATGTCCCTGTTAAATTCAGCCCACTCTAAGATCTTTTTAAATTTTGTTTGTCTTCCAAGATGAGCTTTTCCACTCAATTTTGTATCATCCACAAGTATGATAAGCATTACTTACATATATGCACATCCAAATTATTAATAAAAATGTTGTAAAGCACCAGGCCCAGGACTCAGCCTTGTGGTGCCCTACCTGTATTCTCCTCCCTGTTTGAGATGGAGCTGTTGCTAAGTGATTTCTAAGTTTGATTCTGTAACCAACTTTGTGTCTACTTGGTACGTGTTCTTTCTTAGTTTCCTGAACAGAATATCATGAGGCATTTTGTCAATTCTAGAGAAATGTCTGGAGCATATTACAAAGGACCAAGTCTGCCAGCACCAAGAAATTGCTGCCAAAATATATGTCTACAGCATTACCACTGTCTACCAAGGAGGTTACCTGTTCAAAAAAAATGAGATAAGATTGCTCTATTAGGATTTGTTCTTGCTCAATCTGTTGGCTCTTAGTTACTACTGCATTTTTTTCTTGGTGCTGGCAGACTTGGTCCTTTGTAATATGCTCCAGACATTTCTCTAGAATTGGTGTCAGGATGACTAATCTGTAATTCCCAGGTTCTTCCTTTGAAAATAGGGGCAACATAATAATTGCATACTATAAGTCAGTGATGGCGAACCTTGGCACTCCAGCTGTTCTTGAACTATAATTCCCAGAAGCCCTAATCACCAGGTGAGCTGATTGTGTGAACAATTTTATATGTATATAGTTGAAGTCCAAGAACAGCTGAAGTGCCAAAGTTTGCCAACACTGCATAAGTCAATTGTGGCTTATGGTCACTCCAGGATTTCCTGGTTAGAGAATACATAGAAATGGTTTATCATTCCCTTCTTCTGGGGTGCCCTGAGACTATGCAGCTTGCTCAATGCCACTTAGGTTGGCTCATCTCCCAAGAGATGAGGTTGGCTCATCTTCCAACCTCTGGCTCCACAGCCAGATACTGTACCAAAATAACTGAGCTACCCAGTCAGCAGGGACAGCAACAGGCCCACCTCCAATCATCTGGTATTTCAGTGATCCTCCTAGAAATCATGGTTCTCTGAGTTTTTCATTCAGTTCGTTCATACTCTTGGATACAGTTCATTAGGCCTTGAAGATTTGAATTTATTAAAAGTTAACAAGGCATTCCTTGATTATTTTATCAGTCTCAAATGGCAATGCTGTCTTCTCCACTTGTAGTTCACATTTGTCTGGAGGATCACAGACATTTGGGGGAAATGCCAAGCTAAAGTAGGAGTTGAACACTTAAGCCTTTCCTGTGTTATCTGTTATCATTTTGCCATCCCCACTGAGTAACTGAACCACTATTTCTTTTCTCTGTCTTTGGCTACACAGGTATCTGAAGATTGTACTGTATTTCTGTTGCTTTTATTGGTTTTCATGTCCCTTGTGAAAATGAGCTCATTCTCAGCTTTTTGCTTTCCCAATGCCATTCCTGTAATTCTTTTATACCTGTCTGTACTCTTCTTTTGTGGCCTGATCTTCCTTCCACTTCCTATATGTGTTCTTTTTGTTGTTTTCAAGTCTTCTAGGTTTTGTGAAGTAAAATTGATATTTTTGCTGCCTCCTATCTTTCTCTCTTGTTGTGTCTGTAGTTGTCCCTTTAGAACTGGGGTTCCCAGGGGCTGGATACGGCCCATGGCACCATTTCATGTGGCCCACCACCACTTCTGTCACATCCAGAAGTGCCATGTCTAGCAGGCAGGGCAAAATGGCCGTCTGGCCCCCGAAGTTGTCTGAGTGAACGTGGCCTGGCCCTCAGGGGTTCTCAAGGTTTTCACACTCACCCTCAAGACAGCTGAGCTGGCCAGACTCATGGTTTTCCCCTGTCGCAAATGCTGCTGCAAACCACGGTGGGTACATTTATGGTTGTTGTAAATGCCTCTGCTTCCAGGGTTGTTGTTGTGGACCAGTTGGAATGGTACTGGGGGTCAGGGGCAGCCCACAGGCTGTGGTGTTGTTGTTCAACTTATATGTTTCCCCACTCGCAAAGCGACTCTGGGTAGGTAACAAAGAAACAATATATCACAATTAAAAAATAACACAGCTGCTGCTCCCCTCCTCCTCAGCCGGAGGGAAGAAGACCCACACAGCTGGGTCCTCCCTCTGGGCAAGGTTGGGTGGGGTGGCGGAAGAGTTTTTAAAGCTGCCAGCCCCCGCCCCCCCCCCCCGGCAGGGTGTTCTTCCCTCCGGGCCAGACCAGGCAAGGGCGGGAGTCCGGTGGAGCAGTGACAGAGTTTTTAATGCCCCCCCCCACAGCTGGATTTCTTCCCTCTGGGCCGGACCGGGCAAGGGTGGGAGTCCAGTGGCGCAGTGGCAGGGTTTTTAAAGCCGCCAACTCCCCACACAGCTGGGTCTTCTTCCCTCCAGGCCAGGGCGGGCAAGGGCGAGTGTCCGGTGGGTCAGTGGCAGAGTTTTCAAAGCTGCCAGCCCCTCACACAGCTGGGTCTTCTTCCCTCTGGGCCAGTTGCGAACCCCTTCTTTAGAATCTATCTTTTTTTTTTAAAGCTACCTTTTTATCATGTAGAGGTGGTACTTTTGTGTGAATTTGTATCAGGATGAGCCCTTTGGATTTTTGAGCATTCTCTAGGGGAGGGAATGTCTCAGCAGTAAGGAGGTCTCCAGTATAACTGAAGTCCAAGTATATTTGGTTCATTCTTTTGGAATTCCATTAGAGAATTTGGAATGAGTTAATTGCATGTGGCAGGATTATTTGTTTTATTTCTGTCGTATTTCTTTGTACAGGTCACACAAACACATTGTATCATTCTGAGACCTACTACAGATACTTGAAACTGCGGATAAAAGGGAACCTTATATTTTACAATGCAGGCAGTGGCCTCTAGTGATCAGCTATCATATTGTGCCATAGAAATACATATATATTATGTATTTCAAGGTTTTTTTATTGAATATTTTTATACCTATGGATAACTGAAACTGTGGGTACTGTATCTATCGATATGGGAGGGTGCATGATCTATATTATTTCACTAGTGCTTTATTTATTTGGTTTGTTAAATCTTAATTGTAATGTCTGTGTGAACAATTTTATATGTATGTAGTTTAGTGTCTGATTTGAGATACTTGACATACGTGCATGTGTTTTGATATGAGTGATTTATAACAGGGGTTCCCAAACTTTTTTGGGCCATGAGCCGGTCACATGGTTCAGCAGGCCGGTCAGGTGGTTCCTCCGGAAGTAAAACGTGCCTTGCAATCTGTTTTGCAACAGATAGATTTTAGGCTGACATTTTCTCTGCTTAAGCCAGGGGTGTCTAAACTATGGCCTGTTGGCCAGATCTGGCCCCTGATGCCAATTCATCTGGCACATTTTACTTCTGCTTCCGGGAGCAATGAGGGCTGTGTGGGCCAGATGAATTGACTTTGTGGGCCAGATCTGGATCTGGCCCACAGGCTGTAGTTTGGGCACCGCTAATTTATAACATATTGCTTGTTAGATTGGGATGGTTAACCCTTTTAACATTGCATCCATGTTCCCTCAGGATAATTGGTAGGGCAGAACCCAGGCTGGATAAGACCAAATAAATGGCAGTTAAGTGTCCCCTCCCTCTTCTTTCTGCTACACCTTTCTGTCCTTAGCCAAACAGAAGGCTACTAGAGAAAGGTAGAAATGTTATTCTTGCAAAGGCGTTCACTTAGAGAGCTTTTGAAATTAGGCTGAGGGCCACCTGCAGCCAGGCCAAGGGTTGCATGCTTTGTTAGCTAACATGATTGAGTGTTAACCACAAAGCTATGTGTAATGCAGAATGGTTGTTTGTTTTTTAGTCTAAACCAAATGATCCACACCTGCTTACTTTCAGAGGAGAAAGAAAGAAAAGGCAAAGGGAAGAGGTGTCTGTGTGTGTGTTGGGTAGGCATCCTGGTTAACAGTTTCAGATGTTTGTAGCTGCCATAAACCACAGCCAGCAGGCTCAGGATTCTCGTATTATGGAAGCTATATTTCAAAGCTTCTGGTTTTCCACTTTTAGCTGTGTTTGTTTGTGTTGAGACACTATCCAGGCAAAATGTGTTGGCATTTTGCCTGCACATGAAATAGTTTTGTAATAACAAACTCATAAGCTTTTTAGGAAGTTTATTTTCTTTAATTCAGTCACCTCTTCATTAATTCCTGTCAAACAATGTGGCTTTATATATGTTGTCAGTTTTACCTACCACAGAAGCAATAATGAGCATTGTAAAGAGTTGTTGTCCAATATCTGGAATGTCACACTTTGCCCATCTCTGCTGTAAGGCACCAATGCTGGCTTTTCAGCTAATCTTTCTTACACTAGGACAGGTGAAAGGAACCGCAGAATGAACTCACCAAAAGGTTCCTTCATTTTGGAGGGAGAGGGACACACACACACACACACACACACACACACACACACACACACACACACACACACACACACACACACACACACACACACACACACACACACACACACACACACACACACACGTGCACGCACACACAAACACACTGCAGTACCTTAAAAACTAACTGCTATATCTCAGTGTGAGCATTCATGGATCAAGTTAACTTCTGCATATAAGAATGAGACTATATGACTGTCATATTTATACATGATCTGATAAGGATAGAGATAATGAACAAACTGACATTGGTTTGCCGGTGATGGAAAAGGCTATCAGCCTGTGAATAATTTCATTTCTCAGTCTACAAAGTAGCAATAGCATAGGTGACACAAGTTGCAATATAGGACTCGTGTAGAATTTGACACTCAGCAATAAATTAAAAACCCCTAATTGATCTTCAATCCTTTTAAGTGATTCTTCAGTATCTGAATACTGTATACTTTATCTCAGCTCTTTCTCTTTCAACTCCTGTTTTGTAGTATTTCACCCATCAAAACAGTGGCTTTCAAAGAATGCCCAAGAAGACTAAAATGTTTTGCAACAGGTTTTTTTGTGTTGCCATCCATGGTGCCAGATTTATGCTCATTGGTTATTTTGTGTAGAGATTGTTCCTTTAGTCTATGCAGAGTGCAGAAGGACACTGCTGGCAAAAGGGCAGCCTTTGTTTCACTTTAATGCAGTGCGTTTTATAGGAAATCATTTCTCATGTCCTTGAAATCTGAATTATTCAAACAGCTTTTACCTCAAAGTATATGTCCATAGTGCCCATGTTTTTCTGTTGCAGTCTTATAGCACGTTAAAAACTAACAAGTCTTTAAAATGGGGCCTAAATTTGGCAGAAGCATAGAAATGTTGAAGAAGAACAGGTTTACTGCATACCTGTCAACCTTCCCGGATTGGCCAGGATTTCCTGATTTTCGGCGCCGATTTGCACCATTTCCCGCCCGCAGCTGCCAAAACCCCAGAATTGGCAGTGGGGGGGGGGAGAGGTACTGCGCATCCCTTCTGTGCAAGTTGCATTCTACGCATACGTAGAAAGCTTTTACGCTTGCGTAGAACCCTTTTACGCTATGCAAGCGTAAAAGGGTTCTACGCAAGTGTAAAAGCCTTCTATGCGTGCGTAGAACGCGACTTGCGCAGAACAGTTATGCGCATGTCCCGGATTGTCCGTAGCCGCGGTTGACAGGTATGGTTTACTGTCTTTACCTAATACCAAAAATGCTATTTTCTGTTTTGCTGTTATGTGGGGGAAAATTGTTCCACCTATAATGTCAAACAATTTATTTTCTCTCCCTCCCCCCCCCCCCAATTATGCGCTTTCTCTAGATAATTGGACAAATTCCTCTAATGACCCTTTTCCCTTCCAGTCTCTTGCTCTCTTACACTATAAAGGTTTCTTGGTCATGGCTTCCCACTAGCATATACTGTATTTGGAAATGTGTCAATATTAGAATAGAATTTGGTTGGTTTCAGCATTTTGATATTAATAATTTAAAAAAAAACAACTGGTGCATTGAAGCAAGATCTGTATAATCTTTGGTGTAACTGCTTTTTTTAAAAAAAGCTAGGAGAGTTGAATTCCAGAGAGAAGGAAGGGTTGTGTTCATCCATATTTGGCCACAGCTTAAAATCCCTTTTAAGGAAGGAGTTGAGTTTTCATGTCGTTTGATTCCCCCCCCCCCAAGTGACTTGCAGTTTTTCATTTAGCCTGTCTATAATTCTGATGCCAAAATATGCACAAATTATTTGACCAAAAAGTGAGTTGAAAGTTGAGTTCTTTTCTTGTAAAATAGGCAGTCAAAAGTTTTTATATTAAGGACTGGAACCTGAAATATCTTTGAATGTCTTTGAAATGCTCATAAAAAGATCCGAAGAAACCCCCCCTCAAATCTCCCCCCACCTTCCTGTAAGAGTAGGAATGTAGCAACCAGTGAGAAGTAATGGGCTGATACATATAGGCCAAGGTGCTTAAAAACTGATTTGGTGGAAGAATGGTGTACTTATCCAGATAACAGTTATCTTAACCATTTTACCATCCCCTCCCCACAGACAATTGTATGGGTGACCATTTTGCATCCTTGCAGTAGTATATTAGTAAGCAAAGATAAGGACTTATATTGTTTTTGAGTCTGTACAGATAACATCTTTATGAATATTATTCTTCCAAAGGAATAGTATTTTCATTATTGAAATGTTTGAAGTGGTAGCTGTGTTAGTCTGTGCAAACATATCTGTGATTAAAAAAAACAGAACAGCAATTTAAATACAGGAATTCATCTTTAAGGCGCCACAACATTTTCCTCTTTTCCCCTCTGTTCTCTTTTGTTTAATCTCAGGTATATTTTCATTATGGAAGCAATTTTTCTCTTTGGGACCATTTCTCTTTTCTCTCAGACATTTCTCTGTTGGGTTGGCTATATTTGTTACCCTTTCCTGCAGCTAATCTCTGTCTCAAACTGTCTTCCTGAATTACTGAAGCTGAAATGTTAGGCAAGCTTTCTTTCTTTTTTTTACACATCACTTAAACAGTAATTACTATGTGTGATAATAAACCATCCGCATGGATATGAAAACAACCACAAATAGCTGGTTTGTTTTGGACTTTCTTTTGCAGGAACATTGGCTAATCTGCCTTTAAAGAGACAACATTTCCTTCTTTACTGTTGTGGTGTTGGTGGGCATAGAATAAATAATGTCAGCCTAATAGCAGTAATTTTTTGAAATTAAAAATTTCTGCCTTGTTGTGGAGCCCTAACAGCTTCCCAATGTCAACATGGATTTGGAGGTAGGTGGGGATTTATTTATTTTTTGAAAATTGCCACAGCTGATGACTTCATGGCCAGGTTAAGAGATCGCATCGCCCTAAGGATGTCTGTCCATCCAACCAGAGCGGACCGGAGGGGCTCTCTGATTGTACCATCCGCTAGAGGGGCTCGCCTCTCTAGCACAAGAAGGAGGGCCTTCTCTGTGTCCGCACCGGCTCTCTGGATCCTCTTACCAACAGAGTTACGTCTCCAGATGGAATTGCTGCCCTTCAGGAAAGAACTTAAAACCTGGCTGGCAGGCTAAGTATGGGGTGCAGGTGGAGGGGTGACTTCCGCAGAGTGGCTGGTATAGCGAATCCCAGCACCCTCGGCCCCTGCACCCTTTTTAGTGAGTGGGTGGGTAGTTTTTAAAGCAGTTTTAACTATGTTTTTAATTGTGTTTTCATTATGCTGTGAACAGCCCTGAGTTGGCCTTGGCCAAGTGGGAGGTATAGAAACCGAAACAAACAAACAAACAAATAAATAAATGGTAAAGGTAAAGGTTTCCCTTGCTCGAAAGCCAGTCGTATCCAACTGTAGGGTTCAGTGCTCATCTCTGTTTCAAAGCCGAAGAGCCAGCGCTGCCTGCTTCTGCAGATGTTCCATGGTCATGTGGCAGGCATGACTAGACACCGGAGCGCGCAGAGCGCTGTCACCTTCCCACTGAAGTGGTTCCTATTAATCTTGCAATTTCTTGCTTTTGAACTGCTAGGTTGGCAGGAGCTGGGACAAAGATGGGAGCTCATTCCGTCCTGCAATACTCAGGAATTGAACTGCTGACCTTCTGCCTTCTAGTCTTAGCCACTTGAGCCACTGTAGTCCCTGACTTCATGGTATAGCTGTAGAAACAGGATTTGAACTGAGGTCTTGAATCAGTTCCTACCAAAATTCCACACACTTTACAAGGCATGTTTTGCATAGTATTTTGAATCAAACTGACAGGAAAGAGACTGTGCAGGTTTAATAAAATGTGACATTAATTTTAAAAATTTGCATGGTTAAACAGAATAAAACTAAGGTTTAGTTTAAAAAGTATCTAATCTGAAAGTACAAAGTAGCTGTGACCTGTTTAATATGAATGCTGCCTTATATGGTTGATGCTGCAGCTGATTTTAGGCATCTGTCTACAGTATTTATGTTTGCTTACTGTCTAGTTTGATAAGGTTAATCACTACCTTGTATAGAACCATTGATAAATCTTATTCTTGTATTTTGATCCTACAGAACTTGTGTGAACGAGATCCATTTATGGTTTATAAGTTACAGTATATACTGCTGAATGTGTTTTAAAAACAAAAGATTAATAATGACATTTTAATTAGTTCAAAATAACACTAAATCTGACAAAAGAACCTTGATATTGTAATAGGATTAAAAACCTGGAAGGGTCTGAAGTTCTTTTTAATAGTCATATGCTAAACCCTATCTACATTGCATTTAAACTTCATTAGAGATTAACTAGTGTTATCCTGATAACACACCAGAAGAAATCAGGAGCTTATTAGCTGTTTTGTTCCTTGTGGTGTCTATAGGCAGTAGTTCAAAGAACTAGCTTGTTAAGATTACTGTGTGTGTGTGTGTGTGTGTGTGTGTGTGTGTGTGTGTGTGTGTGTGTGTGTGTGTATTTTCAAGTGAGCTACCCTAGTAACATTCTACAGGTGAAACTCAAAAAATTAGAATATCGCGCAAATGTTCATTCATTTCAGTAATGCATCTTTAAAGGTGAAACAAATATATGAGATAGAATTACTTGCAAAGCAAGATATGTCAAGCCTTACTTAGTTATAATTGTGATGATTATGGGGTACAGCTTACCAGTTTCACCTGTAATGGGGAAGTTAAAAAGTTGTAAGTTATTGGTCACCAACCTATGCAAACAACCAGCTGAAAGGAGACCACACTGTTTTACTTATTTTGTCACTTGTATGTGTCAGTGCCACAGAGCCATAGCTGCAGCTGTTATTGACCCTCCAAGGTTGCACACAGATTGAATTTCATGGAGGAAAAATGTAATACAATATTTCCGTTACTTTTACTGTCAGAGCATTGTATACAGGAGTAAGTGGAGGAGAAAGGCTATATTCTGATAATCAGTAGAAAATTCTGAGTTCCTCACTACTTCCTTGCCAAGAATAACAGTGAAAAACATCATACATTTAACTGGTCATAATTTAGAACAGGAGTTCTCAACCTTTTAAAGCTGGGGGCCAGGTCACGCTCCCTCAGACAGCTTTGGGGTCCAGATGGCTATTTTGCCCTTCCTCCACCACATGGCACTTCCTGGTGTAGTGGAGGCGGTGGGGGAGGGGGGCACATGAAATGGTGCCACGGGCTGTATCCAGCCCACAGGCTGCAGGCTGTGAATCCCTGATTTAAAAGCTTGAAGCAAAGACTGCTAATAAAGACTGTTAAGAGAGAACTGAGAATGATTTGTGCATATGCCCCTAGATTCAGTGGTTGTCCTCAGAAGTATTTGCAGTAAGTCATTGGCCTGCCAGCAGTGGTCTTTGGGGACATCAGTTCCCAGGGCCTAAGCTTATGAATGGAATGCCACTTGTCATCTCTTCTGTGAAGCAATGGTTTCCAGGACTCTCCCAGGAGTCTTTAAGCAGCTGTAAATGCTGCGGATACATTTAACCATAACTTCCCCCTTCTTCTTATTGCCTAATGCTTTTCGTTTGGTCATTTTATTCTGTGTTAGTGGAAATGCCAATTTAGAAACTATTGTTCTAGTTTTCATTTGACTGTTCAGTGGTATCATTGTCACATTTTAGCTTAGGGTCATGGCAAGGGTAGGATAATTATAGATAGGGAAATCAGATGACTTTCAAATACACTTGGTTTGGGGTCTGAAGAGGTGTTGTGTGTCAACGGCTTGTCAGATTGTGCTTGCAGCAAAGGAGAAAGCCATCAACAGTTGAAAACAGAACAAAACACTTCAGTAATCCCACTAAATAAAAACTTGCAAACACAAGTATTTGTATTGGAGTATCTGGTGTTGGTGGCAGCTTCATGACAAGCGGTAATGCAAACAGATTGGATGCATTATAAACTTCCCATACCTTACCTTGGATACCTTGGAGTTGTTATTCAGCAAGGAGTCCACACATTTGTAGACATCTCCGCAACGACATTCCGCACTTGCAAATGTACCTGAGAAATCAAATGCATTTGCATGCATTTTTTTTAGCCATTTGGATATCACATCACCCGCTGGCTAGGTGGACCATGACGTGTGTCCTCTGCTCAAGGGACTCCGGTGAGTTTTAGTCCCAGCCTAACATCACTGCCAAGTGATGGGCAAAACTGCCTAGTTGACTGCTCAAGCCCCAGTGCCCAACAAGGCTCTCATCTAGCCATATAATGTTAAAAACATGTGTGGTTCTCTGCACCATATTTCTGCACCTGAAGAAACAGTTGGGCTGAGATGGGTGTGAAAATAGAATAAAGTTCATATCTTTGACCCATGAACTGTAGTGTAGACTTTTCTGAAAGAGAAATTTCTTTATTGGGAAATAATATTTTAAAAAACTTGTACAAAAACATTGGTGTTGTTGTTATTAAAGAGGGGAGTGATTTTGAACTGATGTATCTGATACCAACATGGATGTGTTTGTGGCCAACAGCAAACACTTAAAAGTCTTGTTTTTTATCATGTTAAAAGCACACAAAGGTACTTTCTGAATTGAAAAGATTTTTGCTGATGGAACTCAGCTCAGGGGACACCTGAATGAGGCTCCTTTCATGTCCTGAAGATCTTTCCCCACTGAAATGGTCCCTATTTATCTACTTGCAATTTCTTGTTTTTGAACTGCTAGGTTAGCAGGAGCTGGGGCAGAGATGGGAGCTCATTCCACCCTGCAGTACTTGGATCTTCAACAGCCGACTTGCTGACCTTCCAGATAACAAGGCAAACTTCTTAACCATTGAGTCACCACAGTCCCAAAGCCTTGGTTAACCATGGGCAACAGGTGGTTAAGACTGTCATCCTGATAGTTATGGAAGTTTATCACTGAATGAGAATATTCGATATTAGTAACCTAGTGCTCTTATCACATGGATACACTTGGACCAACCAAGACATCTGAAAGCATGGCTTTGGATTTCAGAGTCCCTGATCTGATGAAAATGTACAGACTATCAATACTGTATAGCAATCAACATGAGAAAGTATCTATTCCTACATATGGGAGTAATAAGGCATAGCTATCCATGTCTTATTTTTAAAATATCCGGTGTGCATTTACTCTTAGTGAATAGTGATACTGTATATATATTTACTTGCATCTTTGGTTTGTAAAGAAGTGTTGTCACTGCTTTTATTCTTCAGCAGTTATACATATATAACTTAGTATGATTTAGAGGTGTTTTTTGTTCAGCTAAAAAGTGACATTCAGATAGAGTGCAAAGTAAAATAATAATCAAGTTCTTAACTATTATTTCTATTGATTTGAACATACTGCAGGCCTGGAGTCAGAATTGATTAGCTTTGGAATAAAGAGGATTGCTAATTTCTAAATATGTGTTGCAAAACTAGTAGATCAGAACTTTTGTCTTCTTTGTTCCCTAGGCTGAGTCAGAGGAGGATATGGAGGAACATCCACAAGAGCAGAGGTAAGCAAAATCAAAATGAAGTGAAGCAGCTTAAATCATGAACAATTCAGTATTCCACTTGGTGACAGTGAATTCAGTTGTTTACTATAATTTAATGCATATTGAATTCTTACCCAAGAATTGGGTGGTTAGCTGTTTGAACTGTTTGTTTAACATTGTTAAACAAACTGCTGCTCCGTTGGCAAGGGGGTGGCAGTAGAAATGTGATAAATAAATAAATAAATAAATAAATAAATAAATAAATAAATAAATAAATTGTTAACAGTCATTTTCTTTATGGCCTTTGAATTAATGTTACTTCTCCGACCCTTTTATGTCAGCTATAAATTGTTATTCGTATAATAGTGGTTAACGTTATAAAGGGACTGCAGTGTCTCAAAAGGCTAAGACGCTGACTCAATTCCTGAGTACTGCAGGACGGAATGAGCTCCTGTCTTTGTCCCAGTTCCTGCCAACCTAGCAGTTCGAAAGCAAGAAATTGCAAGCAGATAAATAGGGACCACTTTGGTAGGAAGCTAAACATTGTTCCGTGCGCTCCAGTGTCTAGTTATGCCTGCCACAAGACCACGGAAACGTCTGCAGAAGCAGACAGCACTGGCTCTTCAGCTCAGAGATGAGCACTGAACTCTAGATCCAGATATGATTGGCTTTCAAGCAAGGGAAACCTTTACCTTTACCTTCACCTAACATTATAAAACGTACTCCTTAATTCTAAGCAAGTGTCAGCATTAGATAGTACAGTGGTACCTCAAGTTATGAATTTAATGCGTTTCCTGGGACGTTTTATCTTATGAAAAAGTCACAACTCGAATTTTCCATAGGAATGCATTGAAAACCAAAATTTGTAACTTGAAATGCGGATTCCCATAGGAATGCATTGAAAACATGAATCTGTTCCGAAATTTTTTTGTAACTTGAGTAATTATTTTCTATGGATTTTCATTCTTAGCTCAAAAATTTCGTAACACGAACCATTCATAACCTGAGATTCCACTGTATGCTAGGATGGCAGTCACAATGGGAGAGAGGTATTCTGATATAATGAATGATAAAACTGAGATATCAACTTAGAGTTGGTTGTCACTGATAGGAAGGACACTGCACTTCCTTTCCCACGGTGCTCTATAAACATATAGAACTGCCACTTGGAGAAGCCATGTGAAGCTGCCTCTTTCATGTCATTGAGATCTTTCCTTAGAGCAGGGATTCTCAACCTTTTCAAGCCAAGGGCCGGGTCATGCTCCATCAGACAGGTTCGGGGGCCGGATGGCCCCTTTGCCCTGCCTGCCACACATGGCACTTCTGGGTGTGGTTGAGGTGGTGGTGGGCCACATGAAATGGTGTTGTGGGCCACATCCAGCCCCCAGGCCATAGGTTGAGAGCCTCTGCCTTAGAGCCTATATTTGTTGTGAATCCTTGGACAGTCCTGTGGTTCCCATGCCATATGTAACTCATCCTAAGTGTGCATAACTGGATTGTATGTTGGTTTTCTGGTTACCATCCCTGCTTTCCTCTTCATTTTTAGTTTTTGCACCTTAGGACAGTGATGGTGAACCTTTTTGTGACCAACTGCCCAAGGAGGAGGAGGAGCCACGTGGGCAGGCACCATGAGCATAGCTGTCAAGTATCCCTTATTGGCCGGGATAACCCCTTATTTTACCCTCTTTCCCGCTGTCATCCCTTATTAATTAGACTGTAATGCCCTATTGCCACCATTCGAGGGCAGCACAGGATAAGCATAGCTGTCAAGTATCCCGTATTTGCCGGGAAATTTCCCTTATTTCCAAATCCAAAACTTGACAGGTATGACCATGAGTACTCACTCATCCATGTGAAATCACTGGCATGAAGTCATATGGGTGCATGTGTACATGTACCACTCAAAGCGTGCCAGCGATGCCATGTGTGCACCCCAGGACCTCCCCACCTTACCTTGCTCAGCTGCAGCCTCCTGGCTGAGATTTCAGCCTCCCCTCTTGCCTCCCCTTTGGCAGAGGGGAAAAAGTAGTGGGGAAGCGGTGCCAGCTGGGCTGGGTGGGGCAGGGCTTCTCCTCAGTGGTGCTCGTGCCAGGAAAAAAAGACTTTGCATGCCTCTTCTGGCACGTGTGCCATAGGTTCGCCACCAGGGCCTTAGGACAAGACCAATTATTTTCTACTCTGTAAAACACCATGTGCACTGATGGTGCTTTTGGTCTGTTTGTCTGTCTGTCTGTCTAATCTCCAATTCCAGTTGTCATTCACTGACAAATGACCTCTTCAAAAGCATGCTTGCCAGCCCATGAATACTGTAGTTACTGTGTAAGTTAGTGTTTATGTTCCTTCTGCTTATCGCACTAAAGAACACCAGAGTACAAAAGTGAGTGTGCAGCTCAACCACAGCTGTTCATCTAGTAAATCATTATAAACAATTGTAAGTGAAATTGCTTTGAAGGATGGAGGTGAACATAAACATATTCCTGTTTTACAAACCACAATTTGCATGAAGTTGCTATGTTGTTTCAGTACCAGAACTCTGTAGGTTAAAATGCCTTCCAGGTTGGTTAATTCAAGAATTACAGTTGCATACCTGTATACTATTCTCCATGTCTAATTCATATTTAGTGTTAGCTATGAAGAAATATTGTATTTTCATTGGTTGGCTTATTTGCAAATGTTCATATTTTTTTAACAACCCCCCTGGCTGTTAGAATGTAATTGGGTAGATCAGAAACTTATTTGCTCCTTTGTACTGACATACAACGGTTGTGTGTGCTTGGTTGTTGTGAAGTTTCAAGCTAAGCATGAAATTGTGTGGAGAGAGAAGTGTCTTTATTTTGATTGGTCCAGGTTTGTTTAGTATATGCTCTGCTCTAATGACGACAATATCTAACGTTGCATTATTTTAGAAATTTTATGTTCATTTTAGAATTGCTGATGTGTAGAAAGCCAAATGGCTGCATGTGCACATACATGTACTTTGGAATGTCTATTTTAGGCCTGTGTTATTCTTTTAATATGATAGAAGAAATAACACAGTGTTGGAATTTCTTGGAAGTCCGATCAAAATCTCCAGAATTGCTTTCAGTAGTTTTTCTGAGTGATAATCATTCTTTAGAATGGTGACTTTAGCAGTGTTAGTTGGTTATGGCTTCTCTTCATATTGCTTCCTTCTTATTAACAATTCAAAACCAACATACAAAATCAAAACAATTGGTTTCTGAGGTCCTTGAATTACACTACACTTTCTTGATGCATGGTTCACTGGCTATGCTAGCTAGGGATTCTGGAAATTGAAGTCCAAGAACAGATGGTATGGGAACCAGTCTTTTACTACAGATGTTTGAGTACCTTATCTGTAAGTGAGGAGCAGATATACACATGTGCCCTCTGTAAAGAACACAGTGTAAATAACAGTTTCAGCAAGTAAAAAAAGTTTTTTTGAAAGCATTGATGCATTTGTGACATTTTAGGCCATTTCACAACTTATCAAATGTAATATTAACACATTAAAATTAGCATATTGTTTCCAAGCTCTATGCTAGAGGCATACCTGTCAACCCTCCCGGATTGGCCGGGATTTCACGGTTTTTGGCACCGATTTGCACCATTTCCCTCCCCGTGCTGCCAAAACCCCGGTATTTGGCAGCGGGGGAAAAGGTTTTACGCATGCATAGAAGGCTACGCCACTTGCGTAGAAGGCTACGTCACTTGCGTAGAAGGCTACATATGCGTAGAAGGGGGCTACGCAAGCATAAAACCCTTCTACGCATGTGTAGAAGGCGACCTGCACAGAACGGTTCTGCGCAGGTCCCGAATTGGCCAGAGCCACAGTTGACAGGTATGGCTAGAGGCATAGTTGATGGCAACAAGGATTAGAACGTTTTTTATGCTTACACTAGAATGGTGCAGCAACTTGCCTGGTTAAGCATGGAGGAGCTCCCACTCTGTAGTAAAGGTGTTTAAAAAGGTTGTGCAGTGATGTACTAGATACCTTCTTACACACAATCTCCTCAGATGTTAAACTATTTATGCAATTGATTGTAATATGAGCAAGACGCAATAGCTTTGACGAATTGCATCTCATTTTGTATTCTGTACTACACTTTTGTGGTATTGTTACCTGAACATGTGTCAAAGTCACACACTTTGGGCTTCAGATCAGATCATGGTCAAATCCTCAAATAGTGTCAGTCTTGGAAAGTTCTAAGTCTTTAGAGGGATATCTCAATCTAGTGATGAGAAAGATATTGGATTCACTCTAAGGAACTAACATATACACCTCCCAAATCTGATAAATTGCTCAGATTGAGGAACTGAGCCTGAGGCAAACATTATATGAAATTGATCGAGCATCTGTTGACACTCTGGAGCCCCTATTCCAGCTAGGCTGATGAACTGCAATATTGTATCTATCTTTGGAGATTATATTTTCTCTAATTTTCAGCTGCCTTGTGGGCACTATATTATTTCAAAGAACAAACATGGTAATGACGTCCCTAAAGATCATCATGAAGGACAACTTCAACACCTCACTCTTTCTGTTATGTACCAATAACATGTTAATGCATGTTTAAGATCCATTGCTATGTGTCTTCTATGTGATTTATTTTGTATCATTCTCCTAACTATATCAAGATAGTCAAATCCTTGAATATAGGTCCTCAGGAGCAACAACCTCAATATTTTATCACAAAGTATCTCCTTTGTTTCTGCAGAGATAGATTACCTTGAACAGTTGTGCCTGTTTTCATATATTAAGGGGAGATGTATTATGTTTCCATAATCCTAAAGGTAAAGGTTTCCCTTGCTCAAAAGTCAGTCGTATCCGACTCTAGGGTTCAGTGCTCATCTCTGTTTGAAAGCTGAAGAGCCAGCACTATCTGCTTCTGCAGACATTTCCGTGGTCATGTGGCAGGCGTGACTAGACACCGGAGCGCACAGAACGCTGTTTACCTTCCCACCGAAGTGGTCCCTATCTATTTACTTGGAATTTCTTGCTATCGTACTGCTAGGTTGGCAGGAGCTGGGACAAAGACGGGAGCTCATTCCATCCAGCAGTACTCAGGAATCGAACTATTTCCTATAAAACAGATAGAGTAATTTTTTTTAAAAAAATAATTTGCATTTAATTGCTTGAATTGCATTGTGGGCAATTTACACTAAACACCAGTTTTTCTGTGGACACTAAGATGTTATTGGGGTGGTAAGAAGAAGAGACTGCTTCAATTAACTATCTATTTATTTTTCAAATTTTTCCATAGAATAGCTGGAGGAAAATATTCCAGGGCAAGAAAAAGAATATATTTACTTAAGTTTATAGATAGTGACAGTTGTATTGTCTGGATATTCATGAAACGGCAGCCGTGTCAGAATAATCCTCCACCCCTATTCTGAAGTTCTATTATTTTATGCATGCTGCTTTCTTACAGCTGTACATTCTCAACTTTGTTATTCTTTTTATTTAATGGAAGGTTATATTCAAAGCAGTCTTCTTTACTTCCTCTTTTACCCCTTCAAGTGTTGATGTATTCAAGACAAATCTTTGTCAATGCTGTGTGATATAAATACAAACAGTCATGGTTGGCATTTCCCCCACAGTGGGAATGAATAAGCAAATGGTGACATATTGGTGATGATGTGAAGATTTGGGTGTTTCAAGATAAGACAGTCTCTCTGGGTATATTGAGACAGTACTAAACTGTGTCTCTACATTATGTAACTGTATGCTCTAGAGACGTTTCACTCCTATTTTCAGCTTAGCAGTTTTTCATTCTGTCCAGACTAATAAACTTGCCTGTCATCTGAACTATGTTTGCAATTGCACTCAAAATCAGACAATGTCTTAAACAGACAATGTCTTAACTGTGTTTTAAGGAAGAGGTCATGTTCATAGGATCTGGGTTGTTTTATACTGTAATCTTGAAATCTACAAATGAAAGAAGTACATTTCAGAATGTATGAGATAATCAATTTGTTTTCAGTTCTAGAATAGAACATCACTTAAAGAATCTTTTCTTGCAAAAAATAAAAGAGTTCTCATTTGAGAGGGGCTACTTGCATTTTGAAAGGCTCTTTCACAATAAATTACTGTGTCATTTTTTCAAAGCCCTGTTCCTGGCAAGTGGTGACAGAACAAAGCTGAAGGGTGTCTACTTGACCAGCTCCTTGACCCATGTGGCTTACATGCTTTGTTGCTGATAAAATGCTTTTCTTTGGTGCCAATTTGATTTCTGTTTCAGGGTTTCCATTTTGAGTCTCATGCATTTTTCCATGTTGCGTAAAATTAAGTAGCCATGAAATTTGCTTGCTTTTTAAGTCTTACTACATGTTTAGCTTGACGTGACTGTCAAATTCCATTTATAAACTATATATAATTTTAGCAAAAGTATATATTTGACTGTCTGTTTATTCTGGATTGTCCTTACAGTAAAATTTATTTTCAATTTTTTAAAAAGGAAGTCTGATCAGGTTATCTTGCTATGGTAATAGAGTAGACCATGCTGCCAGTGACTCAACGCCGTGTCAGGCAACAGTTAACTAACCTGACAACCCTGAGGCACCTAAAGTCTTGGGTGCTGAAGTCCAAAGGGAAGGGTAATGGTCCTCAAGTGGATTTAATCCCACTTGAATCCATCTTGATGGAGGGCAGCAACTTCATCAATTCTGACCTGAGGCTGAGGAGGTCTTTGTGTGCCAAAAGGGCTCAGGACTACAAAGTGACTCGTGGAACTAGATCAGTGGTATGGGTGCAATGTGGAAGGCAGATGAAAGGTCACTGCATTATATTTTCAAGACAGTCTTCATGGCTGATCGCCATGAGGAATGCCAGTATTCAGATTCATATATAGCAGAAAAAGAAGAAGAATTTTTTTAAAAATAGAGTAACAAGTAGAACATGAGTAAAAGGGGTTAAATTACAAAAGTAGGGTTTTTTGTCACGTTATTGCAGGGGTTCTCAACCTACGGCCTGTGTACTGGCACCAAATCAACCAGGCCACAACCTCACTCCAGCCAGCGCTACCACCATTGCCACCACAACCTCAAATCTTGTCTCCTCCACTTGGTTTGACATGTCCCTAATGGTGATCCATAGCAGGACGGATGTAGCAAGGTCACGGCCTGGATGATTTGGAGGAGGAGACAAGGATTGAGGAAGATGGAGTGAGGTTGTGGCCCTGGATGATTTGGTGCCATGCAGTTCCTCCAGGCTGATAAGCAGGGAAGTGGCGTGGGGGTGGCTCAGGATGGGTGGTGGTGGCTGTGTGGGTGGAGTGGTGAGTGGCTTGAAGGGGGTCCCACCTCTGCTGGCAGTGGTGGGGGTGGAGTGGTGGGGGCTTGGGGTGGTTCTGCCGCCACTGTGGCAGATCCACCACAAGCACCCACCACTCCCCCTGCCACCACGACAGGTGGCGGTGGTAGCACCTATCCGGCCTGCCAACAGTCTGAGAGGATGTGATCCGGCCCCTAGCTTTTTTAAAAATAATAATTTTATTTTATAAACATGCTAAAACTATTAGATAAACATCAAATACACAACATAATTAAGTCTCCAGCTTAAAAAGGTTGAGGACCCCTAAGTTATAGTGAAAAGCGTAGATCATAGCACTTCATGACAGAGATACTGTAAGGTATTCTCAAACTAGGTTTCATTCAGGGAAAGATTCTTAGGAAAAGAAAAAATATATCATTGGGTTTAAAGCTACCAAGAATAGATATGCCTCCCTAAATCAAGGATATTCAAACCAGGGCATGGACATGGTTTTGGTATCTGGCCCAGGAGCCGGAGGTTGGAAATTCAATTCACCACTGTGCCTCCAGGGAGAAAGGGCCAGCCTGTGTAGTTATGGGATAGCTCCACAATCCCAGGTTGCCCCTAAATAGAATAAAGGGATGATAAACCACTTCTGTATATTCTCTACCTGGGAAAACCCTGCCAAGTGTTGCCATAAGTCATCATTGACTTGATTGCATGCAATTATTATTATTCAAGCTGAAATAGCTGCATAAATAAATAAATCTTAGTATGGCAGCCTGCGCTGACCTGTTGCCTCCAAAGTACATTGGATGGCAACTTATCAACAGTATCCAGTGCTGTCCTATTAGCTGGTGAAGTGTGTCATGGCAATTTATAGGTTACCACATCTAGAATGCTTCTTTTGACAATTTCAGGTGAAAATCTTTCCTGACAGCAAAGATATACTTTGATGTCATTCCACAACTAATCTTATATAGTTGAAGTTTTCAAAGCTGTCTATTTCCCCCTCTGTTTTAGACCTTTGTTTTATGCAGCATAAACAGTTTGACCTTTATGATAATGCTTCCTTAAATCATATGAATATAGAATTGGATGGGATACCAACTCATTAACAAAGCAGAATATTACTGATAAAGTAGGCAGTGAACAATTAAAACAGTTGAACTTTGATTACTTTTGTCTGCTGAAATGGTAACATGAGTGAACTATGTTGAGATCCCCACTTTGGGCAAATTACATCATCTCAGACTCGTGGTAACTGGAGGTTTTAAGAGAGAAACACATATATGGTCTTCTGTGGTTTAAATTGTGTTGCTTAGAATAGTGAATTGCACTAGAATAGGTCTGTTGAATCACTGGGGATTTGGTGAGTCCTTTGTATGTTGCCTTGATCCAAATAGGCTTATTCTAATTGTGACCACTTTCATGGGAAGGTAAACAGCGTTCCATGCACTACAGTGTCTAGGTATGCCTGCCACATGTCCATGGAAATGTCTGCAAACAGAGATGAGCACTGATCCCTAGAGTCAGATATGATTGGCTTTCAAGCAAGGGCAACCTTTACCTTTACTAACTGTGGCTTAGTCCAAGATGTAACCCTGTTGGTTCAGTGGGCCTACTTGAGTGCAATTATCTGTATTCAGCAACAGGATTTGGGTATTTTAGTAGCTGCTTCTATGTTACACCTGTCTCATAATTCAGCATCAGAGATTTGGCACTACAATCAGTGTGGATTCCAATTGCATTTCTTTGCTCTAAATATAGCCACTGAAAGGACTGCCTCCTTATGCCTGTTTGCAAAGTACTGTGTGTTGTTAGCTGCACAATCAAAGCCAAGATATTTTCATAGTTTTGTGTACCCAATTGCAACCACTTTTCTCTTTCCTTCATTAAGAGCATTAAACATAATTCAGGTAGCCAAAGTAAATACAGCTTCCCATTAATATGCAAATGAGGAACCAAACATTTTTGTTACATCCAAAACTAGTGTCTGCCAAGAGACCTCAATATGGAAACCAGCTCAAACCCATTTTTTGAGACCATTAACCATAATTTCCTGGTTTGTATATAGTGAGAAGCTACAGCTCACTGCAACTTCCTGTCTTTATTTTCTGTGCCTGCAAATGGTGGAAGCAAACAAAATGCTTGCAGGCAGGCACCAGAGGTTCACACATATCTTCCTAAGCTGTGATTTGATCATCCGAATCAAGTTACTACATCTATCAAAAGTGAAGATCAAGATTGGCACTGGGAATTGGTGTTGGCTCAGGCCATGTTGTTTTGAAAAATGTAGTACATAAAAGCAGTGCAACAGACATAAGATTGCTCTGCTAGCTGATTTTAGCTTTATTTTATAACTTTTAGTAATTTCAATAGCAGAATTGTGGTAAATACAAGCCACTTTAGCTATGGTTAAGGCAGATGTAGCAATGCTAAAACTGTCATGCTAAGAAAGAGCTAAAAGAAAATAGATCTTTCATCATGACTTCCTGATATGAAATAGGTTGACTTTTTGTAACTTACTGCTTAAAAAGAAGGATTAATGGAATTAACTGAGTTTTCTTTTTTAAGGACATGCCAACTAGTAATTTATATTTGCAAAGTTGTAGTTAAGATAGAGATAAGAACAAATAATTGTAGGACCTTAAAGACTAACACTTTTTTTTCTCTCCACATAAACGTTTGTGAGTTAGAGTTCAGTTAACTAGGTGGAAGAAGTGATATCCCTAATTGGCAGGTGTTTATATGGTTGTGGATGCAGAGGCAAAATATGTAAACAGTGAGATAAGGTAGAAATGAAAAGCAAATAATAATAATAATAATAATAATAATAATAATAATAATAATAATAATAATAATAATAATAATAATAATAATAATAATAATAATAATAATAATAATAATAATAATAAGGAAACCTAAATATATTTTAAAAGTATTTATGTCTACCAGTAAGTAAAACTGCTTACAGCCATTTTATGGCACCTCACACATGTCATCTCAACTCTACTTTTAACAATCTTATCACAGAAGCTGAAGTTTGTGGTGTGGGGGAAGAAAGAAGTCAAGGCCACCTGCTGTGCGCACAGCTGATTTCAGAGAGCTATCATGCATTTCAAAGAGGTTGGGCATGAATTGCATTCGATCAGCCTAACAGTAGCTCTTAATTACCCCTGGAACAAGGAATTGCAGTTAGTGCCTGGTGGCGCAGGGGTTAAACTGCTGTCCTGCAGCCAAAATGTTGTGAGTTCAATCCTAACAGGGATCAAGGTTGACTCAGCTTTCCATCCTTCCATGGTCCCCAAATGTTGGGGGCAAAATGCTAAATAACTTGTGAACCGCCCAGAGAGGGCAGTAAGCACTATGGGGTGGGATAGAAGTGGAATTGCTATTGCTTTCTCCCTGGTATACTTTCTTCTGTATATTGTTCTTCAAGGGAGACAACTATTTCATATCCATTAAATATTATAGAAAGCTAGATTATTAATACATGCAGTTTGCTAAGAAGCCTTGTGGCCTTAAGTAGAAAAGTGAGGTTTCTTAGTACACGCCGTTGATTAGTAACCCAGCTCTCTGTAATGTTTTATGGGTGTAAACGGGTTATCTTGCTTGATAGAAGTAAAGGCAAAGGTTTCCCGTGCTTGAAAGCCAGTCGTATCTGACTCTAGGGTGCAGTGCTAATCTCTGTTTCAAAGTCAAAGACCCAGCACTGTCTGCTTCTGCAGACGTTTCTGTGGTCATGTGGCAGGCATGACTAGAGCACACAGAACGCTGTTACCTTCCCACAGAAGTGGTCCCTATTTACTTGCAATGTCTTGCTTTCGAACTGCTAGGTTGGCAGGAGTTGCTTGATAGAACTCTGTCCCATAAACAACTTTCAGCATTCTTGTAACACCCAAGTCTATGTAGTTTAGCTAGTAAAAGTAAAGGTCTCCTTTGCTCAAAAGCCAGTCGTATCTGACTAGGGTATGGTGCTCATCTCCATTTACAAGCAAATAGCTAGCGCTGTCTGAGTTTGCAGATGTTTCCATGGTCATGTGTCAGGCATGACTAGACACTGAGCGCATGGAACGCTGTTTACTTTCCCACCAAAGTGGTACCCATTTATCTACTTGCCATTTCTTGCTTTCGAACTGCTAGGTTGGCAGGACCTGGGACAGAGACAGGAGCTCACTCCACCATGCAGCACTCGGGTCTCGAAGTGCTGTCCTGCCGACCTTCCAGTTGCCAAGTTCAGCATCTTAACCACTAGGCCACCACAGTCCCATGTAGTTTGGCTAGGATCTGCTAATTAGCAGCTCTAGTTTTGTTAATATATTAACAAACCATTGTCACTTTGTCCATTATATGTATCCTCATCTGGCCATGAGGCCAACAACATTCAGCCAAAATATGACTACCCTTTCCAGAGTTTTCTAGATAGAGAATACTCAGAAGGGGTTTACCATTAGTTTCCTTTGGGGGGGCTCCCTGAGACTGTGCAGCGTGCCCCAGATTACATAGGCTGGCTTTTCTGTTGGAGGCACAGTGGGGAATCAAACTCCCAACCTCTGGCACTGCAGCCAGGTAGCCAAACCACTAAGTGATGGAGCCAGCTCATTGAACCTCACTACCATGCATAAATAACACTGAAATAAAATTGTTAGTCTGTAGTTCCAGATCTTTTAAACAAGAAGAAGATAGCCTAGTATCTTCCAGGTGTTTGGGAGCAGGGCTCCCACAATTCCTGCAGTGGCCGTATCTGCAAGGTCTAATAGGAAACATAGTCCAAATCATTAGGAAAGCACTAGCTTGCCTTCAAATTTTTAATTAGGCTCTTTATGTTACTAAATGGCTTATTTTAAAGTTGGAATGCCTCTGTAGGTAAAGAATGTATTTTTTTGCTTATACTGGTGTTGAACACGTGTGTTAACTTCCTATTACATCAAATTTTTGCAATTACACTTTACTTCCTTTCAGTCTCTTGATTTCTGACAGGAGATATGCTGACTTTTTGATGTATCATTCAACAAAATGCATGTAGTGAAAGCAACATATTAAAGCTGCTTTTGAATTTACAAAAAAGCTGCCTGACTGCAGCCCTCTGCAAAGATTTTATTTAAACAAATGAGCTTTAAATTTTATTTAAACAAATGAGCTTTAAATTCCGAGGGAACGAAAGCGATGGCAGCTGTAGCGGTGGCCGGGCGGTGGAGTCTCGATCCCGCCCTCCCTCTCCGGGTCCTGTTTGCCAGGGAGGGATAAAAAGCCGGCTGCAGCCCCCTGCGCCAGACATCCCATCATCGGCCTCTGGCCCCAACAACGCCAATTAAATGAAAGTTACAGCAGCTGTGGCGGCCAGGCAGTGGAGTCTCATTCCTGCCCTCCCTCTCTGGGTCCTGTTTTCCCGGGGAGGGATAAAAAGCCGGCAGCAGCTCTCAGCACCAGATGTCCCACCATCATCCGCTGGCCCCAACAACACAGAGGGAACGAAAGCGGCGGCAGCTGCGGCGGCCGGGCGGTGGATTCTCACTCCCGCCTGCCCTCTCCGGGTCCTGTTTCCCCAGGGGGGATAAAAAGCCAGCCGCAGCTCCCAGCGCCAGACGTCCCGCCATCATCCTTGAATATTGTATTTTTATTATTGTATTTTGAATGCTGTATGCCCCTTTGGGTCGAGGAAAGCGGGATAATAATAATAATAATAATAATAATAATAATAATAATAATAATAATAATAATAATAATAATAATAATAATAATAATAATAATAATAATAATAATAATAATAATAATAATAACAACAATAACAATAACAATAACAATAACAATAACAATAACAATGACAATGACAATGACAATGACAATAATAATAATAATAATAATAATAATAATAATAATAATAATAATAATAATAATAATAATAATAATAATAACAACTACTTCAAGTCCTATATAAATAAATACAGTATAAAGCACAATAAAATACTCTGTTGACACTAAGGCTAAATCTTAAGTTTGGATGCAGTAGTGTGGGGAAAATGTTCCATAATTTTGCTTTTCTTAGGATTTATTTGTACCTTTGTATATGTACTCTGCAGGGATATTGGGGAAGGTATACTCTGGGACAGGTCAGGATTTTGTTCCCATCTGTGAACAAGAGGACTGCTTCCATTCATAAGTTCCTTTTTTGAATCTAAGCCAGTGGTTCCCAAAGGTGTTCTAAGCCATTGGGCTTGATCCAAGTGAAATAAGCCCCATTTGTTTCATGTTGAAATTAAATTTAAGGTAATCTTGGCTAATGTCTCCCATTGATTTCAACAAAAGATAATTGCAATAATTTGTATGAATCCATCCCAGTTCTTTTTCCAAATTATTCCGTCTTTCCCAGTTCTGACTCTGGGTGAAATCTTGTTGCTTAGTGTAGTAAATCACAACTAGAATAGGTCCATTGAATCAGTGAGGACTAGGTAAGTACACTCCTCTGTAAATTCTATTAATTCAGCATTCCAATCTTATTGCGACTTAGTACACCAAGCAACAGGATTTCAGCTCTTGCTTCTATCCTCTGACATTATGCTCACTTCTTCTTCCATGCCTTGGCCAGATGTGAAACTGCCAAAATGAAGGCACCTTTTGGTGAATTCATTCTGTAGTTCCTTTCACCTGTCCCGCTGTACTGCTAATATTACTAATTAGAATAGTAGGTAATGAGAACATGCTTGTTGTTTTTTCTTTCTAAGTGGAAAAACCAAGAGTAAACAGTGAGTGTTGATATACTAGCTTTTTAATTTACAGGTCATCTGTCTCATATCTACAGGTCCAGTACCTACCGTTTCACTTCTCCATGGGCTGAATATATTCAGTAAAAATCCCTGAAATATGTAATACACATTACTATAGGCCACTATATACAACATAATGTTGAGAAGGTACCATGTTCTGATCAAAGCTGTTTCCTCTGGAACCATTTTATGAACTTATTTATATGTATAGATGTGAAGATTGGCAAAGGCATTTCCACCATCACTACCCCGTTTATGTGCAGTAATAATACAGGGTTTGTTGCATTCTGTGGTTTCAGGCATTTGTGGAAGAGCTTTGAACATATCTTCCATGGATAGGGTAGAAAACCTGTTTTGTATGTTCTCATACTTATTTCAGAACTCTGGGTAACATCCAGTATCACCGATTTCTTGTTTTGTCCCTTAATTGTCTTATGCCCTTCCTGTTGCTTTTTCTTTAAAATCACAATTGGTTTTCATAACAAACTTATTTCCTAAGAACTGGTTTGCCACTATCACTTTATCTCTTCTGTGCTTTACCTTATTTAAACATGAATTAACGTGTTTTTAAGAGAAAGTGTTAAGCTCTGTAGGGAAATTCTGGTTAGTTTCACATCCAGCTTTTTTTTTTTAAAAAAAAAAGCTTACACCCTTTTGTATATGCATCAATGATGATAGCACCTGTGGTCATACAATTCTGTGTTTTTTTCTTAAAAGACATCTTAAAGAAAGTTAGCTATAGTTCATGGATCCTTTTTCTGATTAAAAAAATCTCAGAAATTGAGTCACATTGAAAAGTTTCTTATTTTCACTATGAATTCCATCTCTCACTGAGGATCACTGGAGTGATCTTACCCATTTACATTGCAGGTGTTTATTTTTCTGTGCCAGAAATGCAGACATGTCTTCGAATTGCTCGGCTTTGGCCCCCGTCTGCTTATTGAGGTACTAAAAATATGAAAATGTAGCAGAATACCAGAAAAAGAGTGCAACGGCTTTAAAAAATGAGTGGGTGAAATTGCTTTACATAAAACCAAATATGGACCAAAATAGCTCCCAACTACTGAACTATATCCCCTGTCTGGACTTGATCTTAGTCTTTAAAGATAAGCTTTTTGCTTTTGCTATGACTCCTTAGGTGAAAGTGGCTTCCTCACTAAGACTTTTTGGTGTTTGCCCATCCGAAAACAGCAGCAGATGTGTCAAAAGAAGGAATGGGTTGGCTAGGACTCAAGAAGACCTGATTCTTGGACTGGGTCTCCTGGTACAGTGATGTGGCAGTCTCAGTTGCCCAGATTTGTGCTGTGGTCCTTTCCTCCACCCTTGCTTTCAGTCTTAACTATCAGTTGAGCAGAGAGAAATATGTACCTTTGTATCAGATTTGGTAAGGAGAAGGACATGTAGTTCCTGGGAAAGAGATTTGGGGGCTCAGTAGTGAAACATGGTTAGAGTCAGAGGGTGAAGGAAGGTTAGACAGTTGCTGCTATGAAGCGTGGGTAGATATACAGTAGCCTTGTTTGTTACAAACAGGCACTCATTGTCTATCACCACATATTGAGACCATATTGTGCATATCATAGAGGAAGTTGCCTCTTTCCTTTCACATTCCCTTCCCTTCCCGTCTCAAAACATGATTTCTAATTTTCCTCACTTAAAATCATTGTGGTGTCTGCTCCATGTATCTCTACCCCCTTTACTCCTGTAGGCTGATATACATAAGCAAGACACTGTGGTATTTTTGTATGATTAAATACTAAATGGTGTCAATTCACTGCTTGCTGACCTTGTCCAGGTTCAGATAAATAAGAGCTAGATATATGAAGAGTAGTTATCTATTGTGAATGAAAGTACAGTGATACCTCATACAACGTCCAAACTTGGTTCCACAAGTTTGGATTTTATATGGATTTGGACTTTGTATGAGGCATGCAAAATCCTAGCCACGATGCCTCATAGAACGTCCAAATCCTTGCTGCGATGCCTCGTACAACGTCGTTTCCATAGAGATACATTGTACTGTAACAGCACAGACTTCAGGGCAAAGACAAGTAAACAGACCGGAAACTGACAGGACTTTAAGAAATCATTGTCTAAAGGCTAAATACATTACAAAAACATGTCAAACAACCCTGATTTTAGGGGACAAACCATACAACAAGTTTTTAACTTTTGAAAACTTTATGAAGTGCAAGTTTAAAAGCTAACATGTCTCATCATGCAGCACAGTGTTAATCTGCAGCCATGTGGCCCATCATCCATTTTGTACAAGCTACTGTAAACAATTACTGGATGGAAGCAAGGACAAAATGGATGCCAACATGTCCCATCATGCAGCACAGTGTTAATCATCCAAACAGCAGCAAACACCAAGCAATTGCCCACCCCACCAAACAGTACTCCCCCCAAAAAAAAGACCAACATAGGAAAAATTATGGAACATGCAATCTGTTTTTAAAAACCACAGCAGCAAACACCAAAAAATTGCCCTCCCCCCTCCACCTCCCCACCCCAAGGCAATCGGAAACAGAAAACCTCATTTACCTACCTTTCCACTGTGCCAAAGAATGGTCCAAGAACCTGAAGAATGCTGCAAAAAAACCAGGAATGCTTCCAAAAATTCTGACAGAAAATTTCAAAAAATCCAAAATTGCGCTCAAAACCACTCCTAAACACTCTTCGCCTCGTGCAAAACCCACAAGAGCAATGCATGCATACGTCCTGCCTTTTATACTGCCCAGACACAATGCAACCTGGGAAAAATTCCAATGCCTCATACAAAGTCACAGCAACTGTGTATGAGGCAACTTTTTTCAAGGAATTAGGCAATGTATGAATTTGATGTTGTAGGAAGCAGACATTGTATGAGGTATTACTGTATGCTTCTCTTGACGTGGAGAAGTAACATCTAAACCAGTGTTTCCCAACCTTTGGTTTTTGGACTTCAGTTCAGCCTTTCTGTCAGTGGAGCCAAAGTTTGCAACTGTTCTGAACTTGGAGTAGTTATAAATATTATTATTATTAATAAAAAAAATTTCCTACACAGTGTTGGTATTTATATCTGTTGAAATCAAATGCAACTGTAAGCTTTTTTGTTGTTCAGTCACACAGTCGATTCCCTTTGCGACCCCATGGACCATTGCCTACCAGGCACCTCTGTCCTCCACCATCTTCCTCAGCCTGCCCAGCTCTGTGCCCATTGCATCTACAATACCATCTAGCCATCTCATTTTTGGCTGCCCCTTCTTCTTTTGCCCTCCAACTTTCCCAGCATCAAGGCTTTCTCAAGTGAATCCTTTCTTCTCATTTGATGTCCAAAGTACTTTAGCTTCATCTTTACTATTTGACCTTCTAATGAGCAGTCAGGATTGATTTCTTTTAGGATCGACCTATTTGTTCTCCTCGCTGTCCAGGGTATTCTCAAAACTTCCTCGAGCACCACATTTCAAAGGCATCTAAGCTACAGTCTTGAAATTGAAATCAAATGCAACTGTAGGCTACTGTTCCATGTGTAGAAATAGTTTATCTAAATGAGCGCACGTGGAAAAGATGGAAAAACGGTAAACTCAGGCACTGAGTAACATGCTATCCTTCGTATCTTGCCTGCGCTTAGGCAAACTATTTCCGTGTTCCTGAATAATTTTTAATGGGTTCTGTGCCATCAAAGGAAAAACATTATGTTCCATTCCTACAGTCCAAGCAAGATTTCTCCAGTGAATATAAAAATAAAGTGACAAGTACATTTGCTGCTCCTGCTGTTATTCATTATTTATTTTTAAAAACATGTTATGTTGCATGAGATTTTCTTCTATGTTGGCTTCCATACTACAGTAGGTGTGAATTCATGGAAATCTATTTTTAAAGTGAAACAACAAGTATACACAATCCTGATCTTAAACTGTAATGAAGATTTGATGCATGTTTACAGAAAAGTAAGCATTGCTTTTTCAGCAGAGCTTGTTGAATGTCTGGCCGGACATCCCGCTATGGTAATGGAGTAGACCGTACAGCCAGTGACTCAGCGCTGAGTGTTGGCCAGCAGTAAATAGCCTGACTCCCTAAAGGGGCTAATGGATATGGGCAGATGAGTCCCATATGGTAATGGAGGTGGAAGAGACCATGCCAGATTCACTGGCTGAAAAGGAGCACCTTGTCCATATCCTCAAGCTGCGGCAGTCCATTGAAGTCCCAGTGTCAAATCCTGCATGTCTCATTTCATACTTGCCGCAGGAGATGGCCCCATGATCACAGTATGTGGGTTACTTCATGGCAACCTGGGATCCACCTTAAACAAATTCATGTCATGGCATTTTTCCTGATCGCCTTGGAGGGCGAAGGTGGCCCAGGCCTCCCAGTGCCCTGGGGCAGGAAAAAAAATGTATACTCGGATTGAGTTGCAGACAACAGTGACGATGTTAGGGAAATGGACATTTTACAATCATTCTTAAGAATTAGTAGAAGTACTTGGCTTATGCAGTTTGAGTAGCCCTTATTCTAACACACTTAAGTCATCAAGGAAAGTTATGTATGTGTGAGAAATGGACACATTCTGCCTACGTGGTGTGAATGAAGTTACAAGACTGCTAGAAATGCCCCCTGCCATAGTATATGCTACACCCCACTAAGCAGTAGACCTGTCCTCTCAATGGTAGACTATAGGGAAGAAGCTTGTAGTTCTGTCCCAGGTCTATAATTCTGGTATTCAGAATCCCCACCTAAAACTGCATGAACTGAAAAAAATGTTTAGCAGACTAAAAATCATATACAGTGGAACCTCATACATCAATCGCCACATATAGCAACAAAATGGCATAACAATAAGGTTTTTTGGGGGAAATGGTGTCTCACATAACAATTTTCCCTATAGGAAAAAAATCTGTACAACAATTTTTCAATGGGAAAAACCACTTAGCGAAAAAATCATTGTACGATGCATCCCATAGGGAAAATCACTATATGATGCATGCATCGTATAGCGATTGTTTTGTACAACAACGAGCCCTGTGGAACGGATTAAAATCGTTGTATGAGGTACCACTGTACAGTATTTGGAATAATCCAAATGACGTTCGTACAGCTGCTGATTTCCTTCTCACAAAATATAATAATAACTGCATGCCATCAAATTGATTACTTAGGATGGCCCTTCTCAGGGTTTTCTAGGCACAATGTATTCAGAGGTGGTTTAACAAACTCACAAGCAGAATGTTTAAGAGTACTTCTTTAATTTCTTACCTATTATCTATAAAAATTATTTGCTTCCATCTTATCTATTTAGCATTTATTTTAGGCTAGGTTATGTGGTTTTACATGAATAGGATAGTTTCCATGTTTTATATATTTTTAGACATGCACATAAATTTGATTATTCGTGTCTTTATGTTTTGAGTTTTTGGGTCCTTACCTATTGCTTTTATATGTGCCCCCCTACCCCAGTGGGACTTAGTGTTTCACATTTTCAGCATTCGCTAACTGCTCTCTAGTACCATACTATATCACCATGAAATATCTCTACTGAAGACTCAACTGGCTGCTGTCTATTAACCACATTAGGTTCTAGTAGTAGTGAACACATACCTAAATAATTTAAGAACTGGAAACATGAGGACGCACTACCTTAAGTTATCAACCTACTATACATCAGGGGTTCTCAACCTTTTCAAGTCAGGGGCTGGGTCATGCTCTGTCAAACAGCTGAGGGGGCCGGACTGGTTGTCCGCCCACCATTTACGATCATCGCAAATGCATTTACAATGTCCATAAATGAGTCCCTGGCTGATTCTGGTGGCGGCTGGAGTGAGGGCGCGAGCCAGATTATTTGGTGCTGTGGACCAGATGCGGCCCACTGGCCATACGTTGAGAACCCCTGTCCTACATAATGATGGGGTTTTTCTTGGGAGACACTACTGATGTAAAATCAAGATTTCTTTCAAGTGCATCAGAATTAGATCCATTGATGTATGAGCTATCATCCTGATTAGACATCAGATTAGGTATGCTTCAATAGTACATTGTTATAGACAGTTGAAGATAGTGCACTTTGAACTATTGTTTCTTGACTGATAAACATTAGCTAGTGCATTATTAAATACACTTTTATTGCTTTATGTTGTAGTAGTAATTTACATTAATTGCATAGCACTTTGAATCTTTGATGTATTTTGGTTGCATCATATACATAAGTAGATCTTTTTATGTTTTACAACACATACCTGCACAAATACTGAGCTCTTATGAAAGGAGGGTGAGATAAAACAATGGTTAGAATACTTGGAATTTCATTCTTGAATTCCAGCATTTTTTGGAGATTTGAAATTTTCCTACAATGAATGCAAAGGAAACTAGAAGACATGTTGTGCATTTTAATTAATATGTTATCTTTAATTTTTTAATTTATCTTTTACAGTTTCCCCACAAACATGCCTGATGGAAAGATCCTCCATTTTCACCCCTCAATTCTCCATTTTGGAATGCAGTGAGTATCTTTAATACAGAAAGAATAAAAGAAAAACTATGATTTCAGGACAAGTTCACATCAGAAAAATAGCCTTTACTCTTCCAAGCTCCAAATAATAGTAATTTCATACAGTGCTTGCTTTTCTTCCTTATTCATTGAAACTGTAGGGTCCATATTCCTACTGATCCAACTATGATGCAACATTAAACCAGTTATGGGGACAAGCCCATTCATATTTTGGAGTTATCCATTTCTACTTCTCTTTGTAGTTACAGCATTTCTTCCCAGTTTAAGCCAGAACTGAGCTAAATCATTCTTAGTTCAAAATGTATTTACCAATGCAAGTCAAATTCAGACATCAAGATCTTGACGTGTTCAGTAATGTGTTGTTCAAACAGATCACAGTTTGGCCTAGTTCTGATTAATTTCTGGTCAATTTAAGACAGGCAGGTGATGTTGCTGATCTTGTGTCTATATTGTAGGAAGAAAGGCAGGCTTCACAAAATGTATGGATCAGTGTTATGTTTAATTCAACCCACTGTTTATCCTAACAATAAATACATTGTTTCAATAATCTGAATTTCATGGAAAATGTTTCTTCTAGATCCTTATTAGGTTCTGGCCAGTTGTTCAGTTATTTTATATTGCCATAAATCTGATTTCAGTAAATGGGTGAAGTCCAATCTTCATGTCCAGTCAGGATAGCTCATTTATGATTGAATTTTTTGGAATAGTAGCCATGCTAGTCTGTTTCAAGCATATCAGAGAATAAACAAAACAAAAATATTGTGGCACTTTGAAGATTGTTATATTTTAATGTTAGCTTTCGTGGATCATGTCCATTTCATCAGACATGTCTAACAAAGTGGACATGATCCACAAAAGCTAACATTAAAATATAACAGTTAGTCTTCAGAGTGCTGCAACATTTCTTTTGTTTATTCTCTGATATGCTCATTTATGATATCTATAAAGGAAGAGATAAGGAAATATGACATGCATCAAGGAAAAGAAAATCAGCCATCCACCATCTACTCTTAATACCTTGTAAAAATAGATTATTGGAAAATGGGCAGTAATTATCTAATATGATAGGGTTGAAAGATAATTTTTTCAGTAGAGGCTTTACAGTAGTTTCCTTTGAGCATCTGCCTTGCTGCAAGGATGCCTCTCAGCCAATTCTTTGGCAACTATTTTATGGCAGGAAAAGTAAGGATTCAGTGCAGATGGTGACTTTCACCTCTTCAAGGATTTACTCTATAATTTCAGGCTGCACAATATAAAGTATCTATTATAATAAAACAAGCAGGAGCCAAATCTTTTGCGTCCTTCCACAGTTCTTTTTTTATGGTAAGCCATAGTTTGACCTTAAATCTCTTATGCCAAAATGTTGTTTGTACTTTCTCTCTAAACCAAAATTCCAAAATGCATTCAAATAATGTTTTGTAATTTTGGTTTGAAGGGCAAGTGCCGACTATCGTTTGCCACCATATCCTAACTGGCTGTTATTTGTCATGAAAGAGGAACTGTGGAAATGCTATGTGGAGGCATGGAAGAAGAGTAGAATTTGCCTGGATCTGTGGTGGTGAACCAATGGCACGTATGCCAGAAGGGGAACTCAGAGCCCTCTCTGTGGGCACACACATCGTCACCCCAGCACAGAGTTCGCCCCATCCCTTTGCCCAGCTGCCCAATGGGAGTGCTTCCTCTCTCCCCTCAGCACAGAGTTTGCTCTGCCCCTCTGTCCAGCAGCACAACGGGAGTGTTTTCTCCCTCCCCCCCCTCAGCACAGAGTGGGTTTGGGGTTTCAGTTTGGGCACTTAGTCTCTAAAAGGTTCTCCATCACTGGCCTAGATGAATTCTTCATGTCATGCAAAACCATGGTTAGACATTGTCTCTGATCTCTATTGCAATGTTACATTTTGTTTAAATTGTGCCCAACTGTGTTTGCAATTTGTAGTAGAAAGAATGATGAAACATTGATTCCCCCCTCATTGTTATAATATCTCTCTTTTCTTTTTTTCCATAGGTTACTGGGACTGCCTAAAGCTAAAATGCTATATGCTTACAATCCAAGTAGGGATAAAGACATTACAGTGAATTCAGTGTTTACAGCAACTAGACATTTTCATGTGTCTCCTGTTCATAGCAGGGTGAGTGCTGATGTAATTTTGGAAACTATGCTGTGGCAAAGTGCCAACGTTTCATGCTTTCCTTGGCATGAAGCTTTATTTAACTGGCCCTCTATTCCCTACTTTCCCAGCCATCTGCTTTTTTCTTGATCTTCCAATGTATTTCTACCAAGGCTGAACTAAATGTTCTCTAGTGAATAGTTTCAGTGAAAAAGTAGGCATTCAGGAACCTGTTAAAATATTCCCCCAAAGTCTCACAAATGCGTCCTCCTTTCACACTACATTGCTGGTGTTTTACAGCTCATATTCCATTTGCTTTGCTGAAAGCATAGCAACGATGACATTATCATGGAATCCAACCAGAATGCCAATATGGCATTGTCAAGTGCTAGAAGAAGGAAGAGCAACACATGGAAGGAACGTCAGTGCCTTTGTTTTAGTTGGCCAGGTTTGCAAAGTGAGCCATAAGGATTGTGGTCACCATATGAATATTTCACAAAAGAGAATATGTGGTAGAGAACATGCTTTTTCTTTAACACGATATGATAAGGAACTGCACTGGCTCAAGTAGTTAAGATGCTGAACTTGACGACTGGAAGGTTGGCCGGTCAACAGTCCAATACCCAAGTACTGCACAACGGAATGAGCTCCCGTCTCTGTCCCAGCTCCTGCCAACCTGGCAGTCTGAAAGCAAGAAATTGCCAATAGATAAACAGATACCACTTCGGTGGGAAGGTAAACAGCATTCCATGCACCCCAGTATTGAAACATACCTGCCACATGTCCATGGAAACATCTGCAAATGCAGACAGCGCTAGCTCTTTGACTGTAAACAGAATTTTGCTAAAATTCTTACCTTTAGTTCTACTCTGATATGTATAAATATATTTTAACAGTGGCTGTACAAGTTGTAGGAGTTTGTTTACAATCTTAAATTACTACCTTGCATATTTCTTAAGAGGTGACCTATAGCAGATTTCTTATAGCAGCATTTGTGTTACCTTTCTGAATTTCAGTCTCATTATTATTATTTTTCTTTTTTATTACTATATCATAGTTTTATAGAAGTTAGGCTTTTTTCTTCATATAACCATTAGGGAATTACACAGCAAACATTTTAGTATTTCTTTTTGTTTTGGATATTTTCGATGTAGGACTGTCTCTCTCATTTTAATATTTTTTTGTACCATTCCTTTCATTTTGCATAAAGGAAAAATCCACTTTAAGATCATTTGCTTTGTGTTTCCAGGCACTCCCAAAAGCTTTAAATAATCCTTTAAAACTGTTTTAAAAACTACTAGAGAGACAACACATCTTGCTGGTTCACTCACTCGCTCTCACACACATATACACGCATACTGCTTCCTTGCTTCATACACTTTATCCCTAGTCATGATCTTTTCTCCTGCAGTTCTCTCATCCTCTCTCTCTCTCTCTTTTTATCTCTCTCTCTCTCTCACACACACATCTAACTCTTTCCACTCTTTTCTGTCTTATTTGCTTAAACCTTCTTGTTTTCTGCTATATAGATCACCCAAAAATGTGATTGAAATGCCACATGACTTCCACACACACCCTTTTTTGGTTGTTTCACTAGTTTTGTATTATTTGTGCAGGCTCTTTGGTACAGAGAACCATCATTTTGCACTTCATACAGTGGCATAGACACTAATGAAACTGTAAAATTGTCTTCCTTGCCAATACTGTATTATCATATTTATCATCTCACTTCTTCATGGGCATAAGTGAAGAAAGATGCATATTTCAAATATTTCTATTCACATGTATAGCTCATGTTTTTGCAATCCTAACCCTAATTTCAATCTGGAATGAAGTTGAGTGATGGTTGTTGGGATTGCATCTTGATGTGTATGTTTTCTTCATTCTTTACTCCTTTCCTTCGTGTTGGTTGGAGTGCAACAGTAAGATATGTATGAAGTGTTGAGCACAATGCAAGAGGAGTGGAACAGCAGATGAAAGAATGTTGGGGTAGTGGTGGAAAATATATGAACCTATTAAGTGTTCCAGTGGACTACAGAAAGAATGGGCTAGTAACATTTTGCTATGTTTTGATTTTTGTTAATAATGTTGAATTGTGCAGTATAGTTAGCAGAAAAAGACTATATGTATTGCTTTTCATATATTTAAATTGTGCTTTGTAGAGTTTCTGTATTTGCAAAAAGTAGACTTTTCCCCAGTGCCACCTATGTATTTTCTCTTTGAAGTAAGTCCCATCAGATTCAGTGGGATTTATTCTGAGGTAAGTGTGTAAAAATTAAAACCTTAGGCACGCTCAGTGTCTTGGTGGCCAGGATTATTTAACTTTGTTGTTTGGGTAGCCAGGATTATTTAACTTTTTTAAGAAGAACCTGTCATCATCATTCTAGGTCGCATTACATAATATTTCAAAACTGCCTTGAGTTTTATGAAGAATTTATAGTGTTATGTGGCAGTTGCTTTTTGACAAAAAGAAGTCCAAAGTCTTGTGAAATATATGAACGTATTTGTATGGGTATTTTTTTGCATCCATACCTTAAAGTGATACATTTTCTTATTAACTTTCCTTTTCCTTCTTATTTTTTGGTCAAATAAGAAGGTCTCCTAATAATCAATGCATCAGCATTCTTTACCTGTTCTTTCTCTTTGAGAGGAAAAAGAATGGCCCAATTCATATGTAAGACTAACCGGAATTGATCTTCTTGCTTGCATGTTCTTCTTTTCTGGTGTGGCCATAAGGAGAGGATTAAGTTTTTTCCCTGTTTTTTAAAAATAGCTTATTATTACATGTGAAAGTGACAAACACTGACTAATTTGAACCAGGAGTTCTCAACCTTTTTAAGCCGGGGGCTGGGTCATGCTCCCTCAGACATCTTCAGGGGCTGGAAGTCCATTTTGCCCTTCCTTTACCACATGGCACTGGGAGGCAGTGGGGCCCCCACATGAAATGGTGCTGTGGACTGCATCCGGCCTACTGGCTGCAGGTTGAGAATCCCCGGGTTAAACTATAGTTACTTGAAAAAAGTGATAACGTATTCAGAGTTTTCTGATTTTGGCTTATTTTTTTGGGGGGGAGATAGTGTAAACAATGGCCCATGACACAATTTCATGTGGCCCACCACCGCCCTCACTGCTAATGGAAGTGGACATGTTCACGACCGCTGTAAAACGAACCTCTGCATGTGTGACCGGCCCACTCAGCTGTCTGGGGGGCGTGGTCTGGCCCATGCCGCAAAAAGATTGGGAACCTCTGGTGTAAACAAACTAGCGATCCCAGTTCTCAGATGTAATGGAAATTGACAGATAGTTAGAATCCAAATGTTCTCCTTATGGCTGTTCCAAAAACAGGTGAGTGCATGAATGTGAGGCTATCTGCTCCTCATTCATTAAATCATAGTTTAGCATTGCATCAGAAATGGTTTGTGACTCAAGTGAAATTGGAAATTGTCTATTAGTTTGGATTTGTGGTTAGTTTGTCAATGTATCCAGACTGTAGCTTATAGTATGCTTCATTGTTAATTGGTTGGAAGCTTACAGTTCTGATTTATAAGGGTGGAGACTGAGGACATTGGATTGTATGGCTAATAGTTGCAACTGGATGCAATGCTAAGACATGATTTAGTGTTGCTTCTGAACCTAATCACTCCTCTGCCTGTGTGTGCCATTATTCTTTGAAGAAGAAAGAGCAACCATGTTATAAAGCCCAAATCCAGTGCAATATTACTGATAGATGCACTGGATTCACCTCCAGGTTTTATTGAGGAAAGTCAAGGGGCTGCATGGCCCTGTATAGTGGGAAAGGGAGCTTTGATTTGTAAATAAATTACAGATTTAGTGGGGAAAGGAGTTTCAATTTATAAATTTGTAATAAAGTTATTGCAATTAAAAGTAATATTGAACATCAGACACTTCTATTTTATCTGTAGGTGATTCCAGCAATGGGAAAAATTTATTTCAGAGTACTCTTTCTTCCAGTAGAAGAAGGCAGTTTTGAAAGTTCATTATTTATAAATACCTCATCTCATGGAGTATTTTCATATCAGGTAATCTGTTATTCACCTGTTTGAGATTTGGAAAATACTTGATTTCAAATTATGTTATGGTTGGCAAAATAGAGGAAGCTCTGGTTGTGTTTCTTAGTCATGAAACGATAAGAATTGCAGAGTGAGAGTACACCATGTTGTTGAAGATACTGAAGTTTAAAGAATTTTGCTTCTGACCTCTTTTGGTCTCTTTTCTAAAATTTTAATAGTTCCAAATTTTCACTTTATTCAAAAGGAAATGTGGTTCTACTTAGCTGTGATGTGAGCTTGCAAAGAGAGTTAGATTTGTGCCTTTGTTCACACGGGTTACTAGGTTGACATTCTGTGGTGCCCCAGAACTTGGAAAGTTATTTTTTAAACAGAAAACACCTTCTGATATTATTATTTTTAGTCATTCGCTACTCATTCTATTTGTTTCCATTTGGTGGAGGAGTAATAAGAGAGTAAGAATTAGCATTAAGACACTGAATATTACAACTGGAAGGTCAGCAGGTCAGCAGTTGGAGAGCCGAGTACTGCACGATGGAGTGAGCTCTTGTCTCTGCCCCAGCTTCTGCCAACCTAACAGTTCAAAAGCAAGAAATTGCAAGTAGATAAATAGGTACCACTTTGGTGGGAAGGTAAACAGCATTCTGTGCTCTCCGGTGTTTAGTCATGCGTGCAACATGTCCACGGAAACGTCTGCAAATGCGTATAGTCCTGGCTCTTTGGCTATAAACAGAGCTGAGAATTGAACCCTAGAGTTGGATACGACTGGCTTTCGAGCAAGGGCAACCTTTACCTTCACCTAATGGTGTCAAATACAGTAGAACCCCTCATAACGAAAAAGCTCCATTCCATTGAGCTCTTTGCTTTGCGGTTTTTTTCATTATGTGGCTCAAATGGGCGGTACCCCACATAACGAAAAAAAAACTTAGTTATATGGGTTTTTTGTTAAGCAGGGTTAATGTTATGCAGGGTATCTCGATTGCCGCACAAACGCTTTGTTGTATGAAATTTTCATTATACGAAGCATTTGTTACATTTGTTGTGCGGGGTTCCTCTGTATAACTAATTGTGTAAAGATAAAGTGCCAGCATTATGAATTACTGCATTACTTCCCCCACCCCTTGTAACATGTGTGCCTCTCTCTAGTCTGGGGAATAAGGACTAGCTTTGTAGAATGTTTTACAGATTTTTTTTAATTTTAATTTTTAAAAATTGCTACATTAATATAATACAGTAAAAACACAAGTAAAAATTAAATATAAAAATATCACATTGTGTTCTCCATTACCCTCAGAATCATTTAGAGCAGAGGTTTTCAACCTTTTTAATTAGTGGGCAAGGCCACACACCCTCAGACAGCTGAGCGCACCAGACTGGTGGTTTCCCCCCGCCATAAACACTGCCGTAAAATGCACCTGCAGTTGTTGTAAAAGCATCTGCTTCCGCCAATGGTGGTGGTGATGCGGGCCACATGAAATGGTGCCACGGGCCAGGTCCGGCCTGTGAGCCATAGGTTTAGAACCCACTGATTTTGGGTTTAGACAAACTAAACATTTTTTTTCTCCTCTTCTCTGTAGTTACTGTAACCCATTTTCTTTAAAAAATATATATAATACAGTGGTACCTTGTTTAAAGAGCATAATGTCTTCCACGGGATTGCACTTTAACTGAGTTTGCTCTTTAAGCGAAACACCATTGTAAGTAACCAATTGTGACTTGTGGTGATGGTGGTGGATTGCGAACCCCGATTTAGTTGTTAAGCGAGTTTTTGGTTGGTTTTAGTTGTTAAGCGAGGTAACCATTCAGAGAAAATTCTGCTCTTTAAGCGAGTTAGTCTCTAAGCGAGGCACTCTTTATGCGAAGTTTTACTATAGTTCCTTTCTTGAGACATCAAAACCAAATATCGCTTTGAAAATCCTCTGCACATTTTGATTGCTTGCTGCTTGATACATAAAAGGCCTAGGTGAGGATCCTGCCAAGACTCTGCTGAGTGAAAGGCCCCATCAGTGAGAGTTACAGGGGAATCTGTGCTGCTTGTATTATAATTGCCATAGTGTATTTTGTGCTTCCAATAGAGAAAGCCCCAGTTAATGCATGTGATACTAGATTTCTTCTGGTGCAAGAGGTGTAAACGTCAAACAGTTCGTGCTGTGGCTTGTTGCATGAGCTGTTTGACTGAACAGGATCCTGGCTGTTATGTATCTTTATTCACACATATTTCTCAGATGGTGATCTAGGTAAAATGCTGTGTTTCAGGAATTACATGGATAATGGTTATATAAAAGTTACATCAGGTTATGGTTTATGGATGGCACATTTTAATGATTATTTTGAATAAGCTGAATCAAAACATGGAGAAATAGGAAATGTTAATTTTTGGGACAGCAACTTCCACAAAGCCTATTAGCCATGCTGACTTGACCTGGATATTCTGGGACTCTAAGTGGTATCCATCTTTGCTTCATTGCACAAGCTGCTGTGCTATGCAAAAAGCACCTACAGTTTAATAATCCCCCCCCCCCGAAATGTATGCACTAGGCATACTAGTCTGTTCATTTGATAAAACCTGCAAAGCATGGCCTTGGCTTTTTATTGCTGCCTCCTAAACTAATGAGCTTCAGTTTGGGATCTGCTAAATCAAGCAAAATTTCTAAACTGGTTTCTTTTAAGTTGCACCACATAGGTAACAAAGACTGAAAGCATTTATGGGGCACTCCGATGATGAAAATGTTTGTATATAAATATTTGGTGCTCTTCTATTACCAAGTAATTTGAATATAGTTTTTTCTTTATATTTATTACCTATTTTGGTGCTGTAATATGCCATTTTTTGCTAGAATTATTTAGGAAAAATAAATGTGGAGTTCTGTTTTGCAACAGGTTTTTGGAACAGGAATCTCAGACTCTGTTTCAGAAGACTCTAGAAAACAGTTGGCAAATACATATTTACTGCTTCCACATATCAATAGTATCCAGATCTCACAAGCACTGGTATAGTATATATTTGAAATAAATGTTGACATGTTCTTTTTTGTAGTTTTTTGGGGGGAAACTATATTTTTGTTACTGTATAATGAATGAAATGATAGCAGAGTTTCAGTATGATTCTTGATTCTTGAAGAACAGCATCTTTAACAGCATAAGAAGAAATTGCTCTTGCAGCAGCAAAAATGGAGAACAAGCCTTTTGAAAATGATTGTAGTTTTTATGTGTTGCATAGATGATTAAACAGTGAACACAAGATTTTAACAGTTCGCACTGAATGGCTTTTTATTCCACTTCTTGTTATATTGAAATTAGTCTTTGATACAATTTTGCTTCTAATAGCCGGTTTTTATATATATATATAATTGTAGCTTATAAATGTTACAGTTGAAAAAACAGGCAATATGGCTACTAGTCCCCATAATCTTTATGGATAGCTTTAACACAATTTGTTGTGGAAAGTGGAAGGCAGCCAGAAAAGAGAAAAAGTAGATACAAAATAAATTCACTCACTAAATGAAGGAACAGCCTTACGTTTTCAAGCTGTGAGCAGGCTTGTTAATGACAGGACCTTTTAGTAGTTACTAATTCATAAGGTTGCCTTGAGTCGATAAGAACCTAATGGAACATAGAAAGGAAAATAAACACAAATTGTTTGCTTTAATATTGCCTAGATCAACTATAGTAATCCAGCTAGGTTTGAATAACTTCATAATCCTCAAGTTCTAAAATGACTAGGGCATTGGTGGCGAACCTATGGCACGCATGTCAGAGGGGCCACTCAGAGCCCTCTCTGTGGGCATGCATGCTGTCACCACAGCACAGAGTTTGACCCGCCCCTCTGTCCAGCATCCCAATGGGAACACTTCCTCCCTCCCCCAAAACAAGAGTTCAGCCTGTCCCTCTGCCCAGCAGCCCAAGAGGAGCCCAGCAAAGAGTACACCTCACCGCTCTGCGGCATAGATGGCAGCCAGTTGAGTTTGGGCACTTGGTCTCTAAAAGGTTTGCCATCACTGGACTAGGCTAATCTGATCCCAGTGAGCTAATTCACTCCTAGCTTTTTTGAGTTACGAAATTTGTCCTGTGTGGCTTACATCAGCTTCCACAACCTGGTTCCCAGCCTTTACCCCAAGGGGTGTTGGACTTCAGCTACCAGAAGCTCTGGTTGGTATGATCTGTGGTCAGGGATTCTGGAAGATGAAATCCAAAACATCTATAGAACCAAACCATTGAGAATCATAACTCAGCATAATTTATATATCATCTCTCAGTCAGCAGGTCCCTAGATTGTAGAAGGCCACCTACCTAAAAAGAGTATAGGTTGCTCATTGTGAGGGGTGTAAGTGGCTCTCACTAATTTTTCATTGGTTCTACCATAGCAAGTCACTATTTGATTGTGATTCAGTGCAGTGACATCTCATTATTTTCAATTACTCTGCCTTCTACCCCTATCTCAAGGCATCAGAGAATGTTGCTAAAACTTTCTACATAACCAGAGCAAGCATTGTCTTTGGTATAAAAGACCTGTCTGTCATGCCTAGTTATGTCCTGAAATGTTAGGCCATCTTGTAGGTCTTTTGAACAGAGCTTGGATGTTAGAAAGCTTTTTGTTGTTCAGTCGCACAGTCGATTCCGACCCTTTGCGACCCTATGGACCATCGTTCTCCAGGCGCCTCTGTCCTCCACCATCCCCCTCAGTCCTCCCAGTTTTGTGCCCATTGTGTCTACAATACCATCTATCCATCTCATCCTTGGCCTCCCCCTTCTTCTTTTGCCCTCCACCTTTCCCAACATCACGGCCTTCTCAAGTGAATCCTCCCTTCTCATTTGATGCCCAAAGTACTTTAGCCTCATCTTTACTATTTGACCTTCCAATGAGCAGTCAGTGTTGATTTCTTCTAAGATTGACCTATTTGTTCTCCTCGCTGTCCAAGGTACCCTCAAAACTCTCCTCCAACACCACATTTCAAAGGCATCTATTCTTCTGCGTTCAGCTTTCCTAATTGTCCAGCTCTCACATCCGTACATTACCACTGGGAATACCATTGCTTTGACTATTCTAATTTTTGTTTTCAAGGTGATGTCTCTGCTTTTCACTATGTTCCCCAGGTTTCTCATGGCTTGTCTCCCTAGAATCAGCCGCCTCTTTATTTCATGGCTGCAATCTCCATCTGCAGTGATCTTAGATCCTAAGAAAGTAAAATCTGTCACTGCTTCTACTTCTTCCCCGTCTATTTTCCAGGAACTGATCGGGCCTGTTGCCATTATCTTGGTTTTCTTGATATTGAGTCTCAAGCCAGCTTTTGCACTCTCTTCCTTCAAACCGATCAAGAGATTCTTTAGGTCTTCCTCACTTTCTGCCATTAGGGTGGTGTCGTCTGCATATCTCAGATTGTTGATGTTTCTCCCAGCAATTTTGATCCCATATTGTGATTCCTCCATCCCTGCATTGCGCATTATGTGCTCTGTGTATAAGTTGAATAAGCAGGGTGACAAAATGCAGCCTTGTCTTACTCCTTTTCCTATTCCAAACCACTCGGTCATTCCGTGTTCTGTCCTAACTGTTGCTTCTTGGTTCATGTACAGATTTCTCAGGAGGCATATGAGGTGTTCTGGTATTCCCATCTCTTTAATCACTTGCCACATCTTGTTGTGATCCACACAATCAAATGCCTTAGTGTAGTCAATAAAGCAAAAATAAACTTGTTTCTGGTATTCCTTTGTTTTCTCCATGATCCAACGTATGTTGGCAATGTGGTCTCTAGTCCCCCTGCCTCTTCTGAAACCAGCCTGCACCTCTGGTAATTCTCTTTCCACATGCTGCTGAAGTCTATCCTGTATTATCTTGAGCATCACCTTGCTGGCGTGTGGGATGAGCGCAATTGTTCGATAGTTTGAACATTCTTTGGCATTGCCCTTTTTTGGGATTGGAACATATACTGATCTTTTCCAGTCCTGTGGCCACTGTTTTGTTTTCCAAATCTGCTGGCATATTGAATGCAGTAATTTGATGCCATCATCTTTTAGAGCTTTGAGAAATTCAACTGGGATACCATCATCTCCACTAGCTTTGTTGTTTGCAGTGCTCTTTAGGGCCTTTCTGACTTCACTCTCCAGGATGTCTGGCTCAGGTTCAATTTCTTCATCATTGTGACTATCAGGAGTGTTGAGTTCCTTTTTGTAGAGTTCCTCTGTGTACTCTTTCCATCTTTTCTTAATCTCTTCTGCATCAGCTAGCTCCTTTCCGTCTTTGTCCCTTATCATGGTCATTTTTGCTTTAAATGTTCCCTTGATTTCCCGGATTTTTTTGAAAAGATCTCTGGTTCTGCCTTTTTTGTTGTTTTCTTCCATTTCTTTGCACTGTTCTTTTAGATAGTTTTCCTTATCTCTCCTTGCTTTTCTTTGAAATTCTGTGTTCAGATGATTGTATTTTTTCCTTTCTCCTTTGACTTTTGCGTTCCTTCTTTCCTCTGCTATTTTAAGAGCCTCATCAGACAACCACTTTGCTTTCTTACTCTTCTTTTCTTTTGGTATGGTTTTCTTTGCTGCTTCCTGCATGATGTCCCTCATCTCTGTCCATAATTCTTCTGGCACTCTATCTATTGAGTCTAAGCCATTGAATCTGTTCATCACCTCCACCGTGTATTCTTTAGGGATGCTGTCTAGGTGATATCTGTCTGGTCTCTTTGTTTTCCCTATTTTCTTTAGTCTAAGCCTGAATTTTGCAATCAGTAGGTTGTGATCTGAGCCACAATCTGCTCCAGGTCTTGTTTTTGCTGACTGTATGGAGGTTCTCCATCTTTGGCTGCAGAGTATGTAGTCAATCTGGTTTCGGTGTTGGCCATCTGGTGATGTCCATGTGTAAAGTCGCCTCTTGTGTTGCTGGAAGAGGGTGTTTGCTATGACCAGTGCGTTCTCTTGGCAGAACTCTATCAATCTTTGTCCTGCTTCATTCTGTGTTCCAAGACCGAACCTGCCTGTTATTCCCTCCACTTTTTGATTGCCTACTTTGGCATTCCAGTCTCCTAGAATAATTTGAACATCATTTCTTGGTGTTTGTTCTATGAGGTGTTGTAAGTCCTCATAGAACTGGTCCACTGTGGCTTCATCTGCACCCGTGGTTGGTGCGTATATTTGGATCACAGTAACATTGAAGGGTTTGCCCTGAATTCTTACTGACATCATTCTGTCATTTTTGAGGTTGTATCCCATTACTGCTCTTCTCACTCTTTTATTGACAATTATGGCTACTCCATGTCTTCTAAAGTTTTCTTGTCCACAGTAGTAGATGTGATGGTTTCCAGAGCTGAATTCGCCCATCCCTGTCCATTTGAGCTCACTGATTCCCAAGATGTCAATGCTTATTCTTTCCATCTCATTTTTTACCACTTCCAGTTTACCTTGGTTCATTGATCTCACATTCCATGTCCCTATACAGTATTGCTCCTTACAACATTGCATTTCCCCTCCCCCTTTCCTGTCCATCCCCTTTCTCCCCTCTGAGGTGTTAAGCATCCTGTATCACCTAGCCTGCCCTTTTGTTTTGCCTTTTGTTTTGGTCCATAGGGTTCTCTTGGCAAGCTTTGTGGCGTGGTTTGCCGGTTTCTACGCCATTTTTTCCTCGCATCATACATCATATCACAGTTTTAAAAGTTTAGAACAGTTTACACTACATATTGTCATGCATAATTATCACACTCTAAAACACAGTCTCTATGTTACTTGCTATATTAAGTCAGTATGAAGTCTCTATGTCAGTCTCTATATTAATTCAGCTACATTTTTCACATCAGCTACTTATCCTTTATTCAATGAAGCTTTATTCAATGAAAATAATGTAGTCCCTGTTTGTGAGATTCTGATATTTAAATTTATTAAGATTCTTGTTCCCTTGACACCCTAAGAGGTAAAAGAGGAAGCAAAGAAGAAGAATATTTTTGTTACTTCCCAAAGTTTAAGCTTTTAGGGATAACTACATTACTTTTAACTTATTTTAAAGCTCAGAATCAGAAGTAAGCACTTTGATTTAGATTTGGTGTTCTATGGGAACATAGAATATATCCATCTTGATGGAAGGCAGCAGCTTCATCAATACTGGCCTGGGGCTGATGAGGACTTTGCATGCCAAAAGGATTCAGGACCAGAAAGTGACTCACGGAACTGGATCAGTGGCATGGATGTCATGCTGTGATGTGGAAGGCAGATGAAAGGCCACTGCATTATATTCTCATGACAGTCTTCATGGATGATCACCATTATAATCACCATTTGGATTCAGATACAGCAGAAGATGATCACCTATATTCGGATACGGCAGATATATTTGAACAAAATAAATTATATTGATAACATTGGCCTGGGTGCTGCTTCTCAACTGTCTACCTCCTGCTAATGAGAACAACTGTGACCCTCCAGATGTTGTTGAGTTCCCATTAGCCTTGGCTGATATGGTATCAAACAGCAGATGAAGACAGATTGTAATCTAACAACATCTGGAGGGCCACAAATTCACCAAAGTTGTAGTTTTGTTCCTTGGCAGCAAAACTGCTGGGACAAGTTCAGTGGTTGTATGCAGACCTGTAAGAGGTACAAAGGTGTGTAAGATATGTCCCATTCTTTAGGAAAGAGATTTCTTTTAAAAGTGCCCAAAATTGAAATTAGCTTCTCTTCTTATACAGACTGTATGACCGGCAAGCTCTAAAACGTATTGTTGTTGTTGTTGCTGTTATTATTATTATTATTTTATAAAGCCTTTTCAATACAAAATAAATAACTTGTAACAAAATCTTTAAATGACATAAGTTCTGACCTCAGGTGTAACTTTACCTCCCAAAGAGGTGAAGTCCACTTTTCAATAATGAGCCAGAGAAGAGCAAATGGATGATTCAATATGTGATAGCGCCTCCTTGTGGAAATCTAGAAAGTTGATGGAACAAGAAAATGAAATGAATAATGGTAGGCCAACTTTGGGAATATAGTTAAAAGTAGAGACATCACCTTCCAAATGAAAATTTGCATAGTCAAAGCAATGGTATTCCCGGTGGTAATGTATGGTTGTGAGAGCTGTACCATTAGGAAATCTGAGCGCAGAAGAATAGAAATGTGTTGTTGGAGGAGAGTTGGAGGCCTTTGAAATGTGGCGTTGGAGGAGAGTTTTGAGAGTCCCCTGGACAGCTAGGAGAACAAATAGGTGGATCCTAGAAGAAATCAACCCTGACTGCTCCTTAGAAGGTCTATTAGTAAAGATGAAGCTAAAGTACTTTGGACATCAAATGAGAAGAGAGGATTCACCTGAGAAAGCCTTGATACTGGGAAAGGTGGAGGGCAAATGAAGAAGGAGATGGCCAAAAATGAGATGGCTAGATGGTATTGTAGATGCAATGGGCACAGAGCTGGGTGGGCTGAGGAAGCTGGTGGAGGACAGAGGTGCCTGGCAATAGTTCATAGGGTTGCAAAGGGTCTGAATCGACTGTGCGACTGAACAACAACAACCTTTGTCAGCACTAATGTAACAATTGGCCTTTTAACTGCATGCATTCTGGACACAAAAGAAGAAGAACTGTATGCAATTATTTTTGTTCTGTGTTGTGTATTTTGCTTTGTAGGCTTTGAAAGCTTGATTTGCAAACATAAAATGCTATATATAGTTCAGAAAAAATATTAAAACTAAAAAAGGTATCAACACAAGCCTACTTGTGCATAGATATTTTTGTTAAACTGTTTATTAAGAACTGTAACCAGCAACCTAAGATGCAGAGGACAATTTTGAATGAAATGTTTTCCGATTTCTATAAACTCCAATGCCTGTTAATGTTCAAAATCCAAAGATGGCTTAATTTTGCAAAATAATAATAATCAAAATGAACTTTTATACTAAAAAGGTATCATATATGAAAATGTTCCCTTAAACATAGCAACAGCTTCATAATACACCAACCAAATTTTGTACATAGCAGTGTCTTCATAATATAGCAACTAGAGAAATTGATTCCTCATTTATATGTACAGAAAGATGCTTGTGATTCTGGTTAAAAAGATACTTTTTCACTGAACTTAGCACATAGCATTGTACAAGTTAAGCTAATACCAATTTTCTCTATTTGCATCTAAATTTCCATTTGCTGAAAGTCTTTCTTGATATATATTTTCTATCTACAGGCAGAAACTAGGAATGTCAGTCACTTGAAAGTTCGTCTTGAGTGCAGTTTACACAACCAATTATATCAATATTTCAAGGTATAATGTATATGTTTGTTTTAGAGGGTAATTGTGTATTAGTTTTAAAAAGCTAGTAGACTTGAAGTTGTTCAGACCTATTCTAGAAAACAGCTGAGGTTTTATAAACAATTATAGCAACTTTAGGTTTTCCCCAAGTAACAACAAGCTCTATGTGTCTGCTGGAAATCTTTAATGGGCCCACCATTTGAATGGTATACCAAGGTAACTATCACTGTTGGATTATTATTCCCTTAAAACAGTGATAGTTTCCTTCCTATGGCTCTTCTAAGGTGATGGAGACATTTAGATGATACCACTCCAGATGAGAACTCCTTGAATAGTAATACCAAACATAGGGTGAGGAAAATTACCATTAGGCTGTCAAGTTTGCTACTTGAGATTTGGGTAATTTTGCGTGAACATTCCTGAACACCTGTAATTAATTTTAGAATTTTATTTCTATTTTACCCTAGAATTGCTGCTTTAGTTCAAGTGGTCTGCTGCTGCTAGAAATAAGCTTAATGGTCAGAACAGAAAATACGCAACATGAATTTGTAGACCTTAGACAATACCTGCTGGATAATCTTTTTGTAGTTTATGTAGCAATGGACAAAACACAGACCTCAGGTAGGTTCGAAATGTGCATAAACATTTTTTTTAGTTATATACTATTTTTATCATGTGCACTAATGCACAAAAATGTAGTGATGTGTTGACCTTTGTTTTTGTTTGTATTTTTATTTAACAGATGATTTCCCAATAAGCTTGTATGTGTTGCATTCAGGGAACAGCCTTTTGTATGTCCAGGTAAATATTTCTCTGGATCTATAATTGTGTAGAAATAGTTAAGAGTAAAAACTAACTAAACAAAGAGTGGTTTGAAATATTTATACTTTCTCTGAATGAATAAAACTGAACTTGCTATGGTACCTTGGGTCCAGAAGTGTCCTGAAGAGTAATTTTGAGTTTGAACTGAAGGACAATTGAAAAAACTCCATGACTTAAAACACGGAAAAGCCCATTTAAAGGCTGATCTGGCATTTGGAAGTCACTGGCCAGTGTTCTGTTGCATAAGTCTGCCTCCATCATAGGAGTGGTGGCACTGATAGCGGCAGCTTGTCACTAAAGAGCACACTTTACCACTTTACGATGCATGCAACTTCAACAATGATAATCTGACATTGAAAAAGAGATTATTTAATTAGCAGTTTGCCATCGCCAGCATTGTCACCCTCAGGGCCAGATGGAGCTGCACAACAGAATACTGGTCTGTATGTGTTATGATAGAAACAGTACTTCATGGATATGAGCCCTCATTTTATTTTATTTTTCCTATAGTTTCATTCTAATCAGGAAAGTCTAAATATGTTTGTATTACCACTGTGGCACATCAGTATTTCGACTGTCTTGCTGAAACACTTGCGATAGTGTCACAGATATGAAGGAAAACTTACTCATTTAAATTTAGAATGAGAATTAGCTGGAACAACGTAAATAGAGGATAAAGAAATTTAGTTGGTAAAACAGCAGTGTTCTTAACCATTTTGTAAGGCACAGAACATTGATACAAACAAGTCAATTTTCAGAAGGCATTTGAAACTTCAGATTACCAGAGGATGAATATTGCAGAAATTGGGTGAAGTAACTGAGGCCATTGTTTGTGGCCTTGGTAATGGCACCTATTACTCTTCCTTTGCTTGGCAAAACATGTTGGCCTCAGGGAAGGGAGTTGCCTGCTGTAGTGCTTACTGGGATTCTTTGCTTAAGAAGACTAAGAAAGAGAAAGAAGATACGGCAATATTTTCACTTTCTATAAAATAAGGCTTTTGGTGCTGCAGGGTTGAAAGTACTGTACATAAATGGTGGGTACAAATGTGGGCTTCATTAGACATTGGGATTGTCTGTTTTTGTTTTGTGTGAAAGAAAAGGGGAGAAAACATTCCTAGTGTTTCCAGTTCTCCTTCGTATAGTTTGTGAATCCACACTCATGGGGTTATGCGCCTGCGCAGAACAGCCGATCGGAGGCTTGAAAAGCTATTGGTCAAAAGTTTTGGCGGTAAGACCGCCCACCGTACCGCCCACCCTGAGGCGCCCGCGCGCCATTTTACCTCAGTTCTCTTCTTTCCGCCGTAGCAGCAGGACGATCGTTGAGAGCTTCCTCAATTTTTTCGCCCTTCTGAGGGAAAGTCTTTTTGGCAAATCTTAAAAATTTTTCTCGGTGATCTTGTCCTCCGGGCAGGATCGCCACCCCGGCTCTGTCTCTTCTCTTGAGTGGATTCAGTAGCCAATTTTTCGCATCGATCACCGTCTCCCCCCTCAAGGGGGTGGCGGCTGGTCGGCCCTTCGGGGTACTCGTCTCCAGAAACTTCCACTGGAAGAATTTTTTCCGCGGTTGATGGCTGCAGCGTTTAAACAGTGCACGGCTTGCCTTAAGAAGTTTCCGGCTTCCGACGGACACAGCCTGTGCCTTTTTTGTTTGGGAGAGTCGCATCAGAGCCAGTCTTGCCCGCATTGCAAAAAGTTTACGCGCCTCGCGGTGCAGAACCGAAGCAATCGCCTCAAGGCTCACCTGATGGAGCTCAGAACGGTGAGAAGAAGCGCAAGCGTGGGTCGGAGAAGAGACAGTCGCTTCCCCCCACTCCGCGCACACCCGCCTCTCCCGGGCCTTCGCCGCTGTTCTCGACTGCCCGATGTCCTTCTCCGGGATCCTCCATCTGGGGAGGACGGTCGTCTTCCGGGTCACCTGAGAAAGGACGCAGGGCTGGGGCTCCAGCTCGCCCACCTCAGGTGCTCTCCTCTCCTCCTCGGGGCAGAAATTCCTCGCCGAGGCAGGCCTCCGTCTCTCCACGGCCCAGGACGCCGACGGACGAGGCGGTCGTCACCGTTCCGACGACCGTTTCGCCGACACCGACGCCGGCCACCGTTTCGGCTCCCACCGTTTTGTGGGCCACCATCCCGCCGGCCACCGGAGCTCCACCGCCAGCGGACTCGGACGCGTCTCAGATGGCCCTCGTCCGAGAGATGTTCCAGGTCATGGCGTCGTTTGCGACCAGGTTCCAGACCTCCACGCCTGCGGCCTCTGCGGCTCCGGTTCCGACCACCGCAAGCCCCGGGCATCCCGGCCCTGCCGCGGCCCCACCGACCTCCCGTGGGTCGAGTACCCGCTCCGCCGGCCCACCCAACCCGTCATGGTGTGGTCCGGACGTTGATGCGGTGGACGCCCATCCCGCCGGCCCGCCCAGGCCGTACTGGCGCGGTCCGGACGTGGACGAAAGACTGCCTCCCTCGTCCTCCGATGAGTCCAGCTCGTCGTCGGAGGAGGACGAGGGAGACGTCGACGCCGAGCGCACGCCGGAACAGGCCATCGGCTCAGTGGACCCACCGCGTGGTGAGGACCAGCGCTCACTGACCGCCATGCTCACGAGGCTCGGCACCGCCCTCAACCTGAAGGTCGACCAACCGCCGTTGGAGGGTGAGGATCAGATGACCGCGAAGCTCGACAGGCGTGCTGTGCGGCCGGTCCACATAACCATGCTCCCCTCCATGATGACCACGGCGAGGGCGACGTGGAAGAAACCTTTGGCGGCACACTCCGTTTCGTCCAGGCTCGATAGCATGTACCGGGTCCTGGACGAGAACGTCGAGTTCTTGCAGGCGCACCCCCTGCCTAATTCCCTGGTGGTCAAGGCCTTCCAGCATAGGACGGCCACCAGCGGATTCCCGGTCCCGTCGACGCCGGAGGGAAAGAAACTGGACGCGGTGGGGCGTAAGTTTTACGCCACCGGCTCCCTATTCTTTCGGGCCGCAAACTATTCGGCCGCCATGGGCCTGTACCAATCTCACCTCTGGGAGCAGGTGAAGGTTGAGACGGCTAAACTGCCCGCCGATGCCCAGAAGAGGATTGACGCGCTGGCCACCGAGGGGGACTTCGTCGCCGAGCAGCTGATGCGCACTGCTCGGCACATCAACGATTATGCGGCAAAAGACATGGCCTCCGCAATCTACCTCCGTCGCCATGCTTGGCTCAGGGACACCTCCCTCGATGACGCTATGAAAAAGCTCATCGAGGAGTTTCCCTTCGACGGGCAGGGCCTCTTCGGTCAGGACACCGATAAGGTCCTGAATGAGATGCGCCAGACCAGTTCCACGGCGAAGTTCCTGGGGCTCACCACGCCGGCAACTTCCACCAGGCCGAGGTTCCAGCCCTTCACACGGCGGTTCCAGGGCAATCCACAGCAGCAGGGACCGACGGAGCAGCCTAGATCCAGCTCCTATAAACAGCGGCGACAACACAAACCCCGCTACCGGCCCTACGGACAGGACAAGCGTTCGACCGCGAGGCCCAAGCCCCGCGTTTGAAGCTGCGACGGCCGAGTCTCTCTCGCTCCACATCCCGTACCTCCCCCTCCGGAACTTCCTCCAGGCATGGTCGGGCATCACGGACGACCAGTGGGTCTTAAAGATCTTGTCCTCTGGCTACGCCATCGAGTTCGTGCGGGTGCCTCGAGTAGGAAAACATCGTCTCACCACCTCGTCCCCCCATTTGGAGGAAGAAATAGCAACCCTTCTCTCCAAGGGAGCCATCGAGCGGGTAGCACCGTCCGACTGGGACAACGGCTTCTACTCGAGGTACTTCGTGGTCCAGAAGAAGGACGGAGGCCTTCGCCCTATCCTGGACCTACGCCGCCTGAACAAATGCATCCACACCAGGAAGTTCCGGATGGTGACCCTACAGACCGTCCTCCCCCTCATCAACAAAGGGGACTGGTTCACAGTCATAGACCTCAAGGATGCCTACTTCCACGTTTCCATCCTCGAGGAACACAGACGGTTTCTCCGCTTCCGTATCGACCATTCCGTGTACCAGTACCGATGCCTACCGTTCGGTCTGGCCACGGCACCGCGGGTCTTCACCAAATGCATGGCTCCGGTGGCTGCATTCCTCCGCCAACGGGGCATCAGGGTCTTCCCGTACATCGACGATTGGTTGATCGTCTCCCCCACCAAATCGTCGGCCGTTCGGGACACACAATACACGGTTCACCTCATGGAGAGTCTCGGCCTCAGGATCAACTTCACCAAGTCGAAGTTGACTCCCTCCCAGCGCGTCGAGTACATCGGAGCGGTACTCGACTCGCTCACTACGAGAGCCTACGCCCCCCAGAAACGCTTACGGGACATTGCGCAGGGGGTGAGCGAACTGCGCACGAAGCCGTGCATCCGGGCAAAGAAGGCTCAGAGACTTCTAGGCCTGATGGCCTCAACGACGGCAGTGATCCCCCATGCCAAGTTGAAATTCAGGTCCCTGCAATCGTGGCTCCTTCACGAGTTCGACGCACTTCGGGAGAGCCAATCCAAACGGTTGACCCCATCTCCAGAACTGAGGGACCAACTGCTCTGGTGGTCTACACCACTCAACGTGGCCACGGGGAAGAGTTTCTACCCCCCGCAACCTTCGCTGCAGATACTGACCGACGCGAGCAACCTCGGCTGGGGCGCTGCTTGCGGGACTCTCACGGTCAACGACACCTGGACACCGCACGAAACGGTGCACCACATAAATTACTTGGAGCTGCTGGCCATTTGGAAGGCCCTGCGCTCCTTCGAGACTCTGCTCACCGGCAAGGCGGTTCAAGTGGCCTCGGACAATACCACGGCGGTGGCGTACCTCAACAAGCAGGGAGGAACACGGTCCACCACCCTCTTGTACCTTGCAGTGCAGTTGTGGGAATGGTGCCTGGAGAGGCACATTTTCCCAATTGGAGTGCACATTCAGGGCACACTGAATGTCTTGGCAGACCACCTGAGCCGTCTCACCTCGACGACCCACGAATGGGAGCTGGACGACGGAGTGTTCCAGTCTCTGTGCGAGGTCTGGGGGACGCCGAGCATCGACCTCTTTGCATCGGAGTCCAACAAGAAACTCAGCAGGTACTGCTCCAGAGCAGGCATCGGACCGAACTCCGAGGGCGATGCCTTCATGAAACGGTGGGATCAGGACTATCTCTACGCCTTTCCTCCGTTTCCTCTGGTCCAGAAGGTACTCACCAGGATGCACCAACACAGAGCCAATGCAATTCTGGTGGCACCGGCGTGGCCGCGCCAACCCTGGTTTCCGCTACTGTTGCGCATGTCGTCACAGTATCGCACACTGCCGGAATCACCGACACTCCTCCAAATGGAGCAGGGCCAGCTGCACCATTCGGACCTGCCCAGCCTCCACCTCACCGCGTGGAGGATAACCCCAGACTGGCCAGGATCCTTGAACTAGCGCGGCGCCCTTCCACAAGGAAGTCCTACGCTTCCAAATACAGGCGTTTTTGTGCTTTCCTGGCCGCCCGGCAAACGCCCCCCACGCAGGTGGGACTGCAGGACATTTTAACCTACCTCCTCCAGCTGGCGGAGTCTGGCCTCAGCATCACCTCCATCCGAGTGCATCTCGCAGCAGTGGTAGCGCACTCTCCTGCTGGCTCGCCCGCTTCCGGGGCTTTCCGCGACGAAACGGTAAAGCGCTTCCTCAAGGGACTAAAGAACGCTTTTCCGCCGGCCCGGACACCGACGGCTCAATGGTCACTGTCCACCGTTCTTAACGCGCTCACCAGGACCCCCTTCGAGCCCATGGCTACCGCCGATGTTCGTCTCCTCACATGGAAGACAGCATTCCTGGTGGCCATCACGTCTGCACGACGAGCTGGTGAGCTGGTTGCCCTGCGAGCAGACGCACCTTTTCTCCAGTTCTTCAACGACCGCGTCGTCCTCCAAGCGGACATCACCTTCCTACCCAAGGTGGTCTCCAAGTTTCACATGGCACAAACTATCTCCTTGCCAACCTTCTTCCAGAACCCCACTAACGCCCAAGAAAGGACTTGGCACACGCTGGATGTGAAACGAGCTTTATTGTTTTACACCAGCAGGACTAGAGAGTTCAGGAAGTCACAACGCCTCTTTGTGGCTTATGGGGGAAAGTCCAAGGGTGAACCCATCTCTGCTCAAAGGTTCTCCAAATGGATCACCTCTACCATCTACCTGGCCTACGAGTCAGCTTCACTGCCACCTCCACCGCATGTCAGGGCGCATTCCACCAGGGCGGTTGCCACATCCACTGCCTTTCTGGAGGGCACACCGCTTGAGGACATCTGTAAGGCTGCCACCTGGTCCAGACCTTCCACATTTGTCCAGCACTACAGGGTGGACACCAGAGCCACTGCGGACGCCAGGCTTGGCCGTGTCGTCCTCACCAGGGGGCTCCGGACTCAACGCCCCTGACGGGTCCACCTACGGGTTCTTCAGCTCATCGTGGGATCATCTCATCCGACTGCCCACCGACCAAGTAAGTGTGAGCTTGCTAATCTCCCATGAGTGTGGATTCACAAACTATACGAAGGAGAAAGTTCGGTTTCACTTACCAGTGATAACTTTCGTTCTTCGAGTATATAGTTTGTGAATACACACTACCCACCCTGCCTCCCCTCTTGAGCTGCACGGATGAGATCAGTTGGTTTATCCTGTGCTTGGCTTAAGTATGGAACTGAGGTAAAATGGCGCGCGGGCGCCTCAGGGTGGGCGGTACGGTGGGCGGTCTTACCGCCAAAACTTTTGACCAATAGCTTTTCAAGCCTCCGATCGGCTGTTCTGCGCAGGCGCATAACCCCATGAGTGTGTATTCACAAACTATATACTCGAAGAACGAAAGTTATCACTGGTAAGTGAAACCGAACTTTATGATTGGAGAGAGAAACAGAATATTCTTGAATATTCTATGAGGGAACATATAGCTTGAATTGTAGCAGTTGAGGTGGAAAAACCTAGCAAACTTTCATGGTCAGCATCTTACTGGGCTTCTGCTGAGTGGGAGGTAGCTGCTCCGCACTATAATAACATGAGATTGTGGTGCCTACAAATGTTTGCTGTTGAGCATGTGGTGACTTCCATGAACTAAATTCTTGCTCCTCTTGCAAACAGCAGTGCTTGTGCAGACCAGATGATCCTTAATTACTGTCCTGGGAGAATGTTCAGCTCAGCACAAACTTAATGTGATACTTGCCCATATATCTGTTTTGATTCCTTTTTTAAATTGTGCAAGGAATTGTCTAAGTGTTTGTCTTCAATAATGCATGTACAGTACATGCAAAGTTAATGGCTGGAACACTTTTGGCAGTTTACAGTCATGTAGACTAGGGGTTCCCAACTTTTTCACGCTGCAGGCCAGACCATGTCCCCCGGACAGAGCTGTCACGTGGTTCCTCCCGCCATAAATGCTGCCATAAAACGCTGGTGTTTTCTATAGCCGTAGTTGCATGTACGGCAGTGTTAACGGCTGGCCAGGGCACATTTTATGGTTGTTGTAAACATGTCCGCTTCTGGTAGCAGCAAGAGCAATGGCAGGCCACATTAAATGATGCCGCGGGCCGGATCCAGCCCATGGGCTACAGGTTGGCCACCCATGATGTAGACTATGGATTGTTTTAAGTGGGTGATCGATTCTAAGCCTTGGTGGCAAATAGTTGCTCATTAAAGAACTGGTTGCATCCCTGAATCATGATCAAGCTCATGTCCAGTAACACAACCAGCAGCTCATTAAATAACAGGAACTTGCCACCGAAATGTACATGATTTAACTTATACCATCATAAATTGCTAACAGGATTCTGGCCTATATATGTTCAAAGAATTGAATTACTATACAATATTTATCATTCCCCTTGGTGGAGATGGTTGGTTATTTCCAATTTAAATTTGCCACAAAAACTACAGCAGCTAGAACAGTAACAGTAATTATTATGTCATTTTTTCTGCAGGATGTAAAACACTTGTCACAGGAAGAAACATTTTCAGTGCAATTTGAGCCAGTGTTTCTGCCATCACTGATCACAAATTTCACTAAAGTTGCTTCTATTTATTGTAAAGGTACAGTATTTGTTATGGAGACATATGTGTAAGATAAACAGCACTGAAATGAAGATTTTCTTTAACAAAAAAATAAAATACCGTATATACCAACCCGAGTATAAACCAACCTGAATATAAGCCGAGGGACCTAATTTTGACCTTGAAACCCAGGAAAATAGATTGACGCGAGTATAAGCTGAGAGTGGGAAATGCAGCAGCTGCTAGTGAGCTTCAGTAATTAAAATGCAGTAATATTAACTATTTGAATGATTTTTTAAAAACTGTACTTGCTCCACCCACCAATGGTGGCACTGCAGGTAAAGTGGGTGGGCAGGTCAATTGCACTGAGGCAGGAAGTGTTGCTCTAGCCTAGCCTCTTGCTCTCTCTGCCAAGATGGAAGGCTTTTTCCTTCCATCTTGGACACATGGAGCAGGGACAAAGGCACGAATGTATGCAGGTAAAATTCTTTCTTTTTCCACACCAGTTTGGAAGGGGGATACGATTGCATTGTAGAGCTTATTTCTTCATTTGCAGCTTTCCATAGGAATTAATTGAATACAAACCAGAATAGGAGAACTTGATTTTCAATGTATTCTAATGGAAAATTGTGATTTGTGCCCTCTTGTGGCCTGTTGTGTAATTGCACCTCAGATACTTTTGCCGCGGAAATCCCGAAACTTAATTTTAAAGTGCCGAATAACTTTTTAAAAAGCCATATTTTTAGACCTTTTTGGACCTCATTTTTGGGGTTAAAAACCTCAGTTTATATTCAAATATATACGGTGAATGATCCACTTAATTTTCTTATGTCATGTGATGTGCATCCATGTGGAGAGTGATAAAGGAAAACGTTGGGCCAAAAGATTTCACAGGCTTACTATATATATCAATTTTAGGCTACTTTTTCAGCTAAAGTTCTCTCAGGATAGTCACAGAAATGAAACTGTAGAAGATCATTACAATTTTTTTAGCATTTCATAAAACCAAAGAGCAAACAAATAAACCCCACACAAACAAATATCATTTAGAATATAAAAAATCTAGAATTAACTATCTCTCACAGCTGTACCAGTAGAACAATGGTTAAAGTCCTGTTGGTGTAACTTTATGCCAGTATAAGCTACTATAGATCAAGTTTAGGAAACATTTAACTTACACACATTGAAAACTTGCTATTCTCCTGTTTTAGGTTATATGGTTAGGGCTCCCTTTTGCCTTGGAGAAGTCTTTGGGAGTGGATGGTGGGGGGGGGGGGGGAGGCTTTAATCATAAAAACAATTGCCACTGGATAACCATTAACAATACTTCATCTCCTTTTTTGCTCTCTCTCTACACACACGCACACACACACACACACACACACACACACACACACACACACACACCATTTGACAGGAAAAATAAAGAGACAACCCCATTTTCATTTAATTTTCCAGGTTTTTGTTTTTCTGTACATTGCTAATTCCAAAAATATAATTATTGGTTGGTAAAAACTATCAAATTTATATTCCTTTGACTAAAACTTCAACAAACCATTAGCATTCTCAGACTGTACTTTAAATACAGTATTTATGCTGAATCAAGATACCTTTTCCGTTCACTTAGGTACATTATGTAGCCATGCTAGCAATCATGATGTTAAAGAAGAGAAGAATCAGTTGGACAGCACCACTTTACCAAATGGATGTATTTCCCGTCCTGTGATGGAAGGGTGAGTTTTGAATGCTAATATATAAAATTGATTTAAAATTACATTAAAGCAAAATAATAAAAACATGGAACAGTTTATTTTATAACTAGCAGGGGTGCCCAGCTTCACCCGGGTGGGGTTTGGGGGGGGGCGCTGTCCTACCTCCCGGGGTTGTGTTGCTCGGGTGTTCCTTCTCCTGGGCTCCACTGGACTCCTGCCCCGCCCTGCTCACTGGCCTGCCTGGCCAAGGGGCGGGGCCCTGTGATGTCACATTGGCTGACCACTCCCAAGGACTGGCCAGGTCTGGGCAAGACATCACAAAGAGTATGACATCACAAAGGCCCAGACCTGGTCAGCCCTTGTGATTGGTTGAGGACTAAAGGATCAATTTGGGGGTCTTAACCCCCCCCCCCCATGGGCTTCAGGACCCTGACAGTGACCTGCTCACGTGTGCAAGGTGCATGTGTGCCGAATTTCATGAGGTTTGGTCAAGGGGTGCAACAGCCCATTATGGATACAGCACCCACACCTCTGAAAACAGATGTGCTAATTCAATGCTAGTTAATAGGACATTACTGCAAACAAGAATAAAATGGAGATGGTTGTATTTGTAATGAAGTTAACTCCCTAATACAGTGTCACAAGGAAAAGCAGAAAAAAGTAGACTGTTAGATTGCTATTCACAAATGTGTGGCCAGATTATGTAATCAAAGAAAGCTGCTTCTTAGCATTTCAAATAAGACTCAGTTCTAGAATTCAAGTACTTCAGCAAATGTGCAACATACCACAAATTTGGGATGTAAGGGCCTTTTTTTTCCAACCATAGCAGACCTCTCTACTTGTGGCTTCCAGTGTCAATACTATTTGTGAGTGAGATCAAGAGGGCAGCATGCCAATGAAAAACAATTTAGGCAAATAATCTTTAGACCTTGTCCACATGCCAAGGACATGAAATCTGATGATGACAGAGTTCAGAAGGGCCTGATGTCATGCAGTAGTATCTGAAATCTATGCTTGGAGAGAGAGGAGACCATTTCTATGTTTATGTTACATTCATGGTTATCCACAGCACATTTCATCATCAAACTTCATGTCCTGGGAAAGAGGACAAGGTGTAATGATTATTTGCTTAGATTGTTTTTCACAGACGTCCTGCACTCCTGATGGCACTCACGTTTCTTCTATATGGCCATTTGTTTTTCTGGACATTGCTAATTCCAAAAAATATAATTATTGGTTGGTAAGAAATATCAAATTTATATTCCTTTGACTAAAAAACTTCAACAAACCATTAGCTCTTTGGGATTCTAATGGTTGCGGCAAGTTGGTCCACTCTATTCTGATATCTACATGGGCACATACCTGGAGCAGACTGATTTCCCCCAACCCATCTTTCTGAGCTCATCAGAGGCTTCAACTATTTTGTTACAGGTTGGTGGGTTGTAATTTAGTCTATTCCAGTGCATGTGGTCAGTTGGAATGGATTAAACTAGAGCATTGCAAAGCTGCTTCTAGTGTAAATAGCTGGTATTGTGTGAAACAGCTTATGAGTCAGTTCACAGTGTCAGGAAAATGGCTGCCTGCAACCATGGTTTCGATTGGGACCTCAGTAGTACCTCAAATAATGAAAGTAAGACTTTTTGCTATGCGATTTTTTTTGTTATACAAAGCATGCTTTGTATAATGAAATTTCCTATGGAGAAATTCGCATAACAAAAATCTCCATAAGAATTCATTGAAAATCTAAAAAAAACCTGGGATCGTTGCTTCATACAATGAAAATTTTGTTATGTGAGGCAACATTTTTCTTCACATTCCTTTCGTTATACAAGTTTTCCATTATAAGAGCCCATTGTTATATGGGGCTTTACCATACATAGAAAGGAATAATAATAATAATAATAATAATAATAATAATAATAATAATAATAATAATAATAATAATAATAATAATAATAATAATAATAATAATAATAATAATGAGGAGGAGGAGGAGGATCTAACTGATTCAACACATTAGCAATAATCTACTAAATACAATAAAAATTATTTTCCTTTCTCCATGCCTCCACAGACGAGAAAGGGAAGTGTTCAGTTAAAAAGGGAAGGAGCCAAGTGATCGCTTGAGGTTGATGTGCTAGCTGGTCTCTAGGATCATGCCACATGTCAGCATGCACACGTACATGCATGCACACACCATGCATCTCTGTTTACAACAGGACAGCCCACACCAAAATCACTAGTGTAACCAGCCCTAAGTTAGGCAACTTTCAAAGCTTGCAAGCTGCACAGTTCCAGGATGCCACCAGAAGAAGGGGAGCATAAATTGAACACTATGTACTTGGGCACGGGACAGAATTGGGAAAGAAGCTTATAGAACCTGACTTAATGAACAAAATTAACCTCATATTGTCCCTGCCTTTTCCTGTTCAGTAAAAGAAGTTGACCAGTTATTGGAAGCCTTCCTCACATTATACTAGAAAAAACCTTCATGGTACTTATCTACTGTTCCTTTCTCTGTAGATACCTTGGTATTGATCCAATTGCAACGGTATTCCACATAGAACAACATCATAGTAATTCAGCTTCTTGGGCTATATGGTTTACAAACAATTTTGATTTTAGCATTATGCTAAATGATGTCTATATTTCAAAAGAAACTGAGGATATTTTAAAGGTGAGTTTTTATTTTAGGTCTTGTTAAAATGTTTTTGCCTAAGTGATGGTAAATTATTGTCCCCCCCCCTTGCTACCTTCTTTGTTTGGTTGGCTATATATGTTTTGAAGTAGATCAAAATCATCTATGCAAAAATAGTTAAATTTTGTGACCAACATAAACTGTAAACTTGTACAGGGTATTGCTTTTGTATTGGCTTTGAGACAGGAGAGCTAGTAAGAGTGCTAAAGCCTAGACTGGATTGTTTAATTTCCAGTTCCTGTTGAAGCTTCAGGAACATTTCAAGACTCTACCTACACATTTTCAGATACTTGCTCATGGGCATTAGAGATTGAATTTTGCAGACACAACCAGATCTCCCATTTCAGGATAAGAACAGATCTGAAGAATGTATACAGCCTTTCTCATCCTTGAATAGAAAGATAAACTGACATGATTAGGATATGATCTAGCCTACCAAATGTTTGCAGTAAGCTTGTTAAGCAAAGCTCTTTATGGCTAAAATTGGCTACAGATAGGAAAACAAGATTTCTTGTGTGCAGAGCAGTGGGAAAGGGTTTCCCTAACAACACTTTTTATACTTTTAAAAATTGTACTCATCTATACTCTGGCATCTAAATTATTGTGGTATTAGAAACTAAAGTCAAAAGTTAAACTAATGTTTGAACCACTTCCCCCCTTTAAAATACACAGGAAAAATGGAGTGCATTTTGTACTATATATAGTGGGCTATTTTGGTAATAACGGGGTACGTCTTATTTGCTGGCAAATATGGTACATTCTTTATATGCAGTCAGTTTGATCTGATATTTTTTGCCATTAGGTTATGAACTTCACGGATCCTTTAACTCTACCTCCAGGCTGTTGGAATGTATTTTCCTTGAAACTCCATACCCAGGAATCTGTAACAAGCTTATTATCTAATGTTTTTGTGACCACGAACGTTGGAGTGATATTTGAGATACCACTACAAATTTATGCTGTTTTGTCCCAGGTACTATATTAATATGAATTGCGCATAACTGTAATTTGTTGAACACTATTATTGGTGTAGTACTTTTCTGCTTATATAATGTGTTACTGGAAAATTAATCCATAAAATTTAAAAGCGGGGGAATTTCTTATAATATTTTGAGTATTAATTTGTGCAGACTTACAGAAGGAATTTGTCTTCCTTGAAAACTCACTTGGAATTATCGCGATAAACCTACAGGGGTTTGGACCAATTTCAATATTAATTGAAATCTTGAAATGGCAACAACATGTTAGCTGTACTATCTATAAGTTTGAAAAAGACAATCAAAATTGGGAAATAGCCTTATCAGGGCATTTTAAAACATGTTTAAAATTGGTACATGTTACCAGAATTTTTGCCCAGACATTTCAATCTTCATGCCTCTGATTGAGTAGGAATGTTGTGTATATAAGAAACAATCATACTTTTTTCACTTTGTAATATAAAGAGTAAGCTGAAATTTTGATTTCTTTGATTATTTTAGGGGATGGAAGCAGGACAGGGTAGTAGATTCAGTTCTGCTTTTAATAGCTTGCTTACATTTATTTTTAAAATGCCAACTTCACAATGTTTCATTTTTTTTTAGCAAGGAGTTATTCATTTTGAAGCCATAACACATCATAACTTGTATTGTTCCTTGAGAATGTCAGATGCAGGTAAGTGTATGAAAAGAGGGTATTTCCATCTGTGATTGCGACAGATAAAATGAACGAATAGAGGGGATTGTATATGTCATGAATATTTATTTTTCTGAGTACCCAACATATTCAGCAACCTTTTATTTATGCCATAATGAACTCTTCATAGTATAAGCCACCAATGGCGAACCTTGACACTCCAGTTGTATAGAATGAGTTTGGAAACTTTTAGTAGGCCTGAAAGACAGTGTATTAGGCAGGAAATTAAAACCCCAAAATGGAAATAGTTGACTGAATACTTTCGGTCTTGATGGGGAGGTTGTTCCACTTTCAAGAAGTAGAAATAAAGTCGTTGCACTGGCTGGCTACTAGGGCACAAATATGTCTGTAAGGACAGGTGCATGTAGCACACAGGCTGTATTTTACTCAGCATTAGTGCATATTTTCTGCTTTGGGTAACTGTAGTTTTTTTTTTTAAAATGAGAAGACAGGTCAGTGTGGGTTTGGGAGTATGGCAAGGCTGCTATGTATCAAAAACATAATGATGCCATTGGTGAGCCAGAAAATGGTGCATCTGTTAGGAATAAGAACATCAAGACAAATTTTAACAGACTTAGGAGGATGTGTTCTAGCACATCAGTGGCATAGCAAAAAGCTCTTCCTTTGATCAGGCAGTCTGGTTTTTAGTGTGTTTTTGTGGCTTTTAAAAATTAGATTCATTCAGCTGCCATCCAAATAAAATTTGCTGAAGAAAATATTTATCAATAAGATTAAATCAAATAAAATTGTTTTCATTTTAGCAAATCTTCTTTGGGAAAAGAGCCTTTCTCTAGACAGTTCTACGTGGAGTATGGATTCTGAACTTGTCTACAAACTCTATGAAAAATGGCAAAAAGTTAAACTTGGTCAGATTCACAGGTGTGTAGAAGACATGCTCAGCTTCTTTATTTCGGCAACAAATTTCTACTTTTGTCTGTAGTGGGATGCTAAATGAATTTAGTTACTTTTCTATTTTATTTTTGTTGTAACTTTCCCAATAATTTGATGGCATCAACAAATTTAGGGCTTCTGTAAGGGGGTAGAAAAGCTTGGTTTAGAGACCCCGAATAAGCATAGATTATTTCAATATTTTTTCTGTTGTCCAGACAATTTAAGATCTCATCTAACATGATCAGTGCCTTCTCCCAATGACCTTCCATTTCCATTTTCTTTTTGTAGCAGAGTATTTTTAAAAAAATCAGGCTGTGTGGTGCAGGATTAACTTTAGTGTTGAACCATGTCCTAGGCAGAGTTTCTTCTGCATCAGACGCTCCCACTGAAAGCCCTTTTTTACATCAGTGGTGGGCCCCAAAAAAATTTACTACCACACTGTGGGTGTGGTATGGTTAAGGTTGCCATAATTCTCTCCCACCAAACTGGGACAGCCATTGCGTTCTTCAAACTGTGCATGAATTGTATTGTCAGGGAGACCGCGGCTCTAAGACCCCACAGAATCCATGTCCAGGGCTATGGACCCTATGCATTTAACCCTTTGTGGTCACGTGAAGAAGGAATCCTCCATCCCAGTGTATGGTGGAGGTTTGGCTTCTTAGATATGGGTATTTCTTGCTCCCTCCTGACTTACGAGGAAAAGGGCTGATGATGACTCCTTGCCCCCCAAACTGCAAGGTGAGCCAAGGGATTATTGCAAAGAGTTATTTCACTGCCTCCGTGCCTTTCTTTCAGTTATCTCGCTTGCAAGTGTCTCCTCTCCCCGGCGGGCTTCTCAGGATGCTGTTTTGCCTTCACTGCTTTCAAGCAGGATAATTGAAAGAAAGGCAGGGATGTAGTGAATTAACGCTTTGCAAAAATCCCTTGGTGAGGGGTGATCTTGCTTCCTGTGTTCAAATTTAAAAATCCGGGACTTTTACATGTTTGTTCCTTGAACCGGCCGGTACAGCTTGAATCCAGGAAAATCCTGAAAAACTGGGATATATGACAACCCTAGGTATGGTGGGCATGGCCAGGGTAAAAGCCCTGCGTTGTGCCCAAATTAGGACTACTTTATTTCATAACTTGGATGGGCGGGGCCAGCCAGAATTTCTGCTACCAGTTCTGGTGAACTGGTGTGAACCTGCTGATGCCCACTGCTGCTTTACATACATCTTTAACATAACTAAGGAAAAATGGGAACAAAACTGCATAAGTGAAGTGCCCCAAAAACACTAGATGAAAGATTTAGCTTTTCTAGTGCAGTGCAGATATGAATGTTGATAAGCCCCAGTCTCCAAACCAATGGTGTTTGTTTCAGAAATTCTGCCTGTTTGGATAAGCCCATTAGTGATTTAACTGGTGCTTATCTCTAAGTTCTGATAATTTATGAGTGAGATAAAAAGACTCATCACAAATCATAGGTCTAGATCTGTGGTTGTTATTGTCAAACATTTGAGAGCAATAATGACATGATTAGCTAGGCCTCCTTTCTTTGGATTTTCCAAAACATCTGAAAATGTTTCTTGTTAGAGATGCCTTCGTAGGCATCATTCCCAGTAGAGAAATTGTTGCTTAGATATTTTTCATTTATGTATTATTCTCTGAATTCTGCTTCACTTTGGGCATTTTATCTTTTTGCTGCTGTTGATTCGAATTGTAAAATATGTTAATTTCTTATACTTTTCATATGATGTTGTTTATATCTCGCTTATTTTTGTGTTGGGAACTGGCCTGAGTAGGGTTCACACTAAATTAGGCAGTATAGAAGTATTAAAAATTAATAAATCCAGAGAGTTAAAGTCAGCTGTGAGAGAGGTAGGGTTTACCCTATGACATACCTGCCAACTTTCCCGATTTGACCAGGAAAACCCCATAATTTGACGTCCATTGACGTCATAACCCGCCCCGCGCTGCCAAAACCCCGTAATTTGGCAGCGGGGGAAAACGCTTTCCACGCATGCGCGGAAGCGCTACGCTGCTTGCGCAGCCCCTACGCAAGTGGCGTAGCGCTTCCGTGCATGCGTGGAAGGGGTAAAACCCTTCCACACATGTGCGGAATCGCTACACCGCTTGCGTAGGGGCTGCGCAAGCGGCATAGCGCTTCCGCGCATGCGTGGAAGGGGTAAAACCCTTCCACGCATGCGTGGAAAGCGACCTGCGCACAAGCGGTGTGCGCAGGTCCCTTTTTTCCGGAGCTGCGGGTTGACAGGTATGCCCTATGAGCAGCAAGAGTCTAGTGCAGGGGTGCCCAAACCTTTCAGGCTGTGGGCTGGTTCAGGGGGCTGGTCACTATGGCCTGTGGGCTGGACCCAGCCCCCAACACCAATTCATCCGGCTCTACTTCCAGAAGCGACAAGGGTATTGTGGGCTGGATAAATTGATGTTGGGGCGGGATCCGGCCCACGGGCCATAGCTGGCCACCCTGTTCTAGTGTTTTAACTGCAACAAGGGCATGTATCTTTATCATCTCTTAAGAATACTGATAACTCAGAGCAAATTTGTAGAAACATTAATAATAGCAAAAGACTTAAATATTGTTAATATAATGTGACATAAGGAGGATATAAAAACAACTAAATGATGTTAAAAATAGAAAACATGATTACCAGGCACTTTATGATATTTTTCTTGGAGTTTATCAAAATATACTTCTTTTTAAAATGATTTCTGTTTATCATTAATTCAACAGGCAAAATCTTAGGAAAATTGTTCAGACTGCTCATCAGAAGAAACCTGAAGAAGAATCGCTTGCATTATCTTTCCCCCACTTGGTTACAGAATTTGGTCTAACTATGAATTTTAGTGCAGCTGCACCTATGAATAGCATGGTAAGGTTTGACTAGATGCATTATGAAATACATTATTTGCTTAAAAATTCTTTGCAGTCTTCAGCTTCTATTTTTTGTTCTGAAAAGAGGAAGTTGTTAATGTTTATGCTAATTTAATGTAGAGAGAGAGAGATGATACCATTACAAGGTTGTTAACTGTTAGCTGAAGAATTATATTGAAATGTGTAATCATTAGGAATGTACTCTTTTGTGTTTTTGATCTTCATTTCCTGTAATTCTCAAAAAAGTTCAAGCCTAGAAACCCAAACCAGCACACTTAAAGTTTCACTTGCTACAGAATAGTATTTTTCATGTGATTTATCTCCACCATTGATTCCATTGGCTTTCCTGTTTGTTGTTGCTTATTACTGATTTGTTCATTTAAAGCAGGGATTCTCAACCTGTGGCCCGTGGGACGGATGTGGCCCACAACACCATTTCATGTGGCCCCTACTGCCTCCATCACACTAGGAAGTGCCATGTGGTGGTAGAAGGCCAAAATGGCTGTCCAGCCCCCGAAACTGTCTGAGAGAGCGTGACCCGGCCCCCAGCTTTAAAAGTTTGAGAACTCCTGAGAAACCAACAGGAAACAAAAGTCTTGAGGTGTGATGGTGGAGATAAATTGCACAAAAACCCAGTGGAGAGATTGGGGCTACATATGTGCTTATTGGGTTTCTGGATAGCAGTTCCTGGAATTCTTGGAGAATTCTGGAAAATGTAGTCCAAAACACAAACGAGTGCAGCCTTAGTAATCATCTCTATCTTCTTAACTTAATAGGTTTTTAATATGAGATATTTATGGATATGCAGAGGCTGATATTTCTTTTTGTTGAATTTTCTTTTGTTGTGCAGTACATTACAGAATGGCTGGGAGAAAGATCTTTAGAATACAGAATACAGTAATACCTCGTATAACGAATGCTTCGCTTAAAGAAAAAATTGCATAACAAAGCGTTAGTTAGGCAATGGTGATATCCCACATAACGAATTTTCCCCCCATTATGTGGGGCTTTTTGGTAACCAGGGTATACCCCGTCAATGGGAACCCCGGATAATGAACATTTTTTGTTTCTTATCCGGGGCATCTCCCATTCGCTTCGCATAACGAAAAATTCCCATAGTGAAGAGCTCCGTGGAACTGAGATTTTTTGTTATGCGGGGTTCTACTGTATATCTCTTTCATTCTATTGCAAGAAATTATTTGTTAAACATATAATGTAGTTTATAGCTATAGATTTAACTTGACATTTGTAAGCATTTCAGAAAGATACTAAGGCTTTTGTAACATCTCAAAGTAGTACAAATACTGCAATGCTTTTAAATGCTTGTACTCAAAATGATATAGTATGTGTTTTGAGGGTGGGATTTATGTGTGAAAGAGACTGAATTCAAAAGCTTGGTGCATTAATGTTGCTTCATTTTACCTTATTTAGGTGAAATACTTTACTTTAAAAAATCCTTCATTCTTCCCAGTGATACTGCAAATCTTACCACTGTCTTTCTACCCAGATCCTAGAGCTCCGCTGGGTCTGCTCAACAAATGGTAATGAATACTAGTTAGGAATTTCACTTTTCCTTAACAAACTGTAGTCAGTTCCTTTCAGATGTTCCATTTATGTTGTGCTATATGTTATGCAGCAGGGATTGAAGTGTGATTGAATCTTCCAGTCCCAGACTCTGCAGAAGAGTTAAAAGAAGTTTTATGTGTCGTATGTCAGAACTTTCACTAATGCAGAGGTCCGAGGTGAGGAGGTGTGATCTTGTTACCACTTGTTTTCCTCACCATTCACTTGTATTCCTCAGCTTCAAAACAGGAGCCATGGTGAAAACTGAAGCCTGACATCCCCTATAGTCCTAGCCCAATGATTCAGTGTACAGTGGACTCTTGCTTAACAATCGACTCGCTTAACACAAAATTGGGTTTCAATGCATTCCTATGTGAAATGCGCTTTACAAATTTTTCATAGAACAAACGGTCCTGGAGAACACATCAAATTTGTTAAATGACGGTCCACTGTATTTACTTAACATGTGGAAGGGTTACGGTATATAAAAAAGACCTTTCACTATTTTTCTCTAAATTCAAAGGAAAAAGTAAAAGCTGTTTGAATGCTTCAGCATATTTATGTCAGTTCTTCCATGTCTAGGCCAGACATAAAGCTGCCAAAATGAAGTCACCTTTTGGTGAGTTCATTCTGCAATTCCTCTCACCTGACCTAGTGTGAGAAAGCTTAACCGGCAACACTGGGTTGCTGTTACCAGGGTAAGTCTGATTGTGGTTCAGAAAACCCACAATCTTTGAGGAGGCTCTGTGTATGTGATCTTCTAAAGCAGCAGTGCCCAAACTACGGCCCAAGGGCCCAGTTAGGCCCATGAATCACAATAATCTGGCCCAGGCTGAGAACCTGGGCCCTCTCCGGACTGCCACCCACCCACACCCACCACCTAACGTCAGCGGCGATGGCGATCATGCTTTGTCCCCGCTGCTCTGAGCAGCCTCTGGCTCGGTCCCATCGCTGCAGCAGTCTTTGGCAACGTGGATCGCTGCCTTGGGGAAAATTTTGGAGCCTTCACCATTTCAAAATCCGCGGCGCTAAGAGAGCCCCTTGGTGCGCCAAAGCTGACATCATCCTGGGATTGCAAATTTTCTCAAGGCAGCAATCCATGTTGCCAAAGGTTGCCACAGGCTGCTCGGAGCAGTGGGAACAAAGCGTGGTCACTGCCACTGCTGCTAACGTCGAAACAGTCAGCAGCGGGAGCAGTCCACATCTGGCCCTTGCAGCTGTGTGTCAGGGTGAGACCGGCCCACAGCAAAAAAAGTTTGGGCACCACTCTTCTAAAGCCTTCTCTGTAGGTTTTCTCTCCTTAACATATGAGAGAGTGATTGACTTCCAAGTAGACTGAGGAAGTGAAACAAGAGTTTACATATGCCCTACCTCCGTACCACTCATTTACCTCTCCAAGTAAATAATATGTGCATAAGACTATTATGGGTTATGCACATTGTTTATAACTGTAAAATCAGCATTTTTGCACAGGTGGCTCTAACGAAAATATTCAGTATAGTTTTTTATTTATTTATACGTCATATTTTTGTCTTTGATTGTATAGGTTTGGTGTGAATGCACAATCTATTAATTTTACAACTACTGAATTCAGGTTGACAGAAGAAAATAATACTCCCTGGGTAAGCCCTCTCTTTTCTTAGTCTCAGGGATGTTTTGTCTCTGAGAAATGGAACTTCAAAGTACTTGTAAATTAAGTAAAACAGAAGTGAAAATGATTTAAAAAAATCTCTTGCAACTTATTTTTCTCCATAGTACGTGGTTTATGTAGAAAGTTTTGAGTGTGAAAGGAATTGGCAGTTTTTGCAGAATCTGTAATTTAGGTGTTGGATTGCATAAATGTTAAATGGAAAGCAGATTTAAAGCACTCAAGAGTTTTCAGAATGCTGAAAGGATTTTTCTGGGGCGGCGGCCGGGGGGGGGGGGGACTTAACAGAAATCTAGCACTTAAATGTTTTATGTTTAGCTCTCCAGAGCATGCTTCCTGAAAACTGTAGCAAACAGGAGCCTCAGTTCTGTGACTCATGTAGAGCAGTGATTCTCAACCTGTGGCCCATGGGCTGCATGCGGCCCACGGCACCATTTCATGTGCCCTCCACTGCCTCCACCACACCAGGAAGTGCCATGTGGTGGAGGAAAGGCAAAATGGTTGTCCGGCCCCTGAAGCTGTCTGAGGGAGCGTGACCCGGCCCCTGGCTTTAAAAGGTTGAGAACTGATTTAGAAGGAGTCGGGAATGCACTCTCCTGCTTTCTCCATTTCTGGCATCCATTATGTGCTGTGGTAGGACTGAAAAGGAGCTGTATCTACATTCAGCTGGACACAGTTGGTGACTCATGTGAGCAGAAGCTCTGCCTTTTCAGAGTTTCAGTCACTTGGAGTGATGGAAACACACTGCAAAATGCAATTACAATTCCTTTAGTGGACCTTTCCAATAGCGCAAGGTGGTTGGGAAAGAAGTAGGGACTGGAATACCTTCCCCCTTCCCAACTTCCTTTATATGCTTACAGAAACCAACCCCTCAATAGGGATAGGGTGCTGGAAATTCCAGCAAAAGGTGTTATTCTTCATTAGAACATAGTTCTGTTCTTCCTTCCCGCCAGCAATGGAAACTGTAGTTTAGAGGCATTGACTCTACTTTCCAGTGCCATTACCCACCCTAATAGCCACAGATACCATAGATCTCCCTCTGCAGTGCAGAGTTGAGAGTGTATTAAAGACAGAGTAACAGCAACCTTAATATCTGGTCATCTCACATTTTTGCTTTCCTTTCCCTCTCAGCACCATTTGGTTCATTCTTGCTTTGCCCTTCTTCCCTTAATGTACACTGGACCTAAATATTAAATCGTTCCCCCCCTCCATTTGTTTGTTAAACTTATTTAGAGCAAATCATTTTCTATTACATAAACTTAGGCTAAGATCTGTATCAATTTACATTTTCAACTTTTGGGTTCTTAGATTCTTACAGTAACCATTCACAAGAATTCATTTCACTGGGGTCCTTCATATGATATCTGGGTAGATAGAGATATTCGATACACTTTTAGACCACCAAGTAAACACGTTGGCTGTAATCTTGCTTAATAAACTGCACTAGAATAGGCCTATTGAATCAATGGGGATTTTATGAGTCAACCATTTCATAATCTAGCTGTGACTTATTTTAATATTGTAAATTGCAGTTCGAATAGGACCCATTTGAAAGGAGCCTCCTTCAGTACTTTCTGACATGAAATTATTATTATTATTATTTGAATCCGTGGAACAGAGACGTTGACTCATTAAACCCCTATTATAAGTTGTACTAGAGTAAGCCTATGTGACTTAGAGCAATACCTCATACAAAGTCCGCTTCGTACAACATCGAATCCATACAACAAAAATCAGGGTTGTTTGACATGTTTTTGTAATGTATTTAGCCTTTACACAATGATTTCTTAAATATCTGTCAGTTTCCCGACTGTTTCCTTGACTTTGCCCTGAAGTCTGTGCTGTTACAGTACAATGTATCTCTATGGAAACGACGTTGTACAAGGCATCGCGGCAAGGATTTGGACGTTGTATGAGGCATCGCGGCTAGGATTTTGCATGCCTCATACAATGTCCAAATCCGTATAAAGTCCAAACTTGTGGAACCAAGTTTGGACGATGTATGAGGTATCACTGTATATTGTAACAAGGTTTCAGCAATTAAAAACAGTGAAATAGAATGATAAAAACAACACATAATCAAAGTAGGATAAAATATATAACAAAGGTTAAAAAAATGCTGCAGCATAGTAAACCAGCAGCAAGACAGAAAATTTCTACCCCTGAAAACACCTGATCTTGTCTGATTTTGGCATCAAAATAAGGTCAGGAGGTTATTACCTGGAAGTGACACCAATGCAAAATTCTAGTGGGTTTCAAGTAGGATTAGGAAAGAATTCTGCCTGAAGTCCTGGAGTGCCATTGCAATTATTGGTCTGCGTAGACCAGGGTTTCTAACCTTTTCAAGCCGAGGGCTGGGTCACACTCCCTCAAACATCTTCGGGGGGCAGATGACCATTTTACCCTGCCTGCCACACATGGCACTTCCTGGTGTGGCGGAGGCGGTGGGGGGGCCCATGAAATGATATCATGGGCCACATCCGGCCCCCAGGCCACAGGTTAAGAACCCCTGATATAGAAAATGGACTAAGTATCACACAGATTCTTATGCTGTTAAGATTCACAAATCTTAAAACATCTAGGGTAGCAAAATATCTTCACCTGGAAACAAGATGATTAGGTAGATGCTAGTTAAGAACATAGGGCATTCGATGGATGGGTACAGGGCCATAGCCGGGGAGAGGGGCAAAAACCCTCCTGAGTTAATAGCCCCTCCCAACCCACCCTGTGGTGCCAATGCTATATATGTGAGTGTGACATTGTTGCCCCTCCTGCCCCCCTCCCCAATCTAGGATCCTGGCTATGGTCCTGGATGGGTATTGCATATTTATCCACCGTTGAACACGTAATCTCACTTTTTTATATTGAACCCTGACAATATATATGAAACCGGCAAACCACGCCACAAAGCTTGCCAAGAGAACCCTATTGACCAAAACAAAAGGCAAAACAAAGGGGCAAACAAAGGGGAAGGCTAGGTGATACAGGATGCTTAACACCACAGAGTGGAGGAAGGGGAGGGACAGGAAGGAGGGAGGAGGAATGCAATGTTGTAAGGAGCAATACTGCATAGGGACATGGAATGTGAGATCAATGAACCAAGGTAAACTAGAAGTGGTAAAAAATGAGATGGAAAGAATAAGCATTGACATCTTGGGCATCAGTGAGCTAAAATGGACAGGGATGGGTGAATTCAGCTCTGGAAACCATCACATCTACTACTGTGGACAAGAAAACCTTAGAAGACATGGAGTAGCCATAATTGTCAATAAAAGAGTGAGAAGAGCAGTAATGGGATACAACCTCAAAAATGACAGAATGATGTCAGTAAGAATTCAGGGCAAACCCTTCAATGTTACTGTGATCCAAACATACGCACCAACCACGGGTGCAGATGAAGCCACAGTGGACCAGTTCTATGAGGACTTACAACACCTCATAGAACAAACACCAAGAAATGATGTCCAAATTATATTAGGAGACTGGAATGCCAAAGTAGGCAATCAAAAAGTGGAGGGAATAACAGGCAAGTTCGGTCTTGGAACACAGAATGAAGCAGGGCAAAGACTGATAGAGTTCTGCCAAGAGAACGCACTGGTCATAGCAAACACCCTCTTCCAGCAACACAAGAGGCGACTTTACACATGGACATCACCAGATGGCCAACACCGAAACCAGATTGATTACATACTCTGCAGCCAAAGATGGAGAACCTCCATACAGTCAGCAAAAACAAGACCTGGAGCAGACTGTGGCTCAGATCACAACCTACTGATTGCAAAATTCAGGCTTAGACTAAAGAAAATAAGGAAAACAAAGAGACCAGACAGATATCACCTAGATAGCATCCCTAAAGAATACACTGTGGAGGTGATGAACAGATTCAATGGCTTAGACTCAATAGACAGAGTGCCAGAAGAATTATGGACAGAGATGAGGGACATCATGCAGGAAGCAGCAAAGAAAACCATACCAAAAGAAAAGAAGAGTAAGAAAGCAAAGTGGTTGTCTGATGAGGCTCTTAAAATAGCAGAGGAAAGAAGGAATGCAAAAGCCAAAGGAGAAAGGAAAAAATACAATCTTTTGAACACAGAATTTCAAAGAAAAGCAAGGAGAGATAAGGAAAACTACCTAAAAGAACAGTGCAAAGAAATGGAGGAAAACAACAAAAGAGGCAGAACCAGAGACCTTTTCAAAAAAATCCAGGAAATCAAGGGAACATTTAAAGCAAAAATGAACATGATAAGGGACAAAGACGGAAAGGAGCTAGCTGATGCAGAAGAAATTAAGAAAAGATGGAAAGAGTACACAGAGGAACTCTACAAAAAGGAACTCAACACTCCTGATAGTCACAATGATGAAGATTTTGAACCTGAGCCAGATATCCTGGAGAGTGAAGTCAGAAAGGCCCTAAAGAGCACTGCAAACAACAAAGCTAGTGGAGATGATGGTATCCCAGTTGAATTTTTCAAAGCCTTAAAAGATGATGGCATCAAACTACTGCATTCAATATGCCAGCAGATTTGGAAAACAAAACAGTGGCCACAGGACTGGAAAAGATCAGTATATGTTCCAATCCCAAAAAAGGGCAATGCCAAAGAATGCTCAAATTATCGAACAATTGCGCTCATCCCACACGCCAGCAAGGTGATGCTCAAGATAATACAGGATAGACTTCAGCAGCATGTGGAAAGAGAACTACCAGAGGTGCAGGCTGGTTTCAGAAGAGGCAGGGGGACTAGAGACCACATTGCCAACATACGCTGGATCATGGAGAAAACAAAGGAATACCAGAAACAAGTTTACTTTTGCTTTATTGATTACACCAAGGCCTTTGATTGTGTGGACCACAACAAGATGTGGCAAGTGATTAAAGAGATGGGAATACCAGAGCACCTCATATGCCTCCTGAGAAATCTATACAGGAACCAAGAAGCAACAGTTAGGACAGAACACGAAATGACAGAGTGGTTTGGAATAGGAAAAGGAGTAAGACAAGGCTGCATTTTGTCACCCTGCTTATTCAACTTATACACAGAGCACATAATGCGCAACGCAGGGATGGAGGAATCACAATAGGGGATTAAAATTGCTGGGAGAAACATCAACAATCTGAGATATGCAGACGACACCACCTTAATGGCAGAAAGTGAGGAAGACCTAAAGAATCTCTTGATCGGATTGAAGGAGGAGAGTGCAAAAGCTGGCTTGAGACTCAATATCAAGAAAACCAAGATAATGGCAACAGGCCCGATCAGTTCCTGGAGAATAGATGGGGAAGAAGTAGAAGCAGTGACAGATTTTACATTCTTAGGATCTAAGATCACTGCAGATGGAGATTGCAGCCATGAAATAAAAAGGCGACTGATTCTTGGGAGACAAGCCATGAAAAACCTGGGGAACATGGTGAAAAGCAGAGACATCACCTTGAAAACAAAAATTAGAATAGTCAAAGCAATGGTATTCCCAGTGGTAATGTACGGATGTGAGAGCTGGACAATTAGGAAAGCTGAACGCAGAAGAATAGATGCCTTTGAAATGTGGTGCTGGAGGAGAGTTTTGAGGGTACCCTGGACAGCGAGGAGAACAAATAGGTCAATCTTAGAAGAAATCAACACTGACTGCTCATTGGAAGGTCAAATAGTAAAGATGAGGCTAAAGTACTTTGGGCATCAAATGAGAAGGGAGGATTCACTTGAGAAGGCCGTGATGTTGGGAAAGGTGGAGGGCAAAAGAAGAAGGGGGAGGCCAAGGATGAGATGGATAGATGGTATTGTAGACACAATGGGCACAGAACTGGGAGGACTGAGGGGGATGGTGGAGGACAGAGGTGCCTGGAGAACGATGGTCCATAGGGTCGCAAAGGGTCGGAATCGACTGTGCGACTGAACAACAACAAAAAACTGACAACTTTGGGGGGGGGAGGGATGATAAATTTGTACTTGATTATTTGTTCCTCTGCTGCATTAACATGTTAGCAAAGTGACCTCAGTTGATAATATTAATGAGTAGAAGATTGAAGCTTATTGAAATAGTGTTTCCTAAATAAAGAGTCTGAGAAAAGGCTTTTTCTTTTAAATAAAATTATACAGCACTAGGTGTATTGTTTCCCTTGAAACTTTAGTTGTTTCACTCTTCATACGTTAAAAATGGGGATAGATTTCTTTTACGAATCAGTGAATTGATACTATTGAGTAAATTTTTTGATGTCTAAGGTAAACTGCTCTTTTTGCTTTTGTGGTTATCCAGGATGAACTGCAGGAAGATCATGATTACATAATATCTAGTTCTGAGATACTTCATACAGAATTACAGCCCTTAGAAACTAAGAAAGTTGGTGTTGTCTTTACACCCCTTGATTACAAAAGAGTAACATCTCTTATATTGGTCAGGTAGGTCTGTTTTTGCACATTTGTGAATGGTATAGTCTTGTACAAGTTTGTTTTAAATTTCAACTCAAACATATAATGTTCACTTCTAAAAATTTGTGCACAGTGCAAACTGTGCATTCCTTTAGGATTGGTCCTGCCTTGAGGCCCAGTGAGTTGGTTGTTGTGGGAGTGGCAAGTGTACGCTGTGACTGCTGCTTCCCAGGAAAGGTTGATCTGATTGGGAAAGCCATAGAAATTAGCAATGTTTCAGAACTGGCAGTTTTTGAGTGTCATATGAAAGAAATAAGCTGGATAATTACTTGTGCCTAGAGCACAGTTTATTTCCATGGTTAATCAGAAAGAGCCTTCTCAAAGATTGTGTTATCTTTGAATCACAATCGGGCATAACCTGGTAACGGCAACCTTGTGTTGCTGGCTAATCTTTCTCACACTAGGGCAGGTGAAAGGAACTACAGAATGAACTAACCAAAGGGTGCCTTCATTTGGTCAGTTTCACACCTGGCCTAAACACAGAAGAAGAATCCTATTTTGGTTTAACTTTGAAGACCTCAGAGTCAGAAATTCACTAAATAGCTAGAGCTCTTTCCTTGCCACCCACCGCCATCTCCTTTGTTGTTGTTCTATGATTGGGGCGGGGGGGATGGCACTGTCTAGTCCTCTTCCCATGTTGATTCTTTTGCCACTTACAGAGATGGTGGGAATTAGGTATATCCATCTTACATATGCCTTAGCAGCTGGATAGAGGCTTTGACTGCAATGTGCGTGAGTGACCTGTCAGGCAAGATTATGGTGAACAGCACACAATGGTAGACATTAGTGCTTTCCTCCCCTTCTTACGCTGTAGGTGGACTAGGGCTATCCCTGCCTTGCAAGTAAAGAATAGGTAAATGTCACTTTGCTCGAAAGCCAGTCGTGTCCAGCTTTAGGGTATTGAGCTCATCTCTAAGAGCCAGCATTGTCTGTATCTACAGACATTTCCATGGACATGTGGCAGGCATGACTAGCTACCGGAGTGCATGGAACACTGTTTCCCTTCCCACCAAAGTGGTCCCTATTTACCTACTTGCAATTTCTTGTTTGTGACCTGCTAGGTTGGCAGGAGCTGGGACATAGATGGGAGCTCACTCCATTGTGCAGCACTCAGGTCTTGAACTGCTAACCTGCCAACCTTCCAGTTGTCACATTCAGCATTTTTACCACTAAGCCATCACAGTCCTTCAAGTAAAGAATAGTAAAGGTAAAGGTAAAGGTTTCCCTTGCTCGAAAGCCAGTCGTATCCGACTCTAGGGTGCAGTGCTCATCTCTGTTTCTAAGCCGAAGAGCCAGCGCTGTCTGCTTCTGCAGACGTTTCCGTGGTCATGTGGCAGGCATGACTAGACACCGGAGCGCACGGAACGCTGTTACCTTCCCACCGAAGTGGTCCCTATTTATCTACTTGCAATTTCTTGCTTTCGAACTGCTAGGTTGGCAGGAGCTAGGATGAAGACGGGAGCTCATTCCGTCCTGCAGTACTCGGGAATCGAACTGCTGACCTTCCGCTTCCCAGTCAGCGTCTTAGCAACTTGAGCCACTGCAGTACCTCAAGTAAAGAATATATTATTATAAAAGTGTTTTTCTATGTCCCTCTGTAACACCAAATGGATAAAGTGATTTTCAAAAGATAAACAGACATAGAGGAGCATAGAAGTATCTGAGTTATGGGAAATACTTCATAGGGAGAGACCAAGAATAGTCTAGGCCCGTGATGGCAAACCTTGGCAGTCAAGCTGTTCTTGGACTTCAATTCCTATACGGGTGCGTTTTACTTCTGCTTCCAGGAGCGACGAGGGCAGCATGGACTGGATGAATCGCAGTAAACCTGGAATTTGTGCAGATTCATGGGGGCTTGGGCATCTGGGAATTGAAGTTCAAGAACAGCTGGAGTGCCAAGGTTGGCCACCACTGGTCTAGGCACTTCAGATCACTTTAAATCTGTTCTTCATACCCTTTAGTTGTGTGTTTTTCTGAGCCTAAAACATGCAGGAAGTTATAATTCAAACCTCTAAATATTTAGTTCCTCACATATAACACTGACCAGTAGGGAGTTTCTTAGTGTTGCAAAAATAAAAATAGGCAGCAACATTTTTCATCACTTTGTTTCTGTAGCCTGAAAGATTTATCTTTTTTTATTTAATTCCGGTTTATTCACAGCTGCTACTTTTTGTTTATCTTAATGGCTACACCAGCACCAATTTAAGGCTTCTCTGTTGGTCTTCTTTCCTGTCTCTCTTAGCTGAAAAACAATCCCATTTAGATATCATGTTAGCTGTATGACAGTATTAAAAGTCAAACTACCATTATTTTTCCTGAATAGTTCTCACCTTGAGCACATCTTCATTATCACCACCACTATCATTATTTAATTACCTGTAGTATGCACAGTCTGAAGCAGATTGATATACAGTGGAACCTCATACAACAATCTCCCCATATAGCAATGAAACCGCATAACAATTAGGTTTTGAATAAAAATGGCGTCCCGCATAACAATTTTCCCTATGGAAAAAATTGTACAACAATTTTTCAATGGGAAAAACCACTCAACAACAACAACAACAACAACAACAACAACAACAACAACAACAACAACAACAACAACAACAACAACAACAACAACAACAACAACAACAATAATAATAATAATAATAATAATAATAATAATAATAATAATAATAATAATAATAATAATAATAATAATAATAATAATTGTACAATGCATCCCATAGGGAAAATCACTATACAATGCATGCATCGTATAGCAATTGTTTTGTACAATGAGCCCCATGGAACAGATTAAATTCATTGGTACCACTGTATCTTGAAGAAGGAGGTGGGAATACAGTGGCTTTAACTATTGGTTGGAATTTTGGCCTGGTTTGCATTTTCTCAGTGCCTACATTTCTTTGATAGAAGGGGAGATCTGATTTGGGTCAAACCAGTAGCAAGGGGGAAAGAGTTTAAATCTCATAGCCCTATTCCAAGTCTAAACCTAAATTACGCCCTGCAAGCAGGAAGGAAGCAAACTGACTTGAGCATGGGAGCTATGAGCTATGAAAGGGAGCTATGAGCTACTCCCTGCCAGAAGAAGTGGTGACAGCTGTCAGTCTTGACAGCTTTAAGAAAGGATTAGACAAGTTCATGGAGGACAAGGGTATCAATGGCTATAATTATGGATACTTAAGGACAACCTCGGGGTTGGAGAGATAGGCAAGATATCTCTCAATGCCATTTCCAGGAATCCTAAGCAGGTGAAGGCACCTCCTTGGGAATACCCTGAAGGAAATGGTGAGCCACTGTGTGAGACAGAATGCTGGACTGGATGGGCTGTGGCCTGTTCCAGCAAGGCTGTTCTTATGTATGTTCTTATGAAAGGAAGATAAAGTCCAGACTAATATATGCATCATGAAAAGAAGGCTTTTGCAAGGTAAAGCAAACTACCAGGGCTTGGGTTATGCACTCTTTGGATGATTTAGCCATTTCTTCCTGTTTGAGGACAATATAAAGTGAGTGTTGATAAGACTTTGTGATAGTCCATTGGCTGAATCAGACAAATTATGTAGCCTCCCTTTTCTGTTCTGTTACCAGCACAGGTAACAGCAACTGCAGTTGCTGTATAACAGTAGAAATTATCTACAACCACATAAATTTAGTTTGGCCTCAGCAGTGTTTGAGAGTGGATTGTTTTTTCTTTGAGAAATCTAGAGTATCTTTGCTATTGAGTGAGATGGTGGGAAGGTGACGTTCCTTTTCATACAGTCAATTGTAAAACGTTCCTTTCTTTGTTACAGGAATAATCTGACAGTTCTGGATGTGGTTTACGTTGAAGGTATTGGAGCCAGAGAACAATTGAAAGTGGGCGGAAGATTGCCTGGGGCAGGAGCATCCCTTCGATTTAAGGTGCCAGAGTCAACCCTAATGGACTGCAGGCGACGTGAGTGACATTCTGCCTGGCCAGAAGGGACAGCATATATAGTTGCAAGAAAAGCCATGTACATTTATGTGCAGAACTGCATATTTGCTATTTTATATATTCAGTTGCATTTCATCCCTCATCGTGTAATGGTGTACGTTGCAACGATTAAATAAAAACATCAAGATAATCTGAGATAGCTGAAGTTAGAGGAGAAGGAAATTGCAAGGGAGGAAATTAGGAGGATAGTAATCAAAGAGGCTCTCTGGCAAGCAGCAGATATTTTAACCTATTCTTGAGATCTAGTCAGGTTTATATGGAGGAAGATGTTCTCCATAGAATATCTCATCCATTTCTATTTTGTCTTACACAATTGTGATACTGCTGTGAATGCTTGAGGTAAAACACGCATGTCATCTGCACATTGATGGTGTACATAAATTTTCTACATTGTGCAGAAGAAATGTTGTATATGAAGTGATATTACAGGTTGTCATCTTGCTTTCTAATCTGTACCATGATGCATGTGGGTATGTGTAACAAAATTGTGGGGCAGCATAGATTTTTTCATTAGCACATTCATGACCTCAGGATGCTCTGTAATGACTTATGTAAGAATAACTAAATGTTGATTTTGTTTTCTTCAGAACTGAAAGATGGCAAACATATTTTATCTATCACAAAGAACTTTAAGGTTGAAAATATTGGTCATCTTCCTATCACTATAGCTTCTATGAAGATTAATGGGTACAGTTGCCAAGGATATGGGTTTGAAGTACTCGATTGCCAGGAGTTTTTTCTGTCACAAAATTCTTCACGAGAGATTAGCATTGTGTAAGCATTTCCTTTTTCTATTGACAAAAGAGCTTATTTTAAAATTGTGTTAATCTCCTTAACAAAAAAAACACTAGTTCCTTGAACTATTTTTATGGTGTTTTTTTAAACCAATATACCGTATTTTTCGGACCATAAGACACTCTTCCCCCCCAAAAAAAGGTGTGTGTGTGTGGGGGGGTGATGAGGGTACATCTTATAGTCTGAATACCATGCCCACTTCCATGCCATGCCCACCACCACCACTACCTCCTCCTCCTCTCCCCGCACTCTGGGCGCGGACAGTGAGGGGCTGACCTGCAGCTCCTTCCCAGCCATACTGGAGGGCTGGGACTGAACTGCGGGGTGAGTCAGACCCCAGTCCTAGGCTCCAAATCACCCCGCAGCTCCTTCCCAGAATGGCGAGGACCAATGGGATCGCTTTCCGAAAGCCTTCCGGAGGTATAGGGGGTGGCGGACACAGTAGCACAAATGGTCATGGGGACATTGTAAAAAAATCCTTGTGCCGTTTGTTCAGCTGTGTCCAGTGTGTCCGCCACCCCTGCCGGAAGGCTTTGGGAAAGGGATCCCATTGGTCCCCGCCATTCTGTGAAGCCCAGAACTTTTTTGATCACAGTGAAGTCTCTGGGCTTCGCAGAATGGCGGGGACCAAAGGGATCTTTCCTCCCAACCCTTCCAGAGCATGTACCCCTGTGGCTATTTCTCCCACTGTTGCTGGCCCATCCTCCAGGTCCGCAGGCTCTGGAAAGGTTGGGAGGAAAGATCCTTTCATTCCCAGCCATTCTGCGAAGCCCAGAGACTTTGCTGCGATCAAAAAAGTCCAGGGCTTTGCAGAATGGCGCTTTCCAAAGCGTTCCGGAGGCAGCAAGGGTGGTGGACACGCCAGGCACAGCGACACAAATGGCCACAAGGATGGCTACTCCGGTGAGGTCTTTCCAGCCATGCTACTCTGGGACGCTGGGCTCAGGAGGAGCCTCGTTGTCCCGAAAGTGAGGAGTAGTAGTCCCAGAGCAGCATGGTCGAAAGGACAAGGCAGCTGTGGCCGCTGCTGGCAGGTCGGCTGGTCTTCTGCCTCGGAACTGCTGGTGGGTTGGGCTCTCACCATCCTGGCGAGGCACATGGGGAGCTGCTGCAGGTCAGCTGGTCTTCTGGAGTCAGGCGCTGCTGGTGGGTCAGCCCCTCACCGTCTGGGCACACTTTCCCTTCCGTGCTTCCTGTGCGCCTTCGGCCCCAGGCCTACAGCTCCAGCTTCCTATTTGGTTCAGAATATTTTTTCTTGTTTTCCTGCTCTAAAACTGGGTGCGTCTTATGGTCAGGTGCATCTTATATTAAAATGCCATTTGCTTCATAGCTCGGAACTTTGTTTGTTTATTCTTTTTTGTTACAGCTTTACTCCAGATTTCACTTCTTCATGGGTTATTCGTGAGTTGACCCTGGTGACTGCTGCTGGTGTTGAGTTCTACTTCACACTCAATGTGACCCTTCCCCACCATCTTTTACCCCTCTGTGCAGATGTGGTACCAGGACCCAGCTGGGAAGAATCCTTCTGGAGACTCACAGTACTATTTGTTAGGTAAATCCTCTAATTTTTTAAAAAAAATAACATGCAATTTGATGCTGACCAATATTATATTAGACTAGCAGAGGTTGCCCGGTGTTGCCGGGCTGTTTTAAATGGTGTTGGAAGGTTTTTGTTTTATGTTTATTTAAATGAGGTTAGTATGTTATTTTTTTTAAAAAAATGTTTTTTTATACGCACGTAGTGTTTTAAACTGTCATCATTTTTTTGGGATTTTAAAAAGAGGAAAGGTTGATATAATTTTTTATTGTCTTTTAAAAAATAATGTGTTACTATGTGATATTTTGTTAATAGGTGTACCTTGGATAACAATTTTTAAAAATGTGTAAGTGTATGTTTTTTTAAATTCAATGTTTTAGACTGTGTTTAGATGTTTTTTTAGTGAGAACTTATTTATTTATTTTTGAATTATTTTATTTTTTTGGATATTTTTGAATGTTTTTAAACCTTATTTCTTTACTTTTTTAATCTTTGAGATTAATTTGAATATATTGAGTGTTATTTCTCCTGTGGCCACTGGGTGGTGCTGTTGTGCAATTTTTAAATTTTGACTGTTTTTTCTTTCCTGGCTTGCGTATCCTTCTGGTAAGTAGTGGCCTTTTCTCATTTCAGTTCCAGTCGTGGATGAGGGCGGACGTCTCCTGGTAAGGTCTCTGGTTTCTTTTTGTTAGGGGGGTTTGTTTTGGGTTTTGTGGGGGGGAGTTGTGTGTTTGTCCTTGTTTATTTTTGGTTGTTTTTGGATGTTCTTATTTGTGTTGTCGGTGTGGGTATTTCCGTGGGCCGGCCTCGGTGGCTGGCCTGTTGAAATACTATGTGGCGGTGGGGTGGGGGTATTTTCGCGGGCCAGTGTCGATGGCTGGCCCGTGGAAATACCATCGCCGCTTCATGCGGGGTTGGGATATTTTCGCAGTCCGGCTGTGTTGGAATATCCACGCCGCCGGCCCGTGGGGATCCCCACGTTGTGTTTGTTGGTTGTTTTGTTTTTTTGGGGGGTTTCGTGCCTTGGCCTTGGTGGCCGGACTGCGAAAATCCCCACACCGGTTTTTTGTGTTTTTCTTTTGGGGGGGAGGTTCGCATGCCGGCCTCACTGGCTGGAACATGGAAATCCCCATGGCGATGTAGGTGGCGTTTGGGGTTTGGCTTTTTTTCTGGCGGCTTGGTTTCGCCGGCCCTGGTGTGTCTTCGGCAGGGTAGCGTGGAGGAGAGGGAGACCCTCTCTTCCCCTTTGCTCCATGCAAGAAGGCTGGCGGGTCTTTTCGTGGCTTTGATGCATTGCACCAGAGTTGTGTTTTTAAATTTTATTTTTCACGCGCCGGGTTCCTCAGCGTTCTCCGCACTCATGGCACGCAGGACTCTGGGGATTGTAGTTATGGGTTTGTTGTTTGTGCTTGTGGTACGTTTTTTTCCCTGCGGCTCGATGTTGATTGGCTGCGGGGTATTTCTCAACGTTCTTTGTGGTTGCGCCTCTCCGCCTGATTGGCTGTTGCACGGCGCGGCGCAAAGAACGTTGGGAAATGAAGTTGTTTCCCTTTTTTCGCGTTTGTGGGGCTCTTGCCCCACTGGTGCATTTCTCAATCTTGCGTTTACCTGCGTACCCAGTTCAGGCATGTGCACGAATGGTGAGTGTGGGCTAGTAGGGCCTGGCTAAGGAGCCTATGTGAAGTTCCAACGGTTAACCCTCGATTTTATAGATTAAGATCAAATCCTGAAAAAATTGAATAAAAATTAAATTATGTTTTAGGAGGAGAATTGTGTGAGAGGAAACTGTAGCATTTCTTTTGCTCCTTCTCTCTTTTATCTTTTACCAAGGACTCTCTCTAGCCTAGGTGGCACAAATGGATACTGATACTATGACTATTGCTAGTGTAGGTAGCACTATAAATACTGATACTCCAGAATGGAGAAATGGTATCCATTATTTGTTGCAAGTTGGGGCCAGTATATCTTCATTTATACATAATGTGTTGTTAAAGCCAGAAGGAAAAGCTTTCTAAACCATTCATTGCTAGTCACCTAGCTGTACAGTCTCTATGGGCAAAGAGCCAGATAGATAGACTAGGTGAGTAAACATAATTTGAGAACTGTGGAGCAAATAGTTTAGTCTGCTTGAGGATAAGAAGCACAGGTATACAAAGGAGAGTTCCAGGTACTAGCGCCTTATAAAGGACACACCACTGGTAGAAACTATTGCATATCTGATAAAACCAGACTGATTAAATTACTGTACTGTATCTGAAATCAAAGAGCTTTCATTAGGAATATTGAGGGAGGAATGACAGAATTTTTTATTAATTTAGGAGGAGCCCCTCCCTTGTAATTTTTTATTGGCTATAACAGTTTTAAGCAGGGGTTCACAACCTATGGCCTGCGGGCTGGATCGCACCAAATAATCTGGCCCACGACCTTGCTCTAGTCGCTCCTGCCCATGCCAGAATCAGCTGTGGAGTCATTTATGGCCACATAAATGCGTTTATGAAAGCACTAAATGAGTCCGCTGCTGTCATAAAACGCTTACTACAGCCACGGATGCATTTTATGGTGTCAGTCCAGCACTCTCAGTTGTCTGAGGGGGCGTGGTTTCGCCCATGGCTGAAAAACATTGAGAACCTCTGGTTTTAAGAATGGTTACAAATAATCAACCTGAGTGTTCTTTGTATTTTTGTTGGGTGTTTCCTTTAACATACTAAACATGGCTCCAGGTCTTATTTTTTAAGAAATAAATGTATGCTTATTTTTGTTGTAAATATTTTTTCTACTTTGCAGTTTGTCTCTGCTTGGTGTGATTCTTATAGCTTTCCAACAAGCACAGTACATTCTAACAGAGTTTATGAAGTCACGACAGAGGCCAAATCCAAATCCTTCTGCACTACAACACAACAATTCAGTGGACATCATCAGCTCTGAATCTTACAAGTAATTAACTCTTATTAATTTGTGAGGTTATGTAAGACTCTTGAAGGTTTACTGCTCTGAAAGATATGGTCCCAATTTAATTATCACCACTGAATCAGTGGGATTTATCGTATATAAGTATTGATTTAGTCTTCAGCAGCTAATTCAGTGGGTCATTCTAGCTGAGAGTAGCAGTTGGATTTAAGACTTCGTGTTGGTGTTACTACTGTCTGAGATTATGATTATAGAGATTGTGATTATAAACCTCATGATAGCTTTTTTGGATGTAGCATGCAAATGTGTGAGCAATCTGAGCACTGGAATTTGAAATGAATTCTCATTGATGGGAATGGGTAGCATACAGTAATAGGTTCATAGGCAGAGAAACATGAGACACTCATGTCTACTGTGTTCTGTGCACACTTTATTTAGAATCCAATGTAAGTGTACCTATATTGGCCACAATAAAAAGTCTCTTGATGACTTTTTCTTTTGTAAACCTTAGTCAAAAAGTTATGTTGACTCCTAGGGAAAACAGTACTGTTTTGACTCTTTTGCAATTTCTGTGTTTTCATGCTCTAAAATTTTAATCAACCATGGAATCTTTATACAATAAACATTTGATTATTATTTTTTCAAATCTAGGAGCAGCTGCAAAACTTTTACAGATAAATATAGTTCTTCTGATAAAGGTAAAGGCAAAGGCTCCCCCTCCGTGAGCACAGGCACCAGCCGTAGCCAGAATGCTGCCAAGAGGAGTCCAGCGACGTACAGTCATTCTCAGAAGAAACACAAGTGTTCTGTATATTATGGCAAACAAAAGTTGAACACCCCAACTACCAGCACAGTTCTGACGACTGATGACAAACAGAGTCACCCAGCTGAACATCAAACTTCACCACCAAAGGAGGACATTTGCACGGTTAATGAAAGCTGGCTCAACCTGAAATATGCAAACAGCATAAATGTAAACATGCAAAAGAATTTAACACACCCAGGGAACTTCTTAGATAAAGAGGAAATTGCATTGAAAAATGCAGCACTGATGAAAAGTACTTCTTCAGAATGCAGTTTGAAGGAGGGTCTTCGAGCAAATATGTTTCCTAAGGAAACAAACCTTAAGACTTCAGAAAATATAGCTGAGCTCAGTGAACCTGAGGCATGTCACTTGAAGTCGTCAAAAAAACTGTCTGAAAGTCACTTCCTAAGACATTCACCTCAGCAACAATCAGAATTTCAAGACGTTTCCAGGAAAAATAACGGTAACTTTTTTTTAATCAGGGGAAAGATTGCTTTAATTAGGCTCACTTATAACATAATTAAGCTCACTTATAATTAAGTTCATTTATAAAATGTGTGTTACAGTTTGTTGGCCTGGAATCAGCATAGACAAGACTGTGTAATAAAGAAATCCAGCAGATGTCTGTCAGATGTCTGGGCCTTTAGATTTGTGCATAAATGGTAGAAAAGTTGAACAATGGTATGGTCCCAGAAAGGAATCCTATGGGCCTCCATATCTTTGCATATTTAGTATCAGTAGGCTTTCAGGAATATCATTTCTGGACACATCAAAGGCATAATGGGAAGATACATATTATGGCAGTACAATACTGACAAGATGATTTGATACATTTCTATATTTTAAGAACTTAAATGCCATACTCTTTTACAAATACTGTTGTATTAAATAGTGCCACAGGTGGAACTTCAAAACTTCTGAATTCTGAAATCGTAACATGGGCATTGCTTTTTGCCAGTTTGGAAAATTATGAAAAATAATCTTATAAGAGTCATCAGTATTATAGTATGTAAAAGAAGATGTCATATGAAATAGCATGTTGGAAATACAACTTTGATGCAAATTTAGATATATATACTAATTTAACAAATGGCAATAAATTAGAAGGCCAGACTAAAATAGCCATCAGAATCATTGTAGAGAGTCTGCAGTCACCTGAACATGCTTAATACTGATCTCGGATAATTTTTTCAACAGTTTTTCAGTCTGTATGTATTTTATCTGTATAGTAGAGCAAAAGATTCTTCCAAATGCTAGTGAAATTTATGCCTGTTTCTCTAGTCAGAATGAGTGCACTAGATACAAATGTTTTCTATGTATTTTCTGCTGTTAGAAGTACTCCTCCCAATGGAAAAAGGGACCTTCTTTCAGAGGGTCTAATTCAGTGGTCAGGATCCTATTGCCAGTTTACACTTGTGTGAAGGAAATCACATTTAGTCTCAGTTGTGAATTGCCACTGAGATGCTGCCTGTGTTCCTTGATACCGACCCAGGAGGCTTCCAGGAATTCAGCAAGCTGCTTAAGAATAAGCAGCACTTTGGCATAAAGACTTACATGATTTTAGTTATCTGTGTGTAAACTGGTGATAGGATTCTTTTTACCTTTACTTACTTCTGAAAGTTTATTTGTATACTGATTTGCAATTACTTCTATAATTTTTAGGAACTAACTGCTGAAGAATTGCATGTAACAACTATATGGAACGTGTGTCTGATAAATAAGTTTAATAGACCTTAAATCAGGGGTGGCCAAACTATAGCCTGTGGGCTGGATCCGGCCTACGATGCCAAATCATCCAGCTCACGCTAGCCTCGCCATTCCTGGAAGCAGAAGTAAAACATGCCCACACATGCGCAGAACACTGCCATAAAAGCACCTATGGCTGTTGCAAACAAGTTTATGGCAGCTGTGGGTACATTTACAGCAGTGTTTTGCACATGTGAGGGCACATTTTACTTCCGCTTCCAGTGGGAGGAACCATGTGACCAGCCCACTGAACCACATGACTGGTCCATGGCGTGAAATGTTTGGCCACCCCTGCCTCAATAATTGTTGTGGTTGTAGGGTTGTTGCACACAAAACCAAAAACAAATGTACAAGATTTATACCATATTAAGGATCTATATTTATCCTTCAGTTTTATATAGACAGGAGAGCAAACCTTTGACATTGTTAGGTGAAAAGTGGCTCTTTGTGGGATCCAGATTTTGTTACGTCTAGTGTAGACTTTGGTTTCATTGGGTCTACTGCAAGCATTGACTAAGTCTGGATGCAACACTGAAATCTGTTATCTGACATTAATTGATACTGTGGTTTTCTGTGTTAAGGGAATAGCCAGAAAGTGCCTCTCAGGAGTGAAACAGAAAACTGTGAGACTTTGAAAAAACAGGTTAACACAAAGGCTTCCATAGAGAAGACAACAAATAAATCACCAAAAGATGAATCGCTGTGTTGTGGTAAACAGGAACTGTCTTCTACTGAGGTTTGAGTGCTACTATTTTTAATACTTAAATACAACTTAGGTATAGCAATTCTGAGTGTAAATCCAGAAAGATGCGTTAAAAATATGGATCAAAGAGTAAATGTAAATATGTATTCCAATATATAGCAATTAGAGAAGATTTCTGGGCAGGATAAAACAAGCCTAGTGCTGCTTGGGTTTCTGATATCTGGCTGGTTATGATAATGATTTGAGATTGTCTTCTGTAGGAGGAGGTGGATTAAGATTATAACTACAACTACTACATCATTTCAGTTCTGTGTTGCTTTTCTCCTATAAAGGGAATGAAGGTGGCTCACTAGTAACAAGTAAAGCTAAAAAGGACAATATACAATTAATAATAATAATAATAATAATAATAATAATAATAATAATAATAATAATAATAATAATAATTAAAATAATTAAAATAATAATAATAATAATAATAATAATAATAATAATAATAATAATAATAATAATAAATTTTAATTTATATCCCGCACTTTCTCAGCCAAAGCTGACGCAGGGCGGCAATTACAACACGTCCACAACATACAGTGTAGTAATACAACAATAAAGGAGCACAACATATATTCAGTACAATAATCAATATTCAATAATAAACATAAAATTAATCACAATATAAAATATTAAATTAAAGCTACAATAGCAATAACAATTAACCCAATACAAACAGGTATATGGAGTCCAGCTCACGATCCCCTGAAAAGTCCAGAACTCAACGCCGCAAATGAGACCAAGCTCTGGCGTCATCTCCCTTTGAACTCTCCGGGTGGGTGAGGCTCGGAGGGTGGGGAGATGCACCTGCCTCCCATTCCCAGGTCAGGTGAGGGCCCCGTGAAGAGGCAACACGGCGGCGGTGGGGCTCCGGCATCGTCTCCTTTTGAGCTCTCCGGGCGGGTGGGACTGGGTTTAATTAAAAATAATTAAACCCAGGATGATATAAAAAAATTAATTATGCAAACACAAGAAAGCACATTTTTAAAGAATCATAACCACCATCTCGGGGAGAATCTCCCTTTGGTGCCCAATGTGATTGATAAAATCTTGTTTAAAAAGAAATGTTGTTACCTGATACCATAAGGACAAAAGGGAGGTGACAGCCTAGCTTCCTGAGGAAGGGCATTATTCAACATGGGACACAGAACACCTTCTGTAGCAGTGATGGGTAACCTTGGCACTCCAGGTGTTCTTGGAATTCAATTCCCAAAAGCCCAAGATTCTGTGAGACTTGAGCTCCTGGGAATTGAAGTCCAAGAACATCTGGAGTGCCAGATGGTTCTATAACATCCCCAAGAAATGGGTGTGTTCTTAGGAGCCAAGAAGACTCATATGGAAAGCTAATGTAATTTTTCCAGTATGTCCCACATGAAAATTTTAAAGTAGCAGTTTTTAGTTTGTGTGGGAGGAGGCTCGTCTACAATTAAACTGTCATTTTTGAAACCTCAAAAATAGTAATGTGAATTTGGCTATCTGAAAACTGCATGTAGAATAGATTTACATGCTAGCATATGTTCCTTTGCTACTTGGCGCCAGACACATTTAATTGAAGGAAGGTTTAAGAGTGAGAGAAAGGAGAGCTCAAGAGCACTGAAGTGGGCTACGTTCATAAATTTCAAAGTACATCAAATGGTTTAAACAAGGACCAAGGATTTTTAGCAAACGATGGCCAAAATCCTGTTGCATAGCTTTGCTTGTCTAACTTGACATCGCACAAACAGTTGTGAAATTCGCATCCAACAAGCAGTTCCATAGATTGCTTTGGTGTGAGTTACATAATTACTTGCACAGTCATTTTGAAGGTCTCTTATCATTCACTTTTCCCTCTTACTTTGTTCACATCCTTCTACAATGCTCATTGAGTGTGCAAACCTGGGCCTTAATTATTATGCTTCATGTGAAGAAATAAATTATAAATTCACATTGAAATAAATAGCTTACTTTCTAAGGCATCACAGTTCTTTTATATTTATTTTATTCTGAAACAGGCCATTACTTTTTTAAAAAGACATCTTATTCTTCCACATACTTTAAAGAGAAGATAAGATTCAATGTAAAATGCTAGGAAATGTTGAAGGTAGTAGAAAAGGAAAAGAACAAGTATGAGATGGATTATAGAAGAAGCCACAGTTTTGAATATACATTGAGCTGAGAAGCTGTTAATGATAGGATATTTTGGAGTTCACTCATTGTAGGGCCACCATCAGTTGGAGGTAATTTGATGGCACATAACAGCAAGAACAGCAATCCGGTTGTGTAGATTTGCAGCTCAGATGTTTTCTTAGTGTAAAAACAAAAGAAAAAAAATCCTAATTCTGTTCCTAGCAATAAATTGGATTGAATTCATTGGAATTTGCTTTGAAGTAGTTTATATGTGATTGTATTTAGTAGAAACAAGTATTTCTGTGGTTTCTTTTGCTTTAGAATACAGTAGTTGGATTTCCCTGTAGCTTTTTGCTCTAAAGTTGAGATAACTTTCAGAAATCATTGGCTTTTCCTGGAGTAGTAATTTCTATGGACAGAAAAGAGGGAGGGGATGTGAAGAAAGGGAGGATTTATGTTGCGTTAACTACAGCCAAGCTGGTCATAAATATGACAGATGGTTCTGCTTTTAATCCACCCCAAACTGTGTGGACTATTGTTTCTTGGGTTTCAGATCTTTATGTCTCTGTGGCATTTAATTGAGTTAAAAATCAAGAAATATGGAGAGGCAGGAAATAGGAGTGTGCTAATGTGTTTCTGTATCAGAAAACTATTTATTACCTTCCAGAAATGCCATAAATACTATTTTGTATGATTATTTGCTTATAATGCGAACACACTCCACAACACTTATTTTGAGGCAGTTGGTATTGATTTAGCATTCCTGATTTGTTGAGGTGCAGGTAGGACAGGATGTTTTGATGATATACTCCTCCTCTTTTGAATTAAGGATAGTTGAACAAACAATGGATCTTTCACAATGTGTCATGTTGATTCACAGGTTGACCTAGAGGAGATGTGGTTGAATTGTGGCAAACACACCCCATATTGTTGGACTGCAGTTTCCATCATAATTTACCATCGACTATGCCAGCAAAAGTCAATGGAAATTGCAGTCCTGCAATCTCTAGGTAAAGGTAAAGGCCGCCCTTGCTGTCTGCGTTTTCAGATGTTTCTGTGGACATGTAACAGATTTGACTAGACACCAGAGTGCACAGAATGCTGTTTACCTTCCCACCGAAGTGGTACCTATTTATCTACTTGCAATTTCTTGCTTTCAAACTGCTAGGTTGGCAGGAGCTGGGACGAACAGGAGCTCACTCTGTTATGCAGTATTCAGGTTTCCAACTGCTGACCTGCCGACCTTCCAGTCGTCAAATTCAGCATCATAACCACTAAGCCACTGCAGTCCCCCTGCAACCTCTTAAGGACCACAAATTGCCCTCTTTTCTTATTTTGATTTCTTTGTCTTGTTGGGGAAGAGGAGGGACATATTGCTGTGTCAGGAGGTCATGACAAAGAAAGTATGGAAGATTTGCAGATAAACCAAGGATGAAGCACCTTGCCTTGCTCCGAGCAGTCTAGAATTCTGTGGAATACTGGCATCTTGTTCTATGCAACTGTTATCATATGTTGTATTACTAAGGTCCTACCTTTTGTCTTTCAGCAAGAAAATGGTCTCCAGAAAACTGGATCTCAAGAGAAAAGAGAAGGACATTTAGCAAATACAAGTTGGAACAGACATAGGACAAACAGAAAAAATAAGAAAAAGCATATGAATATATCTATGCGGTATGCTGCCCCTATAAAAGCTAATCTTTTAAGCAGAAAAAACTGCAATATATAAAATCATCTGTAGATGATTTGGGATGGGGAAAATGTGCTGCAAATTGAGGCGAGTAATATTAAAATAAGTCCTCCCCAGTTCTGCAGCCTAGATTACTTCAGTGTTTTAAAAAAGCCTTCCATCCACTAAAAAAATCCCTTATGAGTCACGGAAGACAAGTTTTGGGTCAAATGTGTTACAGTGGTACCTCGCTTAAAGAGCATAATATGATCCATGGGATTGCTCTTTAAGCGAGTTTGCTCTTTAAGCGAAACAGCATTGTAAGTGACCAATTGTGACTTCTGGCGGGGGGGGGGATTGTGACCCCTGATTTAGTTGTTCAGTGAGTTTTTGATTGGTTTTAGTTGTTAAGCGATGCGACCGTTCAGAGAAAATTCTGCTCTTTAAGAAAGTTAGTCTCTAAGCGAGGTTCTCTTTATGCGAGGTTTTACTGTGCTGTATTTTAGTAATTTTTAAACTAACTGTTGTTAATCTATATCTTGCCCTTCTCCTAAGGAATTTAGAAACCATTTGACAGCCCTTTCAGGTGGTCTGAAAAGTATGTGAGAATATTGTGCTCTTTGTTTTTCTAATAGGAGACACACAGGTTGTTTCTGTGGTGTATAGTTTTAAAAAAAGCAAAATCCACATACCATAAACATGAGATTTTTGTTTTCTCATTTGGGACTGTTATAGGGTTCCTGAACAGATAGAGCTGAAGCATGTGTGCAGTGAATTTGAAAGACCAGAACTTCGAACAAGTATCAATATAAGAAACTGGTGCACTCAGAGCAATGGTGGAAATTGTAAAGCGGATGAGAAAACCAGCTTGTCTACACAAAGGGAAGCAGGTATGTAGTCAAGTGTGAACTAAAATAAAATAAAATGTGGAGAAGGAATTGTGGGGTCCAAACAAGTAAGAAGTCAGCCTTGCTATTGTTGATGTCAGTGTGTATCTGTATGAAAGCTTATACAACTTGGTGAAGGAGAAATTTAGAAATGGACTATCTCATGTCATCTCCAGTATGGAATATATGTTAAATTTGGTCGGTAAATTTGTTTCCAGCCTAACAAAATAAAGACCATAAGATTTCTTGACATTTGGAGACTTGCCATTTGGTGGTAATAAGCTGACGAAAACTATTAGGATTTATTCTGTTTGACCATTTCCCTCACTCGGTTAGAAGGTTTCTACCAGTGGCCTAAGAAGAAGTGCCTGGAAAGATTTTGCTCGGATTCAAGTTCGGACTGTGGAAGTTCATCGGGAGGTGTACGTGCCAGTCGAGGCAGCTGGGGAAGTTGGAGCAGCACCAGCAGTTCTGATGGAGACAAGAAGCCATTGATCCCAAGTAGACAGTTCTTCCCTTCTAGTAGGTGCAAAACATGGGATGTATTAGTTTTGTGTGTTGTGTTTCTGACATTTTAAAAACCTTACTTATTCCGAGAGTCCTCCATAAGAGTGGCTATTCAGTATAAAACATTTTCTGGTAAAGCATCTTAAAAGTATTCTTTTTGACCAAGCTGTTCTTCACATTTTTTAAAAAAACCAACAACAAACCTGGCATAAATGCAGTGCTTTAGTCTCCACTAAAGCAGAGCTAGGGAATCAATGAGAAATTATTAAGGTGGGACTAAAATTAGGTTTAGGCCGCTGTCCATAGCAAGTGCTGAAATATGGAAATATCTTACCTTGGAGTCTTTATTCAGCGAGGAGTCCGCACATTGTAGACATCTCCACGGTGGTGTTCCACACATGAAAATGGACCTGAGAATCAAGTCCAATTGCATGAAGTTTTTTAGCCATTTGGATATGTCACCCACTGGCTAAGCTGATCATGATGTGTGTCCTCTGCTTTCACTTTTTTCCTAAAGTATCTGATGATGGATGCTTTGGTGAGCTTTAGACCTGGCCTAACATCAGTGACAAGAGATGGGCAACACTGCCTAGTTAGACCACTCAAGCCCCAGCACACCAACAAGGCTTCCACCTAGCCGGGGTGGGTGGGAGTGGAAATATTGTTTACAAATATTAAGCTAACAGTGTTTTTTAAAAGCCTGCACTCTAGGGCTGTGCAAATTCTCCAACAAGTGACTCTGGGAAATGTTTATTCCTTCTGAATGGAGGGTAAAAGGTGTTATAAAGTTTTCCTGTTTCAGATTATTTCTTGCATAGTTTATACTGTAGAAAAGTTAATATTTCCTGTCTTTGTTGGTTAGGGCATAGTTATCCTGATCTGCTTTATTTGAATACTTTCCTACAAGAGAACATCAAAGGTTACACAGTTTTTGCTTATGTGGAATGGTATTATGATTACAAGACAGCATTTGTATGTACATTACAGCTATTTCCCTGTCCATTCTCTAGTCCCTGTTTCGCACTTTCTTTAGAAAAACTAAATGTCTTTGATAAATTCTTTTATAGACCATATCCAATAAATATGCATAGTCTCAGCAATTAAGTGAACTAGATCATATCATCTGTTTAATTTGTCATTACTGTTTTCTGTAGGGGAAAATATTTCATGCAGTGACTTCCCTTCTGAAACACCCATCACTTTAAATCTTTCTCACAACATCTGCAATACCAGGTAAAGCCTTTCAATGTTGCTGCTTCATCCCTACCAAGGAAATGAAGTAGGGAAAATAATTGTTAGGACTAAATTTGAAATGTTCACTACTGATGTCTTTTTAAAAAATGAGACAATGTGTCCCAATATCTCCTAATTCTGTTTTAATTTTAAAGAGAGCATTGTGTATTTTCATTGTATGCAGAATGGGCAGCATACAAATCCAATCAATCAATCAATTGTGAATGATCTTTAATGCAGTTTTTACTTCTGACAGCTTCAAAAAATCTGTTTGACTAATTCCTATGTGTGTTTGTAGATTATGCATTCTCTGCTGAAATGAATCTGTATTACTCACTACTAACATCGATGCAGTCAGCTAAACCACTTAAGAACATATGGATCCTTTGTACCCATGCAGCCATAGTTTGCAATTCGGAATCTAAAATAATTTGTTTTTTGTTTGTCTTTAGCAGAGATCTGAATAGTATCACCCAGTGTCCAGAGAACCTGTGCCCCAACTTCTCTGATGTAACTGTAGATTCGGATAAAAGTAAAGGTCAGCTGATCAAGATTGTACCGTTTTTATTTTTTATATATTTATTAGATTTTTTATACCATCCTCTTGACCAAAAGGGCAGTGAACTTAAAAGCAACAGGCAAATGAATGCAATCAATTAACATCATACATAGTGGAGAGAGGCAAAATCTTCTGAAAAGCCTTTCTGAAAAGTCCAGACTTCATGTCCTTCCTGATCTTTTTGCATGAGTGATTTAAATAGATCCTGGTATCATTTATTGGTATCATTTATTGGTATACAATGGTCCATGGGGTCACAAAGGGTCAGAATTGACTGTGCGACTGAAAAACAACAACAATTATTGATTTAGTCTATGAGTTCTCAACCTTTTAAAGCTGGGTGCTGGGTCACACTCCCTCACACAGTTTCTGGGGCCATACAGACTTTTTGCCCTTCCTCCACCAAATGGCACTTCCAGGTGTGGTGATGGTGGTGGGGCACATGAAATGACACTGCAGGCCATATCCAGACTGTGGTCTGCAGATTGAGAACCCCTGATTTAGTCATTTTCTTTACTCACACTTCTAACTAACTCTGTTTGCAACCAAACTGGGCACCTGCCAGGAGGTCAAAACCTAATCAGACTGTCTTCAAGGTTGCCCATGATGGTGCCAAAATTGAATAACCTCTACCCTTCTGTAGGTTTAGTTTGATAACTTTATAGATGAATTTCACATAAATGTGCCTCCCCTATTTCTAATTTTCATTCTTTTTTGAAAGAAAATCCCTAGTAATGATGCAGTCTCTCTCTCTCTCTCTCTCTTTTAAAAATTACTACTCATTTCTCATCTTTTAATTTCTCAATTGTGAGATGCTAATGATGGTAAAATAACAATGTTCTGAAGCTTGGTATCAAAATAGCAAGATCTATTCAATGGAATTTTTTTTTACTACCAGTTAAGACAGAACAGACAAAAACTATACAACAGAAATTTGGATTTGCTCCTTGTTTAATCCTACATATAATGTATGTGGTTCAAAATTGAATTACTTGATGATGATGATGATGATGATGATGATGATGATGATGATGATGATGATGATGATGATGATGATGATGATGATAATGGCAAATGCCAGCTTTGCAATGAAAAGGATAAAACAGATCACCTGTTCAGCGGATGCAGCAAAATTTCACAGGCTGATTGTTTGCAGCGCCATAATAGGGTTGCAAAAATTATCCATTGAAAACTTTGCTAGAAGTTTGGATTTGAATGCAGTAAAAATCATTGGGAACATCAAGTAGAGAAAGTTTTAGAAAATGAGAGAGTCAAGATCCTGTGGGACTTTAAAATTCAAACAGATAGACATCTGCCTCACAACACACCTTATATAACTGTTGTGGGAAAGAAGAAAGTCTGGTTTATTGATATTGCTATACCAGGAGATACACAAACTGAAGACAAACAACTGGAGAAAATCACAAAATATCATGATTTACAAACTGAAGTTGAATGTCTGTGGCGGAAGAAATCAGTTGTTGTTCCCATAGTGATTGGAGACCTTGGAGCAATACCTAAAGGACTCCCTAGATATTTGGAAATTTTGTACTTATCTGATTTGAACATCCTAACTCTCCAAGAAACAACTAGGAACTGCATATATACTCAGACATTACATTAGCAGTGCTTAGGTCCTTGTTTAGGGCTTGAACCATTAATTTTATTCCAGTCCTTGACTGTGAATCAAATGGTTAATTTGTATATTATAATAATAATAATAATAATAATAATAATAATAATAATAATAATAATAATAATAATAATAATAATAATAATAATAATAATAATAATAATAATAATAATAATGCTAGACAGTCTTTAAAACTCATTATGAATAGTGTTATTGACACCTCAACTTGCGTTTCTAGGTCTCTATCCAGCAGGAGATCTGTGGCCATCTCAACCTGTCTGCCTGGCAAATAACGTAAACTACAACCTTGAAAACAACATGCCATGCCTGATCCAGGAAAATCCTTCATTACACAATGGGTAAGTCTCCCTTCACCTCCCTCTCTCTTACATATCTCATTGGAACAATAATTCCATGGTGTAACTATGCAAACACACCACATAGACATAGTAGACTTTAATCATTACCATATTTCTGAAATTAGGCTTTGATTTCTCTTGTTGTAGCTTCATTGATTGGAATGCATCCTGTGATGGCCAGTTTACCAGCATGTATTGTCCAGTAGAAGTGAATGAGTACAATGCCTTTCCAGAAGGTAAGTGCCTTACGAATGCATGACGAACTCACGATGTAAGGAGGCACATTTGGACTAGAGCTTGTCATTTTCATTAGCTCTATGGACTGGGGTATCCACTTTGCATCCTCTTGACAAATAATATTATGTCCCATCCAGATTCTTGCACAACACAGCTTTTCTCTGCCTCACCCAATTGAATCCCAAAAAATAAATTTAAAAAACCAGAATGCAATAAAGACTGTTGAAGTAACTTTTAAAACTTTTTAAAAATTATGTGGAGCCACACAACAGTGGGAAATACATTATTGCTTGACAAATATATATAAAAAATCTTTTTCCTGAATTACAGAAAATATGAACTACCATAATGGCTTCCCATGCACTGCAGAAATTCCGAATACAGCTTTCATTGATCACAACTGTCAGTCTACTTGGAACGCTGTGCCCAGTCTTCCTCCAACTTGGGAACCCACCAGTTATGTCAACCCAACAGTGAGTAATCACAAGTGTTACCTTAGTACAATCTAGTACTGTTTTGTTTTTCACCATCCTTCACATTTAAAAAATAAACAAATTTTAAGATTCATCCCAGCTTTCTTCAGTTTCTTATTTAACTCTTAATTTGATTCTAAGTTATATAATACAAAGATGCATTTTAAGTGCACTTTCTACAGGAGTTGTCTTTGAACAAATGTTGGGAAAATGATAAATCAAAATTTACTTTTGAAGATGAAATGTGTATTTAACATATAAGAAACTGAAGACTTCCTAATCATGGGATAATTGATATGTAATCAGGAATTTGTATTTCAACCGCAATTACATAGGTGTTCATGGCTAGGTTGGCATGCATAGTTTTCATTCTGATGTTTTTTTTAGTTTGCCTGGTGAAATCCTCTTCCTTTAGAAAACATTTTTCTTTCTCTATTAAGGAGAGCGGTTCTTGGCCAATTGTTTTAATTAAACACGCACACACAGTATGTTCTCTCTGCTTTGCTAATGCCCTGTCAATATTGCTGCTTTTACTTACAAAATTGTCTGAAATTGCTGGTGAGGCAGTTTACTTAATGATTAAGTGCAACATAAATCTACAGCTCTCCAGCTTTGAGAGCCATCAGGACTATCTTACTTTTGAGACTTGGTCTTACAGCTCCCTTTCCACTTAATTTTGTAAGTTCCAGCAGAGTAGTGCTAGGACAAGTTTTCTTACTTTTTGAAGGAGTGGAGCAGAGAGGAAAAATTACTAATTTTGCCTCCTATGGCTAGGGGTTTATTTGATGCACTCTACAAATAATTTTTGGCATTCCATGAACTTTTCTTCCATAGCTACATATGGACCATGGCAGAGATTTTCAGGGCAGCTTATTTTATTAAAGGCACATTTTATTTTATTTATTTATTTACTGTTAAATGTTTATACCGCCCACTCAGCCAAAGCCGACTCCGGGCGGTTCACAACATAAACATATTGTTGAATATGAGCTGTCTTCAGTCCTGTTTCTGTGGAAAGGATAGAATATAAACACAATAATGAAAGAGTATAAATATATCAACCAATTTACTTTTTCCTTTCATTTCCTGGTCTTTCTGAAACCTCCCTCTTCTTTAGTTACACTGGTGTAACACAAACAGCAAAGGTACACAGAAAGAGACTTCTTGAAGATTGTGGTATTTTAAAAACACAATTAGGCGTAACCCTGGCAATGGCCACCTTGTGCCGGCTAATCATTCTCATACCAGGCAAAAGAAACTGCAGAATGAATTCAGCAAAAGGTGGCTCGTTTTGACAATTTCACGTCTTCTTCACAAAAGAAGATAAACACAAACAGCATGCCTTTTGGAAGCAAATTGTGTAAGTGAAGAAATCACTATGGATAGTTATCTGTTGTGTGCTAAGTTCCATTATGCCTATATTATCTGCAATTATTTCTCAACTTGAGACAATTTTGCTCAAAAAGTTATTTAACTACACAAGTGAATACTAGCCACTGGTTTGAGTTCTTTGGTTCTAAAGGTATAGATGTACAGTAAAACCCCTACTTACAAAAAAAGGTACGTTCTGTAGGCTTTTGCTTAAATCTAATTTTTTTGTAACTCGAAACAAACACATAGGAAAATTTATTATTTTTATGTAACTCGAAGCAAACCCATAGGAAAAAGAATCTTTATGTAACTCAAAGCAAACCCATAGGAAACCAAGTAAATTGGACATAGTTTTAGCATAAAATCATTATGTAAGTTGAATTTTATATAACTCGAGGCATTTATAAATTGGGGTTTTACAAGTTTGGACTTTATCTGATTTTGAACTTTATCCGAACCAAATGGGAGATGCTTCGGATAACGTCCAAAAATGGACTTTATCTCAGGTTCCTATGCCAAATACCTCGGATAACGTCCATTTTTTGCGGTTTTGGACTTTATGCGATGCATCACGTGTGCATCAAAACCGCGCTTTTATCCGAATCGGACTTTATCCGAGGTACCACTGTATATCACATCCTCCATTATTATTATTTTTGTCTTTCAGTCCTACCTCTCAAGCACCAGGAGTTTATCACCTATGTCTGGACTCTTTGGTTCCATTTGGGCTCCACAGAGTGACATGTATGAAAACTGTTGTCCAGTTGATGGCACCACTCAACATTCAGCTCAGGTGGAAAACCAGGCAGTCATCTGTAAGCAGGAATACTACCCGAGATTTAACCCATTCCGTGCCTATATGAACTTAGACATATGGACATCAGCAGCCAACCGGAATGCAAATTTCCCTCTTTCAAGGGATTCGGGTTTCTGTGGAAATGTGTGAAATGGAATTGAGTTTTTAAAAATGTGAAATAAAGATGCTTTCAGTTTTGATTACTAGAATAAGCTGGTTGTTGAATTAGAATTCAATGTTGGTGGATATTTTGGCACTTTTGTATGGAAAAATAAACTTTTTTTTTAATGAAGTATCTGCTTTTTGAAAACAATGGGTTTTTAATAAGCCAAAGTATAAAATGTATAAAAACTACAGCCTGCATACTGTATGGAAAGTATCACCATCAACATCAGAGGTATTATTCTATTTTGTTCTGGGAGAAAAGTTTCCCTTGCCAGCACTTCACTGCTTATATGACTACAGTATTTATTTCACAACTTGCACCAAAACTTTCCTGACAGTTTGTGGTAATTAACTGTCATAAGATACAAAGACAGAAACATAAGAGCAAATGTAAAAATTACATAAAATAATACAGTGGAACCTCGGTTAACAAACAGCTCATTTAACATAAAAAAAGATATGCTGCCATCCTAAATTCATTTTGCATTAGTTCTCATGACTCAAAAAATGGAGAGACCTAACTTATCAAACATTGCTGTTAGAACTCCACTGAGAGACTGCAGTGACTCAAGTGGTTAAGACACTGATTGAGAGGCAGAAAATCAGTAGTTCAAACCCTGAGTACTGCATGACAGAATGAGCTCCCATTTCTGTCCCTGCAGTTCGAACCTAGCAGTTTGAAAGCAAGAAATTGCAAGTACAGTGGTACCTCATACAGTATAACGAAAATAATCTGTTCTGTGAGGTTTTTCGCTATGCAAATTTTTTGTTAAACAAAGCATGCTTCGTATAACAAAAATCTCCATAAGAATGCATTGAAAACTACCCTGGGAGAAACGTTGCCTTGTATAACAAAATTTTCGCTTTATGAGGCAACATTTTTTCTTCAAATTCCTTTTGTTATACGAGTTTTTTGTTTATAAGAGCCCTTCGTTATATGGGGTTATGCTGTAGATAAATAGGTACCACTTCGGTGGGAAGGTAAACAGTGTCCTGTACACTTTGGTGTCTAGGCATGCCTGCCACATGTCCATGGAAATGTCTGCAAATGCAGACAGCACTGGCTCTTTTGCTATAAACAGAGATAAGCACTGAACCATAGAGTCGGATACGACTGGCTTTTGGGCAAGGGTGACCTTTACTAATCTTCCACCATTGGCTATGCTGGTGGAGGCTGATAGGATGTTTAAGACCATGGGTGCCTAGCTTAGAACTATTCTGTGTTTTTCCTCTGAACCTTTCCAAAAGCCTTTTATGTTAATGGCTGTTACCAGTCTTGTGACTGATATGGGAAGAACCTGCTCATTTTCTCATTCTTGAGTAGCCTGTTTCTTTGGCTAAACCTAGATTCCAGTACAGTGGACCCTCGCGTAACAAACAGCTCACTTAACACAAAACTCACATAACAAAAGGAAATCCATAGAAAAATAGTGGCTCGGTTAACAAATTTTTCAGAACAGATTAATTGGTTTTCAATGCATCCCTATGGGAAACTGCATTTCGTATTACAAATTTTTGTTTTCAATGCATTCCTATGGGAAATTCGCTTTACAATTTTTTCCCATAGTACAAAAGGTCCCAGAGAATGCATTACATTTGTTAAGCAAGGTACAGGTGAAACTCGGAAAATTAGAATATTGTGCAAATGTTCGTTCATTTCACTTAAAAGGTGAAACAAATATATTAGATAGACTCACTACATGCAAAGCAGGATATGTCATGCCTTAATTCGTTATAATTGTGATGATCATGGCGTACAATGTACATGAGATTATGTGATGATTATGGGGTACATGAGGTTGGGGAGTTGGGGCTTTCATAAGCTGTAATCCATAAGCATCAATATTATAACAAAGTAAGGCTTGAACTATCGCGCTTTGCATGAATTGAGTCTCTCTCATATATTTGTTTCACCTTTTAAGTTGCATTACTGAACTGAATGAACATTTGCACAATATTCTAATTTTCTGAGTTTCACCTGTATGTAAGAGGGAAAAACATTCATTTCCTCTACACAGTTTATAATTTGATAAAATACTATTATGTCTCCCACTTAGTCATCTTGTCTAGGTTAAAATGTACAATTTCTTTTTAATTGTACAAACTGAATGCTCAAATCCTTCGATCTTACAAAGCAATCTAGTGGGAAAGAAGCCATCCTGAAGCCTGCTGGGTACATAACAGAAAATAAAAAACCAAGGGACGGGAAGCTACCTGATTGATTGTCTCTTTCCCATTGTTTACACTGGGAACAGAAACTGAGTTCACCATCCTGCCTCCTGTTTCAATCAAATGTTTGAATAGGTGTACTTTAGGCCAGTAGCTCCAAAGACACCCCATGTTATATCACTGTTGTGACAATGTGGTAAGGGTGACAGAGGTTTCCTCACCCATGATAGAAATATTTGTGAGGGTGGGTTTCCTTTCTCAAGGTCCCTTTTCATGAGTGAGCGGGAAGACCAATTTTATGCCATCTATCTGGGGCAACTGTTAATGCAACATATGTAAATAGCCTTTTTTTGGTGAACACTTTTTCATTTTCATAAAAATCCTTTATGAGATGGACAATCAGATCTGGATTGAGATCTGGAGTGACTCCTGCAGATTTACATCTGTGCATTATGTGTGACCCTTGGTATGTGTCACCTTGTATATCCTTGTCCTAGAGAAGAGGACTTGACTCATGTTTTCAAATCACAAGCAGCCATAGTTGCCTCTTCATTACTGGAAGGTCGGCTGGTCAGTTGAAGACCCAAGTGCTGCACCACACAGTGAGCTCTCATCTCTACCCCAGCTCCTGCCATCCTAGCAGATTAAAAGCAAGAAATTATAAGTAGATAAATAGGTACCACTTTGGTGGGAAGATAACAACATTCTGTGCATCCGGTGTCTACTCATACCTGGCACAGCACCACGGATATGTCTGCAGACACAGACAGCTCTGACTCTTTGACTGTAGACAGATGTGCATCGCACCCTACAGTTGGATATGACTGGCTTTTGAGCAAGGGTGACCTTTACCTATCCAGCATATGTGGGATGATGATCTTTGAGGTTCCTTCCATTTCTGAGATTCTATGCATAGGATAGTACTTTACATTTATGATAAGGTATTTGGAGTTTCTGTGGTCTAAAAGAGCCTGTGGTCTAAAAGGATTTGATGCTGGAATTCTTTTTTTTCAACCACTGTACTCTCATTTTGTCATTATTAACATCATACTAAGGTGTACAGACTTGCAAACATTGCTCAATAAAGCATTGTAACTCTTCATCCAGGTTTCAAGTGCTCCCAGTTATATTGAATAAATCAGATCATCTATACTGTATAATGATGTGTTGAAACAGAAACTGGTTTAGCCTGCACCGAAAGTCATGCTGATTTGGCAATAGAGAAAGACCTGTTTTGATGAAATAACCTAGTCTAGCAAAGGTCTTCACTTTATCAGAAGGGCTGATATGTAAAAGATGGGACAGACTTATTCTCTGTTGCTCCAAGAAGACGTACTGGAACTAACAATTAGAAATTGCAGGGTAGTATATTTCGGCTATTGCTTTTTAAAAAATAAGTTCTCCTTGTTTGGAAGTTTCTTCTGCCAAGTCTTCAGAAGTGCTAAGAGACTGCCTGGGGAAGATCATGAGTGCTGTCTTTTGCTGACGATAATTTAAGCAGAAGTTCAACAGTCAACTGTCATGGAAGCTGCCATTATATCTTTCGAGGTACGTTTTGTGCTGGTTGAAAGGTTGAATTAGATAACCTATAAAATCCTTCTCAAAATTCATTATTCCAATGAAAGAGTAACTATTGGGAACTCAATATACTAACATTTGAATTAATGTCCTGGCATAAGAAGGGCAAGCTCAATAGTAAAGTGCTTTCTATCCAAAATATACCAGGATCAGTCTGTTTCCTGTCTCTTCCAGTTAAAAGGAGGGATTTCGCCAGACCTGGAAAGCCTTTGTATAGAAGAAAGACATTTCAAGATGCTTTGTAACTATATGCTTCTTTCTCTTAAACAGACTGACTTGGATTAGGTAAAGGTAAAGGTTTCCCTTGCTCAAAAGCCAGTTGTATCCGTCTCTAGGGTTCAGTGCTCATCTCTGTTTCAAAGACGAGGAGCCAGCGCTGTCTGCTTCTGCATAAGTTTCCGTGGTCATGTGGCAGGCAGGCATGACTAGATACCTTCCCACCAAAGTGGTCCCTATTTATCTACTTGCAATTTCTTGCTTTCGAACTGCTAGGTTAGCCCTTGTTCAAACGCTAAGTGACTGCAGTGGCTCAAGTGGCTAAGACGCTGACTGGGAGGCGGAAGGTCAGCAATTCGATTCCCGAGGACTGCAGGATGGAATGAGCTCCCGTCTTTGTCCCAGCTCCTGCCAACCTAGCAGTTCGAAAGCAAGAAATTGCAAGTAGATACATAGTGACCACTTCAGTGGGAAGGAAGCAGCGTTCTGTCCAGTGTCTAGTCATGCCTGCCATGGAAACGTCTGCAGAAGCAGACAGCACTGGCTCTTCGGCTTTGAAACAGAGATGAGCACTGAACCCTAGAGTCAGATACGACTGACTTTCGATTAAGGGAAACCTTTACTATTCAAATGCTTTCTTTAAGGGCCTGTAAATATGTATAAGGGACAATACATTAATATATTTGTGCAAACATCACAAAGTGTACTGTGCTGTGTAGAACCTGCTGCGTATATTTGCCAGTAAAAAAAAACCTATCTCCATATATGTTTATTGAGCGTTTAACGAATAGCTCACTCGCAACTAACACATGTCTGGGACATGGTGAAGAAAAGATAGGATTTGTTAAAGTTCAAAAGCTTAGGGAATTGGAAGAAAATCCAATCCTGGGAGGTAACTTTTCTGTTTTGAAAACCATTCTGTTTACTGACCCCTGTAGAGGTATGGTGCGTGTGTCTTATTTTTCCCCACATAGATTTTTTTGACTAACATATATCACACAATTGCTGTTACATAGTGAACTGATGTAAGAGGTACTTTGTGTTGTTCAGATCATAAGATTTTAGGTTTGACTCCTTGCTAGCTTACCATCCCACCCCTTGACAGTTGAGTATGGGGATCTCTTGCTCTTAGCTCTGCTCTGTTTTTTTAATAGTCCAGCGGTTGACTTGTGTTGTTGGAGCTGGTTGAACTGCTTCTGGCCTGCAGTGTCTTGCAGCTCACTTGCAGAGCTTGTATCACTGCATTGATTTGTGAACGTCTGGATCTGTTGTTTGTAGTTTTCACCTGAAAAGGAATTACTGTATAATAAATGTGTGCCATTAAAGGAATTCTGACTTATGGCCACCATTCTCAGAGTTTTCTCGGTAGATAGTACTTGGAACTGTTTTGCCATTCCCTTATTTTGGGTGTACCCTGGGACTGTCAGTATGTCCATGAGTACAAAGTCTAGGTCTTCTTCTGGGAGGTCCAGTGGGGAATTGAATGCCCAACTTCTGACTCCACAACCAGATCACTCAATTTCTGAGCTCTCCACTGGTAGGCTTTAGCAGGTTCGCACCAGTTCACCAGAACTGGTAGCAGAAATTCTGGTTGGCCCTGCCCATCCAAGTTTTGAAATAAAGTACACTAGTCCTAATTCGGGTGCAACACAGGGTTTTCCCCTGGCCATGCCCACCATACCATGCCCACAGTGTGGTAAAAAAATTTGGAGCCCACCACTGGAGCTATCTAATCAGCTGAAAAGAGAGAGAGAGAGAGAAATCTGCTCCCTTTTTGTCTATAGACAAAAGAGATGTATCATGCTCAGGCTATTTTAGAAAAACATTTTTGCTGTTGCTGGCATTTCATTAGAATGGATAAGACATAAGAAGTATATATATAAAACATTGAAAAGGTTTAATTGCTTTAGACTTCTGTGTAAATGTTGGAAATGCTTGTTGGAAAACTAAGTCTTCACTTGTTAAATATAACATGTCCTTAAAGTCCTGAAAGCTGCTAGGATTCCAGTTGCTATATGGTTTAGTGTTCGGTTTTTCTTGACTAAATGATTTATTCAGAATGTTGAGTGATATACTTGAGAGCATCTATATGTACCCAATTCTTTTATCTTTGAAAAAATATTGACATCCAGGCATATTCTTCCGACGAATGAAAGAATTTTTACAAACATTCTTGTGTGCTGAATATTAATTAAAGTCACCTATTGAGGTCAGACTACTTATATATTGTGGTGCATTTTGTTGCAAATATGTTATCTGACAATAAATTTATACTATACAATTAGTCAGAAATATAAAAGTATTCTTGCAGATAAATTTGCATTTTTATTTTATTTATTTATTTATTGTTAAATTTCTATACCGCCCACTCGACCAAGGCCAACTCAGGGCGGTTCACAATTACAGATAAAACAGATAAAACAATTAAAACCCACCCCCTAAAAAGGGGTGCAGGTACCAGTGGAACCGTGGGGGCAGGCATACTCCTCTATATCAACCAATTTTTTCCTGAGGTTGTTGTGATAACATTTTTTCTATGAAATTTCATCACCTTTTTTATTGCAGTAGCACTCCCAACTCATAGTCTGAGATTTTAATATGTATATTTATATATTACTAGCATAGTTTGCCCGGCCTTGCCGGGCATTTTTAATGTGTGTGTTGGTGGTTTAGGGTGGTTTTAATTTTGCATCGCCTCCCCCCAAGCTATGGGTTGGCTTGGGCAGGCCTCCAAGGCTGCAGGGGAAAACATAGTTCTCCTTCGTATAGTTTGTGAATCCCCACTCATGGGGTTATGCGCCTGCGCAGAACGTCCATCGGAGGCTTTAAAACTGATTGGCTAAACGTTTTGGTGGTAGGACCGCCCACTGCGCCGCCCACCCTTAGGCACCATTTCACCATTTTACTTCAGTTCTCTTCTTTCCGCCTTAGCAGCAGGAACGTTCTCAGAAAGCTCGCAAAATTATTTTTTTCTTGGCCCGTCGATCCTTCGGGAGAGACTAGCTTTTTCAGAAATTTTTTCTAGGGTGATCTTGGCTTTTGCCAGGATTTCCCCTCAGGATTCCTTTCACTAGGGAATCAGTCTCCATTGTCTGCTTGGATCACCGGTACCCCCCTCAAGGGGGTGGTGGCTGGCTGGCCCTTCGGGGTTGCTAGGACCTTCTAATTTTTTGTCCCTGAGAGAAATTTTTCCCCCATGGTGGCTGCATTCAAACAGTGCACTGCCTGTTCAAAGAAGTTTCCCACTTCGGACAGACACGTCCTGTGCCTCTTCTGCCTAGGGGAAGCTCACCAGACTCAGTCTTGCCCGCATTGCCGAAATTTCACCCGGTTGGCCGTGCAAAACCATACAAACCAGCTAAAAGCGCACTTAATGGAGCTAGCACTTGCCCCGGCCTCCAGACCTTCGACCTCGGGCATGGTGACGACTTCTTCATCCAAGACCAGCGACCCCTCATCTTCCCTCACCATATGGAAGAAAAAGGAAAAGGAGAGAAGTGGAGAGAAGAAGAGACGGCACAGACCGGAAAAGCGTCGATCCTTGCCTCCAACACCCCGCCAACACGTGCCAAGGAGGCCCTCTCCTCCCTTCTCCACCAGATGCCCATCGCCGGGTTCCTCTCCATGGAGCAGTAGGTCATCTTCCGGTTCCCCAACAAAGGGTCAGAGGGCTGGAGATCTGACTCACCACGTGCAACTTCCGTCTCCACCGAGACTACGGACTCCCACTATCGAGGAGCAGGAAACCACCATTTTGGGAGCCACCGTTTCGGACACCATTCCGCCGGCCCCCACCATTTTGTCGAGCGGAGTCGACGCGGCCCACATGGACATGTTCAAGGGTATGTGTGAGGCCTTGGTGAAGACGTTCACCAAACAGTTTAAGGCCTTCATCCCTGCAGCCTCTGCGGCTCCGGGACCGACCACCGCAAGCCCCAGGGGTGTGGGCCCTGCTGTCGCTCCCCTGCCCTCGAGAGGATTGAGCAGTTGCTCCATCACCCCGTCCTCACCACCGAGGCACGATCCAGACATTGAGGCGACCAGCACTCACCCCGTCGACCTGCCCAGGCCATACTGGCACAGTCCCGACGTGGGTTCAAGAGTTCCTCCCTCATCTTCCGATGATTCCAGCGCGTCTTCGGAGGAGGAGGAGGGAGACATCGATGCTGAACCACTACGTGGTGATGACCAGAGGTACCTCACCGCCATGCTTACCCGTTTGGACAGGGCACTCAACTTACGGGTCGACCTGCCACCCCTGGAAGGAGAAGACCAGATGACTATGCTTCCCTCCATGTTGACGTCAGCGAAGGCAACATGGAATAAACCGGTCTCGGCCCATTCTGTCTCGTCCAGGCTCGACGGGTTGTACCGAATCCTGGACAAGGACGTGGAGTTCCTCCAAGCTCACCCACTACCCAACTCCTTGGTTGTGAAGGCTTTCCAACACAAGACGGCGGTTAGTGGGTTTCCGGTTCCTTCAACTCTGGAGGGGAAGAAGCTCGATGCGGTGGGCCGCAAGTTCTATGCCACCGGGTCTCTCTTCCTCAGAGCCGCCAACTATTCGGCCGCCATGGGCCTATACCAGTCACACCTCTGGGAGGAGGTCAAGGCCATCACTGCTACGCTGCCAGCTGAAGCCCAGAAGAGACTTGAGGCTCTAGCTGAGGAGGGGGATTTCCTGTCGGAGCAACAGATGAGAACGGTGAGGCATATCAATGACTATGCTGCAAAAGATATGTCCTCTGCCATCCTGCTCAGACGCCACGCATGGCTCAGGGGGACCTCACTCGATGATTCCATGAAAAAACTCATCGAGGAGTTCCCCTTTGATGGTCAGGGTCTGTTCGGTCAGGACACTGACAAAGTCCTCAACGAAATGCGCCAGACCAGCTCCACCACCAAGTTCCTGGGACTCACCACACCGTCCCAAGCCACAAAACCAAGGTTTCAGCCCTTCACCCAACGGTACCGAGGGAACCCACAGCAGCAGGGGGGCTCAGGTGACCAGCCCAGGAACATCTACTTCAAACAGAAACGCCAACACAAACAGTGTTACCAGCCATACGGACAGGGCAAACGGAACGACCCCAAGCCCAAGTCCAGGGTTTGAGGATGCGCAGGCCAAGGCTCTCTCACTCCATCTACCATACCTCCCCCTCCGGACCTTCCTCCAGGTGTGGTCCAGTGTCACAAACGACCAGTGGGTCTTGAAGATCTTGTCCGCTAGCTACGCCATCGAGTTTGACCGAATGCCCCAAGTAGGAAAACACTGCTTCACCACTCCATCCTCCCATCTGGAGGAGGAGATATCAACTCTTCTGTCCAAGGGAGTCATCGAGTTGGTGCCACCCACCGACTGGAACAACGGTTTCTACTCGAGGTACTTCGTGGTCCAGAAGAAGGACGGAGGACTCCGACCAATTCTGGACTTGTGCCGTCTTAACAAATGCATCCACACCAGAAGGTTCCGGATGGTGACTCTACAAACCGTCCTTCCACTCATCAACAGGGATGACTGGTTCACGGTACTGGACCTCAAGGATGCTTACTTTCACATCAGCATCCTCGAGCAGCACAGATGGTTCCCGCGATTCCGCAAAGGGGACTCTGTGTACCAGTACCGCTGCCTACCATTCGGTCTGGCAACAGCACCGAGGGTGTTCACCAAATGCATGGCTCCGGTAGCCGCCTTCCTCCGCCTACAAGGGATCAAGGTCTTCCCTTACATCGACGACTGGTTGATAGTCTCGCCCACCAGATCATCCTTGATTCGGAACACAGAGTTCACTGTTCGCCTCATGGAGAGTCTTGGCCTCAGAATCAACTTCACCAAATCGAAGTTGGAGCCTTCACAGTGGGTGGAGTACATTGGAGCAATACTAGACTCCCGTGAAGTCAGGGCTTTTGCCCCACAGAAGCGCCTGCAGGACATTGCGCGATTGGTGCAGGACTTCAGAACCAAACCGTGCATCAGGTCGCGGAAAGCTCAAAGACTACTGGGTCTCATGGCTTCAACCACGGCAGTGATCCCAAATGCCAAGTTGAAGTTCCGATTGCTGCAATCATGGTTCCTTCACAAATTCGATCCCCTCAGGGACAGCAAGTCCAAGAGATTAGTACCATCTCCAGAGCTGGTGGACCAGCTGATGTGGTGGACCACACCGCTAAATGTGGCCATGGGGAAGAGCTTTTACCCTCCACAGCCCTCTGTTCAACTTCTCACCGATGCCAGCAATCTCGGCTGGGGAGCTGCGTACGGGACGTTGAAGGTCAATGATCTGTAGTCCCCTCCAGAACTGGCACATCACATCAACTATCTGGAGTTGCTGGCCATATGGAAGGCCATGCGGTCCTTCGAGATGGTCCTCTACGGGAAAGCCGTCCAGGTGGCTTCAGACAACAGTGGCGTCCAGGTGGCTTCAGACAACAGTGGTGTACCTGAACAAGCAGGGAGGGACGAAATTTCCCAACTAATTTATCTGGCAGTTCAACTCTGGGAGTGGTGCCTAAAGAGACACATCTTCCCAGTGGGGGTACATATTCAGGGCATACTGAATGTTCTAGCCGACCATCTCAGCCGCCTCACCTCGACCACCCATGAATGGGAGCTGGACAACAGCATCTTCCGCACCCTCTGCAAGGCATGGGGAACTCCGAGCATCGACCTCTTTGCGTCGGAAACCAACCGCAAGTGCCTCAGATACTGTTCCAGGGTGGGCATCGGACTCAACTCCGAGGGCGATGCCTTCATGAAACGGTGGGATCAGGACTTCATATATGCTTTTCCTCCTTTTCCTCTGGTCCAGAAGGTCCTCACCAGAATGTACCAGCAACGTGCCAACGCGATTCTCATCGCCCTGGCGTGGCCACGTCAACCCTGGTATCCTCTTCTACTACACATGTCTTCGGAGTCTCGCATGCTGCCGGACTCTCCAACGCTCCTCCAGATGGAACATGGACAGCTCCACCATTCGGACTTGCCCAGCCTCCATCTCACCGTGTGGAGGATAACCCCAGATTATCCAGAATCTTGGAGTTAGCAAGACGCCCGTCTACTAGGAAATCCTACACTTCCAAGTACAGACGTTTTCAAAGTTTTTTGGACTCTCAATGAGTACCTCTACTCGAAGTTAACATACAGCAGATCATAGCATACCTCCTTCATCTGGCAGAGTCAGGCCTCAGCATTACCTCCATATGGGTCCACCTGGCAGCGGTCGTCGCCCACTCCCCGGCTGGATCACCTGCATCTGGTGCTTTCCGGGACCATTCGGTAAAGCACTTCCTTAAAGGACTACGGAATGCTTTTCCCCTGGTCAAGCCTCCGACAGCTCAATGGTTGCTGTCTACAGTGTTGAACGACCTCACTAGGGCCCCATTTGAACCACTGACTACCACGGACATCCGTCTCCTGACTTGGAAGACTGCCTTTCTGTTAGCCATCACCTCGGCCAGACAAGCTGGAGAACTGGTTGCTCTGTGTGCAGATGCACTCTTTCTAAAGTTCTATAATGACCGCATGGTACTCCATGCTGACATCACCTTTCTACCAAAGGTTGTCTCCAAATTCCATTTGGCACAGACCATTTCCTTGCTGACTTTCTTCCAGAACCCCAGCAATGCCCAGGAAAGGTCATGGCACACATTAGATGTGAAACGAGCCTTATTGGTTTACACCAACAGAACACGGGAGTTCAGGAAGACACAACGCCTGTTTGTTGCCTACGGGGGAAGGTCCAAGGGAGAACCCATCTCTGCTCAAAGGTTATCCAAGTGGATCACATCGACTATCTACCTGGCCTACGAGTCTGCCTCGATGCCCCCTCTGCCACACGTCAGGGCACATTCCACCAGGGCGGTTGCCACATCCACTGCCTTTTTGGAGGGCACCCTGCTTGAGGACATTTGTAAGGCTGCCACTTGGTCTAGACCCTCTATGTTTGTCCAACACTACAGGATGGACACCAGAGCCACTGCGGACGCCAGACTTGGTTGTGTCGTCCTTGCCAGAGGGCTTCAGGCGCCTCACCCCTGAGGATCCATCCTACTGGACTGACGTGTTTCTTCGTACATCATCTCATCCGACTGCTCACCGATCAAGTAAGTGTGATCTTGCTAATCTCCCATGAGTGGGGATTCACAAACTATACGAAGGAGAAAGTTGGGTTTCACTTACCAGTGCTAACTTTTGTTCTTCGAGTATATAGTTTGTGAATTCACACTACCCACCCTTCCTCCCCTCTTAAGCAGCACGGATGAGATCTTTTAGTTTATCCTGTGCTTGGCTTAAGTATGGAACTGAGGTAAAATGACGAAATGGCGCCTAAGGGTGGGTGGCGCGGTGGGCGGTCCTACCGCCAAAACTTTAAGCCAATCAGCTTTAAAGCCTCCGATGGACATTCTGCGCAGGCGCATAACCCCATGAGTGTGAATTCACAAACTATATACTCAAAGAACGAAAGTTATCACTGGTAAGTGAAACCCAACTTTTTTTCCCATTGCTTCGCCGAAGCATGGGTTGGGGGGAGGGGTATCCTCCCCCCCCCATTATACGGTGGTGGCTTGTCCCGGCCTCTGAGGCTGTTGGAGAAATATTTTTCCCCTGCTGTCTTTCTGAAGCTTGGGGGGAGAGGGGGTTATTTCCCCCCAAGCTATGGGGTGGTTGTGGGAGACAGAGGCCAATAACGGTGCTCCGTGCTTGGCCTTTGTCTCCCATTTTTAAGGTGTTTGTCTTCCTTGGAAGACGGGGGCTGAATCTTTTGGCCTCCGTCCTCCTAGGAAGACGAATCAGTTCCCTCTGGGAAACACTTTTCCTCCCATCGCGTCCTTCTACGTAGGGAGAAGCACCGGACTGTCCTTTGCCACATTGCCCGTAGAGACAAAGGACAGTCCAGTGCTTCTCCCTACGCAGAAGGCCACGATGGGAGGGGAAGACTTTCAAAGATCCAGCCGGAGCCGGCAAAGAGTAAGTGCAGTCGGCGGAGTTTAGGGAGGGGTAGCTAGGTGGTGGGACGGGGGGGGGGTGTGGCATGGTTACCGGGGCCGTGTCTCCCCCCCAACCCTCATTGACCGCACTTATCTTTTCCCAGCTGTGGCTGGGTCTTTGAAAGTCTTTCCCGGGCCGGCACGGTTTGTCTTTTAAAACCGCCGTGCCGCACTTTCCCAGCCTCCTCTGTGCTCACGTCCCTCAGCCTGATTGGCTGAGGGGTTGCACAGCGCAGAGGACTCTGGGACTCGTAGTTCTTTTTTGTTGTTGTTGCATTTGTTGGGCTGCTGCCCCACTGACGACCACTGGAACCCCATGGCATTGGGAAGGCGGGGGTTACGGTGAGTGCGGAGGACTAGGTTGGGGATGATTGGGCCGGGTGCGGGAGCTTTTGAACGAACCCAACGGTTAAGGCCACTTTTTATAGGTATAGATATATATGCTCTGCTTTCTCTCAGTTCCTTTCATGTGAATAGGATTGGAATTAAATATCAACAAGGTGGCAAGTTTAATTTCTTCCCAAAATGTCTTTATCTGGCTAATTAAGCTCAGGGCTTAGCTTTGTCTATGTTGTGGCCTGTTTAAAACAATTTGTGATAAACAGAAATATCATTTCAAGCAATTGTATAAAGCAGGGGTTTCCAACCTTTTTGAGCCATGGGCCAGACCACACACCCCGGACAGCTGACCGCACCAGCCATGTGGCTCCTCCCACTGTAAACGCTGCTTAAAATGCATCTGCGGCTGTCATAAATGCGTTTACAACAGCCACGGATGCAGTTATGGCAGGCACGAGCACTTTTATGCATGCGCAGGCACGTTTTATGGCTTTTGTAAATGCGTCCACTTCTGCTTCCAGTAGTAGTGAAGGCAGCTGTGGGCCACATGAAATAGTGCCATGGGCCAGGGCCAGCCTGTGGACTGTATGTTGGCCACCCCTGGTATAAATCTGTATTGCTTGTTAGATCAGACCCAGAACAACATATGTTTGGTAGTTTTATCTGATCTTCCTGGCTGGTTTGCCTAAAATGTCAGGTCTGAGAATCTAACACCTGATCATTGACCCAAGAGGCCTGCAGAATTTTATAGACTGCTAAAGTAATCTCTTTATATGTAAAAAAAAATTACACTATATTTGCTTGTGTTGGCAGTGTGATATATTGGATTATCTGGCAATGTTTCTGAATACAGTAAACCCCCCATTTTATGTAAAAAGTTCTTAGCTTTTTATGTAACACGGTTTTTAATGTAAAACATGGCATTCCCATAGGGATGCATTGAAAAAATGAAAAACAGTAGTCCCGACTGGATCAAAAATAATTAAAAAAATAATAATCAACAAAAAGGGAATGTAAATGGGGCGGTCTCCCTACCTTTTCCATGCTGCTGCTGCTTCCTCCTGGGCAGTTTGTCTGGCCATCAGGGAGCACCGCCACTGCCACTGCTTCTACCAGGACTGGGAGAGTGCCCTGCTACTTCTACTGCACATCCACTCAGTTCCACTCTTCGTACGAGGTTTCTCCGTGGCCCGCTTTAGCTGGAAACTCACGTAGGACAAAGACCGCTCAGTTCTGCTCTTTGTCCAAGGTCCCCCTGCTGCGCGCTTTAGTTGGGAATGCTCGTCAGGTGAAGAGCAGTCTTTGTTTGATCCATCAGTACACATGCCAATCAGCATCTTGAGACTGATGCTCTTTCTCTGACATGTTCATTTCAAGCTAGTGCTTTCCTTACTACTGAAGGACTTTGGAGACCTAGGTGTCCCAGATGTTTCCTCTGAAGGTCCCTTGTTTCCTGATTGCTTCCTGCTGCCACTATAGCTAGAAATTAGCATGAAGAATTACCTCCAAAATCTTCCCTTTCCCTCTAGTTTAGGGGTGCCCAAACTTTTTGTGCCATGGGCTGGCAACGTGGTTCATGGGGCTGGTCACTAAGGTCTGGGGGCCAGATCTGGCCCTGGGCCATATTTTGGGCACCCCTGCCCTAGTTCTTACAGATTTGGCCTTCTGTGACCTCATATTATCATTTGACAAAGTTCCTCTTCTGCTGCTGTCTCCTCTAACCACCAAACTGCACAACCTGCTTGTGTCAAGCCTTCCTCAGTTGCCAGTTTAGGATCCCTGTTAACTTCACTGTGGGAGTGTGGTGGCCTCTTGTGAGGGAAATTCACATGTCCTTTCGATACGTGGAATCCCAGCTGCCATTTCCAAAGAGGCAGGCGGATCGAGCCAAGCCCTAAAGCCGGCAGGACTGGTCTCCCTCTACCTGGGAAGGCAGTTTCCAGGCAGAGACCAGCCCTGCCAGTTTTATGGCAAGCCTCAAAACAGTGAGGGCACCACTGGGGTCCATGCCACAAAGCCTGCAAAGCTGGTCTCCACCTGGGAAGGCAGTTCCCAGGTGGAGACCAGTCCTGCTGGCTTTGGGGCTTGGCTCAATCCGACTGCTTCTTTGGAAAGGGCAGCGGGGATTCCATGCATCGAATACCCGTTGCCCTTTCCAAAGAGGCAGGTGGATCGATCTCCAGTTCCCTTTCCTCTTCAGAAAGAGAACCGGGCTTTTTAAAAAACATTATTATCCAATGGATGCATCGGATAACGCTAATACTTATGGAACCAAGTTTTAGCATTATCCGAGGTATTACTGAGTTTACGTAGCACGTAGTGGGTCTTCTTTATCTACTCCTTGGAGGCTTTTGAAAACACTCTTCAGGTTCTGTGTATGTCGCCTTCACATGTGGTTCTGACAGGGACCACCAGAGGGGATGGTCAGTAGTTACAGCTTAGTGGTTAAGACACTGAACTTGATGATTAGAAGCTTGGAGTTTGATTCCCAAGTACTGCACGACAGAATGAGCTCCCGTCTTTGTCCCAGCTCCTGTTAACCTAGCAGTTCGAAAGCAAGAAATCGCAAGTAGATAAATAGGTATCACTTTGTTAGGAAGGTAAATAACATTTCATGTACTCCGGTGTCAAGTCATGCCTGCCACATGTCCATGGAAATGTCTGCAGATGCAGAGAGTGCTGGCTCTTTGGCTATAAACAGAGGTGAGCACTGAACCCTAGAATTGGATATGACTGGCTTTAGAGTAAGGGTAACCTTTACCTTTACATAACTTCACCTCTGCCCAGAGTCCTGGGAGGCAGGCTGGATGAACGAGCTTCAGACCAGGGCATGCTACTTGTTGGAAGCAGGGATGTGCAGGGCACCATGGGAAGGTGCTGGACAGGGAGTGGTGGGGGTGCCTATTTGGGGGTTGGAGTTGGGGGGGAATCCCATACATTGGGATTGGTGCCCCAGGGTGCCAGAGGCGAGGGCGGGGTGGGACAAAGCCCAATTGCCCAATATACCAGCACACGGCTGTTTGGAAGGGCTTGGCACAGACAGGTAAATGGAGGTGGGCTTTGTGGCATCTCTTTTCCCTGGTGAGCCTCCCATTACTTGCCTCTCCAGTGCTGTGAGCATTTTCAGGCAAGGGCTTCTGTAGGTGGGCGCATAGCTGGACTACTCAGTGTCTGTCATCTGTCATAAGGAGGCTGGTCCAAGTGACAAGAGGAAGTCTGATGTTTCTTCTTTCCTTGCATCACTCAAAAGATAGGGTGCCAGCCTTCTCCTGCATCTTCTCACAGGTTCCCCTCTTCTGAAGTAAGAGAGGCGATGATGGCCAAATCCCCGTGCCTCCCCCACTATCTGATTTCCTGCAAGCCTCACCTCCACTAGCTATTTCCCACTAGGCAGCCTCCTCTTGTTTGCCTATGCCCATGCATTTTGTTAGCCTGAGACTTAGAAATCCACTTCTCCCTCTTGCCTCCCTGAACCTGTGGGCTGGGGCCAGACAACCTGTTGGGGAAGAATTCTTCCACCTTCTCACAGTCTTCTCCAGCCAGCATGACAACTAGTCTACAGAAGGTTCTGCATTCACAAACCTGTAGGGATGCTCCAACCTTCACCCCCAAAAGCGCCCCAAGCCTGCCCCAAGAAATGCCAAGCCCCAGCTTCCAAAGGGGGGAGGGCCAGGTCGCGCAAACCACGCGACCTGGGGTCGATCAAAAAGATATGACATCCTTCATGGACGCTCCCCCGCCGAAGCTGAGATTAGCAGGTCCTTATCGGACCCGGTGAGACAGCTCCCAGAGTCACAAAGCCCCTCATCTACCCCACCTGACATCCCATTACACGTCATTGTTTGCCACTATTTGCCCCAATTAACCGGTCACTCTCTGGTGCAAACATCAGCTAATCCAAAACCAGTGTACACGAAAACCATTGTTTGAACCCACTCCCTCTTATCCTGTCACGGACGTGTGCTACACTAGGTGCGCACAGGCCGAGGTATTTTTGGTAGGCAATAAAAGGAGGTCACTCCATGCCCTCGGGGTCACCTCCCCTTGAAGCCTTGACCCGCGCGTGTGTCTTAATTCGTTCCCACGAGCGGTCCCGATCCCCACATAAACCTAGGTCTGTATCTGCCCTTGATAGCACGTACAGAAAAGATATTGCTGGAAAATAAAGACCATGGAATTGGGAGCTGTATCATGGAAGCTGCTTCCACACTAGTCTTCACCACTGCCTTTGCAACATCTGCAACCAGTGGATTTCCTCTTACACATACAGAACTTGCAAATCACATTACTGATTGTGACAGTACTGCTGAGCCAATTCATTGGCTGGCAATCTTATGCCGATCTAGTCACTTGCTTAGAAAAAACCCTATGCTTTGGCCTTACTACCCAAGATAGAGATGACTAGACAACTTTTGCGTTTTAGCCTGCCACATGTCCCACTTCTGCTTTTCTCCAAAAGGCTAAAACAGGAAAAAACTAAAGTTAAATCTGCAAAGAGGGCTGCAAAGAATGAAAACTACAGTGAAGCAATGCTTTGTTTATGCTTTATAACACATGGCGTTGAAACTGAAACTGCAAAGAAAGGTCTACACAGTAGTGAGTTCACTCAGGCTATTGTCTACTTTTTAAGACAAAAACATTATTGTTCATCCATTGCAGTCAGTGTCATTCATTGCACTTTGTGTCATGATCACAGCAGAGGGAGTGAGAAGAAAGTGAAAAGGCAGAAGCAAGGCTAGAGGGGAAAAGGAGAAGCAGTGGCAAGAATAGACTTCCAGACAGAGTATCTATTCTGTATAATGTACTGTACTGAGTTGCAATAATACCGGCATTTCCTTCCTGCCAGTTATATGCCAGAAGGCTAAAATTGGCAAACAACAGTGGCAAAAAGTGACAATATAACCCTTGGTTGTCTGGGTTCTTAAAGACCAACACCTGCAGGTGATTTTTGTTTATTTATGTGGTGGCTTAGTGGTTAAGATGCTGGACTTGATGACTGGAAGGTCGGCAGGTCAGCAGTTCAAGACCCGAGTGCTGAATGCCAGAGTGAACTTCAATCTCTGTCCCAGCTCCTGCCAACCTAGCAGTTCAAAATTGCAAGTAGATAAATAGGTACCACTCCGGTGGGAAGGTAATCAGCATTCTGCGCACTCTGGTGTCTAGTCATGCCTACACCATGCTCATGGTAACATCTGCGGACACAGCACTGACTCTTTGGCTATAAACAGAGATGAGCACTGAACCCTAGAGTTGGATATGACTGACATTTGATCAAGGGCGACTTTTACCTTTCCTCTTTACTGTGACAGATGTCAGGCAGCAACAGCTTCCTGCCCTTGAAGCAGTACAGAAGACCTTTTAAAGAGTTTTTAAAGGGTTTCCCTCACTATTTTTCAGTTGTGAAATACAACCAGTGTCCAAAGTAGATTAGTAGTAGTTCTCTATTAGTAAAGGTAAAGGTTTCCCTTGCTCGAAAGCCAGTCGTATCCGACTCTAGGGTTCAGTGCTCATCTCTGTTTCAAAGCCAAAGAGCCAGCGCTGTCTGCTTCTGCATACGTTTCCGTGGTCATGTGGCAGGCATGACTAGACACCGGAGCGCACGGAACGCTTTTACCTTCCCACCCAAGTGGTCCCTATGTATCTACTTGCAATGTCTTGCTTTCGAACTGCTAGGTTGGCAGGCGCTGGGACAAAGACGGGCGCTCATTCCGTCCTGCAGTACTCGGGAATCGAACTGCTGACCTCCCGCCTCCCAGTCAGCGTCTTAGCCACTTGTTGAGCCACTGCAAGCGGATACAAAGACAGGGCTTGCAATTCTGAATGGATAAATAAAGCCGGAGCACACCTCCAGGACCGTCCGACCCAGCGCGTAAAAACCCGCACGGTCTCTTCGCTCAGCTCCAGCGCGACACGCGTCGCCGAACGTCTGAAACGCCCACAAGTAGAGGCAGCCGGGCGTGTAATCTTTCCCGGCCCCTCCCTTGTGAGGGAAATTCCGGCAAGTCAAGTGTCCTTTCGGGCGACGCGCCATCTCTGCTTTCTTTGACTTCCTTCCCTCCAGGGTAGCGAAAGAGAGAGACGCGGCCAGGCGAGGCGAGAGGGTTTCGAAAGCTCTCGGGGCCAAGAAGAGCTCCTTTCCGCGGGGGGCCGCCGGGGGGTGGGTGGGACAGTTTGCACCACCGGTAAGTATTTCATTTATGTAGCCTTAGTGAAATCTCTGGCCAGGTTGTCCTGCTGTGGCAGGGGTGGCCAAACTTTTTGAGCCGCGGGCCGGTCATGTGGTTCAGGGGGCTGGTCACTAAGGCCTGGGGCCAGATCTGGCCCCGTATGTCATTTCATCTGGCCCACGAAGCCCTCGTCGCTCCCGGGAGCGACGAGGGCTTTGCAGGCTGGATGAATTGGCGATGGGGGCTGGATCCATCCCCCGGGGTATACTTTGGGCACCCCTGTGCTATGGTAATAGAGTAGAACAGTGTTTCTCAACCTTTGGATTTTGGACTTCAATTCCCAGAAGCCTAAGTCAATTTCCCAAAGCACTGATCAGCCGATGGACTGACTTAGGCTTCTGGGAATTGAAGTCCAAAAGCCAAAGGTTGAGAAACACTTGAGTAGACCCTACTGCCAGCAAACTCAATGCTGAGCATTAGGCGGCGGGATCTAACCTGACAACCCCGAGGACTAGCAGCCTTGGTGAATTGGACAGGGAAAGGGTGATGGTCCCCATATGGATTAAATCCCACTTGAATCCATCTAGATGGAGGGCAGCAGCTTCATTGATCCTGGCCTGGGGCTGAGGAGGACTTTGAGTGTCAAAAGGGCTCAGGACCAGAAAGTGACTCATAGAACTGAATCAGTGGTGCGGGTGTCATGCTGCCATGCGGAAGGCAAATGAAAGGCTACTGCGTTATATTCTCAGGACAGTCTTCATGACTGATGGCCATGCTGATCACCTATATTCAGATACGGAAGAAGAAGAAGCACGTAGTGGGTTTTCTTTCTCTGCTCCGTGGAGGCTTTCAAAAACGCTCCTCGGGTTCTGTGTATGTTGTTTTCACAGGTAGTTCTGACAGGGCACCACCAGAGGGGTAGGGCTCACTTCTGAAAGAAAAGGTGTATATATACGTGTGTATATACACACCTACATGATGGGCCGTGGTTGCATCTTAGTGGTTAAGGCACTAAGCTTGATGACTAGAAGGTTGGCAGATCAGCAGTTTGAGACTCAAGTACTGCATCACGGAGTGAGCTGCCGTCTCTGTCCCAGCTCCTGCGCACCTAGCAGTTCAAAAGCAATAAATTTCAAGTAGATAAATAGGTACTGTTACCACTTTGTCTGGAAAGGAAACAACATTCTGTATACTCTGGTGTCTAGTCATGCCTGCCACATGACCACATAAATGTTTGTGGACTCTGACATCACCGGTTCTTTGGCTCACCGCCCCATAGTTACAAACGGAAGGAAGGGAGTGAAAGACAACCAAGAGTGCATATGTGCTTCTCTCCATTTGTAATTGGAACATAGCAGGCACAGTACCTGAACAGGCAGACCCAATCCAGCCCTCCCACCGCAACCCTCCATGGCTGAAAATACAACTCTGGTTGTGAGTTTAATAGTCCAATTCTGGCTTGGGGAGGCAAGGAAAGCAGTTTGGAGAAGGTTAAGCTGTAACATACACTTAAAAAAAAGGGCTGCACTGGATGACATTTAGTGTTGAGCAGATTGCCTTTGGCCTGTTGGCAGTAGCCCACCAGACATGTGGAAAATTTGTGCATATTTCTCCCCGTTCCTCCAACAATTGTCATTTTGTGGCAGCATTTTTAGGGCTGTTTAAATAGCAATGCTGAATCCAGATTATGCACATGTGCATACTGTGTATTTTGACAACTCAAGAGCGTAAGAGCAGAAACAGACAATATAGATGAGCCATGATTAGATACTTAAGTAATGAAAGTATCTGAGTGGAACAAAAGGTGTTTGTCTCACCTTCAAAAATAAGCAACAATAAGCAAACCAAGGTTGGTCTTCAGGATTTAAGCTTGGGATTCCTTTGAAGGTTGATTGAGCAAACACAAGAGACGGCTGACATCACTTCTGTCCAATATAGATCTTGCAGCTCTATTTTTAATCTTTGTTTCTGGTCTTGCCTCAGAAAAGATAAAGTGTGTTCAAAAGTGTCTGTTAGCAGTTAATATAGTCTAAGACTGTCACCTGTCATGTAAAGCAGGATCAGAGGCCATGTTTTGGTTCACAACCTGCAACCCCTGTAATATTTTTGTAGTATGTATCTAATTTTGAAGGTGCATACGGTTGCTAATACCTAATACCTAATATAGTCCATTCTAATAGTGAGCTATTTTGTTTCCTATTTAATGTATAGACCCGTGATGGTGAACCTTGGCATTCCAGATGTTCTTGGACTTCAGTTCCCAGAAACCCAAGCCCCTGTGAATCCACACAAATGGGTAATTCATCTGGCCCACACCGCCCTCATTGCTCCTAGAAACGGAAGTAAAATGCACCCATACGGCTTCTGGGAATTGAAAGTAAGAGAAAGTACTTTTTCACCCAGAGGATCACTGGTCTATGGAACTCCCTGCCAGAAGAAGTGGTGACAGCTGTCAGTCTTGACAGCTTTAAGAAAGGATTAGACAAGTTCACGGAGGACAAGGGTATCAATGGCTATAATTATGGATACCTTAGGACAACCTCCGGATTGGAGAGATAGGCAGGATATCTCTCAATGCCATTTCCCGGGAATCCTAAGCAGGTGAAGGCATCTGCTTGGGAATACCCTGAAGCAAATGGTGCACCACTGTGTGAGACAGAATGCTGGACTGGATGGGCTGTGGCCTGTTCCAGCAAGGCTGTTCTTATGTTCTTATGAAGTCCAAGAACATTTGGAGTGCCAAGGTTCACCATCACTGGTATAGACCTATGCTTTGTGTCTGATATATGTATAATGAAAAGGTATTTCATTTACAGGGTTAAACAACACACTATATCAACTGCTTAGCATGCAGCTAAGCTTTATATTTTACTCTGGGGGTCCCATCTTGGGTTGGAGTCATTGTTTGGGTTGGTGGAGGGCTCCCCAATTGTATGGTTCCCTTCCCCCTATTATCTCCTCCACAAGACAATTAAATGTTCAAGAAAAACTCCATTGGCATAAATTCACATCCAGTACCCCCTTTTTTAGCCTCCACACCCCCCCTCCCAAATTTAAGATAAAAACAGCTAAGCTATAAATCCACTTATCCTGATGACTTGGGATTCTCATCTGCTGATTTTAAGAAAGAAAATAAAAGCTTAGTTGCACACTATTTATTTAACATAGCCCCTGTAACTCTATCAGTTTTGTACCTAACTTTTGTTGCCCTGTTTTATCTTTCTTGTTGAGAAAAGAAGAACCCCTTTCCATTATTACAGAAGTCAGTCTTTTGAGAAGCTTTTTTGTGTGGAAGTAAATCATGTGCACACAGTCCTTTAATAGCAAAAACTGCACCAAGTATTTTCTAGTAAACTCAGTTGTGTTTTTGCCCTTTTACACCAAAGACAAAATGTGTACAGTTGTCAGTCCTGTGGACACTTACATACAAATACAGCATGTCCCATGGAAACTAGAGGTCTTGCTACTGAATAGATTTGTGTAGGATTGAGGTGTTGAGCCATTAACTCGAGGCACAGAAGTAGATCTATTTGAGTGCAACTTTATAATTTGCATATAAGGCCACATTTAGGAATGCAAATACTGGCACATGCATACGTCATGCCATGAGATTTTGCTATATGCCTTGAAGGATTCTAAAGCTTTGTATACTGAGGATCTCAGCCTTATTGCTGCTTTCAATATTTGAAACTCTGGAACCACATTCATTCCAACATGATTAAAGAGCCCCATGCAGACCTTTGTGCTTAATGTGCTTAATCTTTCCAGGCACATGATGACATTTGGGAATCAGTTTGTGCATGTACCCTCATCATTTAGCCCTGCATGTAAGTAGGCACAAACAAGTATACAGTATTTATGACTTCTGTCATTCTCTGTAGGATTAGAATGCCACTGATAACTGTTACAGAGTTGCTTCTTTGTAATACCAAAGCAGAAAAGGAGTCCTGTGTTGGGAGATCATTATTAACATGCAGTTGTTTGTAATAGAAATGTGTCTATGACGTTCCCATCCAAGTGGTCTGGATGGAATCAAAATATTGGATCTCTTGCATGAATACGAAAGTGCAGAAAGTGAAAAGAGAGAGTTGTGAGATAGCAGGCAATTGGGCTAAAACTACAGACATTAAAGTACAGTAAGTTGTTCGGCCCAGATATTTAATCGGTTAGGTTCCATTTCTAAAAAACTTCAAATGGGATTTCCATGTAGCCATGAATTTGTTTAGCTGGTCACCTACACAAAGATACGGGCTCACCAAATTGTGAAACAGTTATTAGTTTTCATATTGGCAATGAGAATGAAGAAGATAGATTTTCTTCTAGCATCTGAGGAAGAAAGCAGGTTTAATGAATGCTGCAAAATGACCTGATAAGATAGAAAGATGACAGAATGTAGGCTTACTAATTGCCAATTAGAAGGAGTATTCTACTATTTGCTTTGTACATGTGTAAAAAAAAGTAGCAGGAATTCAGCAAGTGAGTCTTTTCACAATCAATAATTACTGGACAAATCAAAGATGTAATATAAAAACATGTTCTGCATTGTTCTCTGAAAGATAAAATTCTGCAGTCAATATATGATACAAAATCTTATTTGTATAGTGTCTAAAGAGTATTACTGAGGAATCTCCCATTTTACTCTGGGCCTACAACTTTCAAGCCCCTGTGGATGATGGATTATGTGATTCTATAAAATAATAATAACTAAATGAGAGTGGGACATGAATACCTGCCCTAAAAACACAAAGAGAACACTTCTGGTGACGGAGATACTTTTTCATCCTGAATGCACATTTTTATGTACGACAGTCTTCAACACGTCAAACATCTAGTTGTAACTTATGCAAAAGTTGTTGAAATGCTGATTCTGTAATATATTTCTTTACTGAAAACAGTGACTTTATTATGTTTGTGTTTCTCTTTAAAGAAAAATTAAGATAATCATGCCTGATCCAGCCTGGAGCCTGTGGTTCATCTCTCTTGCTGGAGTTGTGTGTCTTTCTGTCCAAGAGAAATGTCCATTTAATGCTGCCTCTGCCTTCTGGAACTGTTCTTCAATGGCTTTACATGCTATTCCACCTGGTGCAAAAGCAGGTCTCCTGGAACTTGATCTTTCTTTCAACAGAATAGAGCGTGTGGGAAAAGAAGACCTGAAATTTGCAGTCAGTCTCAAAATGCTTTTGCTCCAGTCAAATCAAATCCAGACAATTGAGGGAGATGCCTTTCGCTTCCTTTTAAGGTTGGAGCATTTGGATTTATCGAGGAATAATCTGAGGAGTTTATCACACTCATGGTTCACATCCCTCACTTCCTTGAAGAAGTTAAACATCAAAGGGAACTACTACTCACAACTTGGGGAAACACCCCTATTTTCCAACGTACAAAGGCTCAAATTTCTGTACATGGGAAACAACAATGGTTTCTCCACATTTCGGAGACAAGACATGGAAGGGATTTCCATTCTGGAGGAACTAGAGCTGGAGGGACACAATCTTAAACAATATGAGTCGGGAAGTCTGCAATCAGTCAAGCTGATAAATCACCTGATTTTGAATAATGTTTCTACTAACTTGTTACCTCTCTTTATATATGATACTAGAAATTCATCTGTGTGTCTTGAGTTGCAAAATATGAAACGGCTTAATGCAGCACACTTCCTGTTTCCTGATCAGGCTGTCTCCTTAGCCGCTAAGAAGTTTGTGCTCAGAAATGTTGAACTAACAGATAGCAGTGTGGTTCAGGTTGCATCTTTTCTTACGACAGTGAGTCAGCTGCACGAACTGGAGCTTTTAGACTCCAAATTTCAAGGTGTTGGGTATTTCAGAGATATGGAGAAAATTTCAAGTACTATCCAAGTAGTAACAATCAGAAATATATCAAATGACCAATTTTATGCATTTTCTGATTTTTCTACTATGAAGTCTCTTGTAGTGAATATTACGAGGTTAACAGTTACAAATACAAACGTTTATCTGGTACCCTGTCTGTTTGCAAAACAGTTCCATTCACTGCAGTATCTTGATCTGAGCATCAATTTGTTGATTGATCTCACTTTAGAAGCTTCACTGTGCTCAGATTCTTGGCCTAAATTACAAACTTTAAATGTCAGTCAAAACTCTCTCAATCAGATTCAAATAGTAGCACGAAGTGCAGCTCACCTGCAAAATCTTTCTAGCTTGGATATAAGTCAAAATAACTTTGAACGTATGCCGGACTCATGTGTATGGCCAAAGCTTCTGAGATACTTGAACATCTCCAGCTCTAAAATTGACAAGATCACTAGTTGCATCCCACAAAGTCTGGAAGTGTTGGATGTTAGTAATAATAACCTACAAGACTTTAGACTGAGCTTTCCTCAACTACGGGAGCTTTACATCCAAAGGAACAGATTAGCAGCCCTACCAGATGCTATCTTTATTCCAAACATTAGAGTCATAAACATTCAAGGAAGCAGAGTGTTTGGGTTTTCTGAACAGCAGCTTGAGGATTTTTCAGAACTGGAGACGTTGGATATGCGTGACAACAGTTTCCAGTGTACCTGTGAATTTCTTGCTTTCATTCATTCACAATACAGAGTATCTAGCCTCTGTGTGGGCTGGCCAAAAAACTACCTCTGTGATAGTCCAGATTACATCAGAGGGAAGGAACTGGAAGTTGCCCAATTACGGCTGATGGACTGTCACTTTGCTTCTGTGATGGCCTCAATCTGGATCTTGCTGCTTCTGATGTTCCTGGTGGTGGCTCTTCTCTGCTACAAGCTTCATGCCATCTGGTATATGAAAATGATCTGGGCCTGGCTTCAGGCAAAACGCAAGCCCCAAAGAGTCCACAGTAGAGAAATCTGCTACGATGCATTTGTTTCCTACAGTGAACGGGACTCAGAATGGGTGGAAAACTTCATGGTGCCAGAGCTGGAGAACACCAATCCTCCCTTTCGACTCTGTCTTCATAAACGGGATTTTATGCCTGGCAAATGGATTGTGGACAATATTATAGACTCCATCGAGAAGAGTTCCAAAACTCTGTTTGTGTTGTCTGAGCACTTTGTGCAGAGTGAGTGGTGTAAATACGAGCTGGATTTCTCTCACTTCCGCCTTTTTGATGAGAACAACGATGCTGTGATTTTGATCCTTCTGGAGCCCATTCCATCCCAAACAATTCCCACCAGGTTTTGCAAGCTCAGGAAACTGATGAATACAAAGACGTATCTTGAATGGCCGAGGAGTGAAGAACAAGAGTCAGTTTTTTGGTTTAATTTGAAAATTGCAATAAAATCATAGGAGACAATGTGGTGGGCTTGACCACTTTGCCTATCTCATCCAAAGTAATGTGAAGTGTGGTAGAGAAACAGACATCTTGCAGTCAAAACTGGCCTTAACTGTCTCTTCACAAACTCTTGAGGTGGCTTCACAAGCTTTCCTTGTTATAGGGTTTGGCTGCTTCTTTCTGAATTGGTGCGTTATGACCATCTCCTATGCTAACAGCAATAAGCAGCACAAGATGTCAGACTGCATCTCCCAAATTCACTAGCTACAATGGCCTTGTACCACGCAAGCTCACAGAATGTTTTGTTTTTCTTAATGATCCAATCAAGGTATCTTCTGCCTCCTACTTCTTTTGCATTCTTTACAATTTGAATATGGATCACATGGCTAATCTTCCTTGTTTGCTTATGGAACTACAGGATACCATAAAACAGCCGTTTAAGGTGGACTTTTTGAAATCGAGACAGCACCAAAAATAATTAGGTAATAATTTTGATTGACTTTAATTTGACTGCAATTGGCATGCCTAGTATGTATACCAAATTAGAGCTTTGCCTCCTGTTGGGAAGCTGCACATGGCTTCTGTTTTCCTTTGTCTGGCCAAAAAAGGAAGCTACTCTTCAGAGAGAGACAAATGGGCTGGGAGCAGACACCCAGTTTTCTGTGGGAGTGGCATCCTAACTCCCTAACAGAGTCTTCGGAGTTGGGCAACAATACAAATTAGAAAAAATAAAAATAAATAAACTCCATGAACTATTTTGCTCTTCTTAAGAAGAGAGCCTGGCAGACCACCACCCATGAACATGTTAAACGGCTGAAGAAGTAGTCTTGAATCACGAAAGCTCACATAATGTTTTGTTTTTCTTAGTGATCCAATAAAGGTATCATCTGCCTCCTGCATCCTTTGCATTCTTTACTGTTGGGATAATAGCAGTCTTGAATAAACTAACACTTGTTATCAGTGGGAGGGGAGCTTTACCATCTAATTTCATTGTTCTTTTCTACTAATTTGACTGGCAGTGTTCTTTCTCCACTTCTGGCATTTGGGGGAAGCCCTTTCCATCAGTTAATTTATTTTTTCTTATTTCCATTGTTGCTTCATTGATAGTGGCCAAGCAAAAAGCATAGAAATTTAGAGGCACCCATTGTGTAAAAGTGCCTCTGAAGAGAAAGTCTCTGTGTTTGTGATGGAGAGGAGAGGTTTAAAAAACCTTCTGTACCTTGATATGCAAAGAATGGTGAACAAGGGAATTCAGCCAGTGTTGTTGGTTATTCAGGCCTTTATTCTAAATATCTCTTTCTCTCTTAATTTCTATAACTATTTTGTCCATGAACTAATGGTTGATTACTGTAATTTTAGTGCAACAGGCTTGTAAGTATATAGAATGATGTGAGCAGCCTGTGGTCTGAAGGCTGACTGTGTCTCTTGCATACCTGTTAAGTATCCCGTTTTGACTGGGATTTCCTGCCAATATCCTGTATTTGAATGGCCAGGAAAGGGGTTACTGTGCATGTGTGCCGCTGCCTCTGACGGGCACACATGTGCAGCAACCCCTTTCCTGGCTGAAGGGGTCTCTGCGCATGTGCGCAGGGGTTACTGCACATGCACGTTGCTGCCTCTGACATCAGAGGCAGCGGCGCACATGTGTCAACACTGGCACCTGGAAACCTTCTCGTATTTGGACTTCGGCAACTTGACAAGTATGCTCTTGGTCTCATCTATCCTGAAAAACTAGAACAAATGTAAGAAGTGCTCTGCAAATGGTCGGTTCAGGCCTCTCTCTGAGCAGTTTGTTCCTTCCTACCAGTTTCCCAGCTACAGAGCAGGAGGGAGGGAAATAGAAAATAGAGAAAAGTGAGTAGGTTACTTATTTTTGGCTTTGGCCCCATCTGCTACTGCTATGCAGTGGTATAGTATAACCAGGATACACAGAGTCAAAAGCCAGGGACTTTCTGATTAGCAAGGAATATGGCATTATTTATTATTCCCTTTTGACATTCCTGTCCCCTCTGAACTTAGCTGTAATTGTCACAGTAGCATGGGAAAGAAGGAATGTTCCAGAATTAGTTTATTGTTACACACTTTGTCTATTTTACTGTGAAGTGTTTGGTCTTGAATTATCATCGTATAGCTATTAACTTTACAAAAATGCCCTCCTTATTTGTTGATATGGACTTATCCAGCTGTCTGAATTTTTGGACTCCTCTGGGAGTGCACTGGCTATGGGAATTGCCATGATCAGTATGCACACTTCTGGATTTATGACTAGGTCACTGCTGGCATGCATCCCTGGCCACTATTGGCATGCATCTCCCACGGTGTGTGTGTGTGTGTGTGTGTGTGTGTGTGTGTGTGTGTGTGTGTGTGTGTGTGTGTGTGTGTGTGTGTGAATGCACGAAACATATTTTAACTGCTCTCTGCTTATAATACACTAGCTGATTGCCCGGCCTTGCCGGGGGTATTGATTTTGTTTTTAATTGTTGGGAAGGTATGTGTGTGTCTCTCTGTGTGTATTTTTCTATTTGCCTCTCTATATTTCTTCCCCTCTCTCTGTTTCTTTCCTTCTCTCTCTGTCTCTCTCTTTCGTTCCTCCTTCTCATTCATTCATTCTTGCTTTCTCTCTCTCTCCCTGTCTCTCTGTATGCCTTTATTGCTTCTTTTTCTTTCTCTCTCTCTTTTTGTTTCTTTCCCTTTCTCTCCGTATTTCTGTCTCTCTTCATTCTTCTCTGCCTTTCTCTCTCTCTGTCTTGCTGTCTTTCTGTCTCTCTTTTTGTCTCTTCCCCTTTCTCGTTCCCTTTATCTTTCTCTCTCTTTCTGTCTTTCTCTTCTGCTTGTTCTCTTGCTCTGTTGCGCGTGCACACACACACAGAGGGGAGGTGGCAAGTGCAGCAGTTCGGGCCATGCCGCCCTGGAGGCCTCATGAGTGTGGGAGGCGAGGAAGGGAGACCCCTGCAAGGCTGGTGAGTGCTGCGAGGGCAGGGGTTGTGGGGGCTGGGTATGCGATCCTGGGGGGTAACGGGGCAGGGGGAGGTTATGCACTCCCCCCTTCTCTTTTCAGTTGGCGGGGTGTGTGTGTGACTGGTCAATGGGCCTGCTCTCATCCCCACCAGTCAGTCCCTGTATCCAGTCCGACATACCTTCTCTGGGCTGGTCTTGCTCTCCTGCCTCCTCCACGATCCTTCATTATTCAGCGGAGCCATGGGCATGCAAAGGAGGTGGAAGAGCGAGATCTGGCCTGGGCAGGAACATTGTGGAATTGTGGGGAACCGACGTCGGGTACCATCCACAGTCAACTCCTGCCTGGCCTGAGAGAAGAAGGGATGAGCGTGAACCTCCCCCCGCCGCCCGACATACTTGCACGTCACCTCCTGTGTGTCTCAATGGCGATGGCGCGCGGACCTTTCCTACCCCCATTTGCATGTGCGCAGTTATTTTTTCATCTTGGTGGGGCAAATGCCCAACCCTTGGCCCCTGTACTCTTGCAGCGCTGATCTCAGGGACAAAAGGTAGGTGTGTGAAGCGCATTACGGGATAGGCTCGATGGGTGTAGAAACTGTACCTGCCAACTGCTGCCCCTCGCAGGGAATAAGGCAACAGGCCAGCCCCTACAGGCCAGCCTTACTGTAATAATTCTATTTTAAATCTCTTTCCACATTCTAAATATACTTGAAGCCCATTGGCTCATTGTCTCTTCCCTTTAACACCCTCTTTCCCAGGAGAGAGAAGAGACAATGAGCCAATTGGCTTCAGGTATATTTGCATACAACATAAAGAGGATATTTCTGTGGCCCTGCCTTAAACAAAGAGTTTAAAAAAATGAAATTGAGATACCCAAGGCTAAGACAGTAGACAATTAAGTGATTAAAGTGTAAAAACAGGTCCATGAAAAATCACCATAATATGAAATGCTGTCGCAGCAGAAAATGAGGAAAGAGATTTAAAATAGAATTGTTACAGTAAGGCTGGCCTGCTGCCTTGTTCTCCATGAGGGGAAGCAGTCGTGCTAAGGGGAGTGCCTAGGGGGTGCTTCCTCCTCCACCAGAGGGAGCCCAACACTCCTCTCTGGCTCTGGTATGAGGACATACCTGTCAAGCGCGGCTCCAGAAAATACGGGACCTGCGCAGAACCCTTCTGCGCAGGTCCCTTCTGTGCAAGCTTAGAAGCCTTCTACACATGCACAGAAGGGACCTGCACAGAAGGGACCTGCACAGAACCCTTCTATGCATTCATAGAAGCCTTCTACACATGCGCAGAAGGGACCTGTGCAGAAGGGTTCTGCGCAGAACCCTTCTACTCACGCATAGAAGCCTTCTGTGCACCCCTTCTGCACATCCCCTTCTGTGCATGCATAGAAGGGTTCTACGCATGCGTAGAAGGTTCTGCCCAGAAGGGGATCGCAGTAACTACTTTCCCCCCACCGTCAAATTACAGGATGGCAGTGGTTCGGGGCGGGAAAGTAGGAAAAGCGGCGCTGAATTATGAGAAATCCCAGCCAATACGGGATACTTGACAGGTATGTATGAGGAACATACCTCATAAATAAAGATATAACAATAATACAATAATATACGGGAGATTTATATGCTCCTGGATTTTTTAAAAATACGGGAGATTATTAAAAAATACATGACGGTGGGAAGAGGGGCTAAATTACAGGGTATTCCCAGGCAATATGGGATACTTGACAGCTATGGTGGAAACACATTCCGCACATGCATGGCCACACCCCTTCCTTATATAGATTGGCAGTCTTAGAAGTATTTAACCAACTGTTATCATCCAGCTTTAATATATGTTACTTATATACTACTAGCAGAGGTTGCCCGGCATTGCCGGACTGTTTTAAAATGTGTTGGAAGGTTAAATTGTGTTAATGTTTTTTAAAAATAGCTTAGTCTGTAATTTTAATTTTTAAAATGTTTATTTATGTAAAATTTTTTTGGCTTGACTGTTATTAACTGTGATCTGCTTTTTTTGGAGGATTAATAAAAGAACAAAGTATGATATAATTTTTTCGAAATGTTTTATGTTTTATGTAAGCAAATAATGTTTTAGTTTTTTGAATTTTTTAATAAGTTGTCCCGTAGGTAATAATTTTAATAATGTAAAAGTAAATGTTTTTTTTACATTCAATGTTTTTAAAATGTGTTTAGATGCTTTGGGTTTTAATTTGAGTTAAAACTCAGCACAGGATTTTTAAAAGTTTCTATTGTATTTTATTGACATGTGTTTGTGATTTGTGTTAAAGTGTGTTTTAGTGTAATTTTTTTGACTTGTTTTTATTGGTGTGACCTTTTGTGTAAAATTGTGAATTTGTGTTATGTTTTTCATTTGTTTATACTCTTGTGGCCTTTTGTTTGGGGCTGGTTTGTGTTTTTGAATTGTTTTTACTATTGTGGCCAGCAGGTGGTGCTGGTAGGGGTTATTGTATTTTGACTATTTTTTCTCTCCTGGCCCCTGGGTGGAGCTTCTTCTGGTAAGTAGTCTCTTTCTTTATTCATTTCTTTTCTGGTCCTGGTGGAGGTAGGACATCTTTTGGTAAGTTTGCTTGTTTTCTTTCTTGTGTGTGTGTGTGTGTGTGTGTGTGTGTGTGTGTGTGTGTGTGTGTGTGTGTGTGTGTGTGTGTGTGGTGGTTGGAATTTGTATTTTTTGTCTGTTTTGTTTTTGATTGTGTTTTTGTTTACTTCGTATTGTTTTTTGGTGTTTTTGTTTGTTTTTGTGTATTTTTAGATGTTTTTGACTGTGTTTTTAGCAATTTAAAAAAAATATATTTATTTATTTGGTGGTGGGGAGGGGGGCATGGTCGTTGGGGTTAGGAAGGGTGGGCTAGGTGGTGTGGAGGGGGCATGGTGGGTGGGGGTTAGGAAGGGTGGGCTAGGTGGTGTGGACTGGGGCATGGTGGCTGGGGGTTAGGAAGGGTGGGCTAGGTGGTGTGGAGGGGGGCGTGGTGGGTGGGGGTTAGGAAGGGTGGGCTAGGTGGTGGGGAGGGTGTGTGGTTGTTGGGGTTAGGAAGGGTGGGCTAGTTGGTGGGGATGGGGGCGTGGTCGGTGGGGGTTAGGAAGGGTGGGCTAGGTGGTGGGGAGGGGGCGTGGTCATTGGGGCTTAGGAAGGGTAGGCTAGGTGGTGGGGAGGGGGCGTGGTCATTGGGTCTTAGGAAGGGTGGGCTAGGTGGTGGGGAGGGGGCTTTATTTTGTTATGATGCTTTGATTGTGTGGAGTCGTGAAAGTAGATCAGGGTTTCCCCTTTATTATCAGTGGGTGGGGGGTTGCAACCCCCCTCTCCGCTGGCTCCCCTGGGGTTGGGAGGTTTGGGGAGACAAAAGGGGTATGTCCCCCCAACCCTTCTGGACCCAGGAGACCAGGGAGAGTGGATCAATTTTCCCCCTTCTTAAAACAACTCCATTTTTAAATAGAAGAAACCATTTGGTTTCTTCTCTTTAAAGACGGAGGTTTTTTAGGAGGGGGGAATCGATCCACTCTCCCTGGTCTCCTGGGTCCAGAAGGGTTGGGGCGACATACCCCTTTTGTCCCCCCAAACCTCCCAACCCCAGGGGAGCCAGCGGAGAGGGGGGTCGCAACCCCCCACTCACTGATATTAAAGGGGAAACTCCAGTCGGGACCTTCAGGCGCCGTTGGTGAGGGAAAGAAGGGTGGTTGGTGTTTGCTTGGCTGTGAGGCGGTGAGTTGTTTTTCTTTTTAATTTTTCAGGCGCCGGCTTCCTCAGCGTCCTGTGTGCTCATGTCACGCAGGACTCTGGGGCTTGTAGTTATGGGTTTGTGATTTGTGGTTGTGGTGCGTTTTTTTCCTGCGGCTCAATTTTGATTGGCCGCGGCGTGTTTCTCAATGTTCTTTGTGGTCGCGCCTCTCAGCCTGATTGGCTGTGGCGCGGCGCGGCGCAAAGAACATTGGGAAATGAAGTTGTCTCCCTTTTTCGCATTTGTGGGGCTCTTGCCCCACTGGCGCATTTCTCAATCTTGCATTTACCTGCGTACCCAGTTCGGGCGTGTGCATGAATGGTGAGTGTGGGCTAGTAGGGCCTGGCTAAGAAGCCTATGCAAAGTTCCAATGGTTAACCCTCAATTTTATAGGTTAAGATTATTTTTCACTGTGTAAATGACATGTTCAGTGACAAAATCCTGCACTGATTATTTTAATTAATTAAAAAAATATCCGCCATATTGTACTATGATCATTTGTTTGAATTAGTATCTGTACAAAATTGAATTAAACTACCTTACTTAAATGTAAACTAGGTAAGTGTTTTGGTAAAACAAAAACCAAATCTATGCAGTTTTACATTACAATACAATATTTGGGAAAAATGGTGTCCCGCATAACAATTTTCCCTATGGAAAAAATTGTACAACAATTTTTCAATGGGCAAAAACCGCTTAGCAAAAAAATAATAATCATTGTACGATGCATCCCATAGGGAAAATCGCTATATGATGCATGCATCGTATAACAAATTTTTCGTACAACAGCGAACCCTGTGGAACAGATTAAAATAGTTATATGAGGTACCCCTGTATTAGAATACCAATTTTGTGATTGATGAGGATGATGACAATGACAACAATTCCAAGCCCTTGGAGTAATATCTTATTCAATTGCTGCATTAGTCTGTGCAAGCATATCAGAGAATAAACAAAACAACAAAAAAGTCAAAAAGCATTGTGGCACCTTAAAGACTAATACAAGAGATAGTCTTCAAGGTGTCACAACATTTTTTTTGTCTTTTTTGTTCTTGTTGCATTTACTCCTAGATATTAGGAAATTTTGGATATATTGAACTTGAATATCCTAGTTTTACAATAAACAATTTACTAGGAATGGCCTATTTACAAAATGTTACCTTAACAGTTCTTAGGTCTCGGGTATGTCTTGAACTGTTAATTGCATACCAGTTCTTGACTGAATTTAACCGTAGAATAATTTCACTTGTATTTCTTTTTCTTTAAAAATTATTTTAGATGATTGTACCTGATCCAGCCTGGAGCCTGTGGTTCATCTCTCTTGCTGGAGTTGTGAGCCTTTCTGTCCATGAGGAATGTCCATTTAATGCTGTTTCTACCTTTTGGAATTGTTATTCAAAGGCTTTACATGCTATTCCACCTGGTGCAAATGCAGCTCTCCTGGAACTCGATCTTTCTTTCAACAGAATAGAGCGTGTGAGAGCAGAAGACCTGAGATTTGCAGTCAATCTCAAAAGGCTTTTACTCCAGTCAAATCAAATCCAGACAATTGAGGAAGATGCCTTTCGCTTCCTTACAAGGTTGGAGCATTTGGATTTATCAAGGAATAATCTAACGAGTTTAGCGCCCTCATGGTTCACATCCCTTGCTTCCTTGAAGAAGTTAAACATCAAAGGGAACTACTACTCACAACTTGGGGAAACACCCCTATTTTCCAATCTACAGAGGCTGAGATTTCTGTATGTGGGAAACAACAATGGCTTCTCCACATTTCGGAGGCAAGACATGGAAGGGATTTCCATTCTGGAGGAACTAGAGCTGGAGGGAGAAAATCTTAAACAATATGAGTCAGGAAGTCTGCAATCAGTCAAGCTGATAAATCACCTGATTTTGAACGATGTCTTCACTAACTCTTTACCTCTCCTTATATATGATACTAGAAATTCATCTGTGTGTCTTGAGCTGCAAAATATGAAACAGCTTAATACAGCACACTTTCCTGATCAGGCTGCCTCCTTAGCCACTAAGAAGTTTGTGCTCAGAAACGTTGAACTAACAGATAGCAGTATGGTTCAGGTGGCATCTTTTCTTACCACAATGAGTGAGGTGCATGAACTGGAAATCTTAGACTCCAAATTTCACGGTGTTGGGCATTTTAGAGATATGGAGAATATGTCAAGTACTATTCAAGTAATAAAAATCAGAAATATATCAAACGACCACTTTTATGCATTTTCTAATTTTTCTACTGTGAAGTCTCTTGTAGTGAATATTACGATGTTAACAATTACAAATACAAACATTTATCTGGTACCCTGTCTGTTTGCAAAACAGTTCCGTTCACTGCAATATCTTGACCTCAGCATCAATATTGTGATTGATCTTGCTTTAGAAGCTTCACTGTGCTCAGATTCTTTGCCTAAATTACAAACTTTAAATATTAGTCAAAACTCTCTCATTAAGATTCAAATAGTAGCACGAAGTGTAGCTCGTCTGCCAAATCTTTCTAGCTTGGATATAAGTCAAAATAACTTTGAAGTAATGCCAGACTCATGTGTATGGCCAAAGCTTCTGAGATACTTGAACATCTCCAGCTCTAAAATTGACAAGATCACTAGCTGCATCCCACAAAGTCTGGAAGTGTTGGACGTTAGTAATAATAACCTACAAGACTTTAGACTGAGCTTTCCTCAACTACGGGAGCTTTACATCCAAAGGAACAGGTTAGCAGCCCTACCAGATGCTATCTTTATTCCAAACATTAGAATCATAAACATTCAAGGAAGCAGAATATGTGAATTTTCTGAACAGCAACTTGAGGATTTTTCAGAGTTGGAGACATTGGATGTGCGTGATAACAGTTTCCAGTGTACCTGTGAATTTCTTGCTTTTATTCATTCACAGTCCAGAATATCTAGCCTCTGTGTGGGCTGGCCAAAAGACTACCTCTGTGATAGTCCAGATTACATCAGAGGGAAGGAACTGGACATTGCCCAATTACGGCTGATGGACTGTCACTTTGCTTCTGTGATGGTTTCAATCTGGATCTTGCTGCTGATGATCTTCCTGGTGGTGGCTTTTCTCTGCTACAAGCTTCATGCCATCTGGTATATGAAAATGATCTGGGCCTGGCTTCAGGCAAAACACAAGCCCCAAAGAGTCCACAGTGGAGAAATCTGCTATGATGCATTTGTTTCCTACAGTGAACAGGACTCAGAATGGGTGGAAAACTTCATGGTGCCAGAACTGGAAAACACCAATCCTCCCTTTCGACTCTGTCTTCATAAACGGGATTTTATGCCTGGCAAATGGATTGTGGACAATATTATAGACTCCATCGAGAAGAGTTCCAAAACTCTGTTTGTGTTGTCTGAGCACTTTGTGCAGAGTGAGTGGTGTAAATACGAACTGGATTTCTCTCACTTCCGCCTTTTTAATGAGAATAATGATGCTGTGATTTTGATCCTTCTGGAGCCCATTTCATCCCAAACAATTCCCACCAGGTTTTGCAAGCTCAGGAAACTGATGAATACAAAGACGTACCTTGAATGGCCGAGGAGTGAAGAACAAGAGTCAGTTTTTTGGTTTAATTTGATAACTGCAATAAAAACATAGGGGACAACGTGGTGGGCTTGACCACTTTGCCTAAATCAGCCAAGGTAATGTGAAGTGTGGTAGAGAAACGGACATCTTGCAGTCCAAACTGACCTAAACTGTCCCTTCACAGTTAAGGTGGCTTCACAAGCTTTCCTTGTTATAGGGTTTGGCTGCTTCTCTCTGAATTGGTACATTATGACTACATCCCATGCGAACAGCAATAAGAAGCACAACATGTCAGACTTGATGTCCAAAAATCACTAGCTACAATGGCCAAGGATAAATGTTGGGATAATAGCAGTCTTGAATATACTGACACTTGGTATCAGTGGGAGGGGAGTTTTGCCATCTAATTTCATTGTTCTTTGCTACTAATTTAACTTGAAGTGTTCTTTCTCCACCTCTAGCATTTGGGGGAAGTCCCTTCTGATAGTGTATTTATGTTTTCTTATTTCCATTGTTGCTTCATTGATAGACTCTCTTCTTCCTCTGACCAATCAAATTCTCTCCATGTGCTGGAGGCTCCATTTTACTTTTCTATTTCTGGTGAAAGTAACTAAAACGTAAAAACACCTTTTCTATGTAAAATGCTTATAGATTTTACTTCGATCATGCCAAGTTGTAGTTTGTGAGTGGGAAAATGGGGGTGGGGTGGGGACTCATGAGATTGAGTTAATATCTCACCAGTTTTCTGTGCTTCTGCTTTTCTACTTTATACTCTGCTGACTAAAAGGGATAACCAGAATTCTCCTCTAGTGTTGTTCCAAAACGACTGGAGGCACCCATTGTGTAAATGTGTGTCTGATGAGAAAGTCTCTGTGTTTGTCATGGAGAGGAGAAGTTTGAAGAACCTACTGTACCTTGATATGCAAAGAATGGTGAACAAAGAGTAGCCAATATTGTTGGTTATTCAAGCCTTAATTCTAAATATCTCTTTATTAATTTCTATAATTATTTTGTCTATGAATTGATGGTTCATTACTGTAATTTCAGAGTAACATTTTTGTAAGTATATAGAATAGTGGTGGGGAACCTATGGCATGCGTGCCAGAGGGGGCACTCAGAGCCCTTTCTGTGGTCATGTGCGCCATCTCCCCAGCACAGAGTTTGCTCCACCCCTCTATCCAGCAGCCCAATGGGAGCACTTCCTCCCTCCCTGTTGTGTCTTGAAAAGGAATCGCACACAACAGCACTTTGGGCTAACTCAGAGGTAGTTTATTATAGTTGAGTACAGGTAGAAGCTACGTGTGTCGGCTGAACTTCCGACCACGCACAGACAACTTAACATTGGCAAAACAGGGGTGTGGTAACACTTATATAGCTACAGGAAGGCAGTCAAAGGGAATACATTTGCCTGAACCAAGTAAGGGCGGAAAAAATCTGTGCGGAACCAACTAGAATGATAACAATATATGAACAGGGTGCCTTGTACCACAGAGGGTACAATGCAGTAATAGTTTGGTCGTAATTGCTCTTAGGCAATATACGTTAACTAAGGCTCGGACACAACACTCCCCCCAGCACAGATTTCACCCCGTACTTTTTATCTGATGTGCCCAGCTGTAGTGCAAAGCTGAGAAATTTACAGTTCACGGGATGCTGTTGTTCAGGTGTTTTGATGAAGAGGTCCCTAGGGGTCGTGAGGAGGATCATCTCTGGCTCTCTACTATAGTGTCATTCTCGGGCATCCGATGTTGTGTTTGGCTGCCTTCATGCCCCTGCTGGCAAGGCTGGTATATGCCAGCTGTGCAATTATGTTGGTGTTCATAAATTAAATGGTAGCATTGACTTGCACAATTGCATGCCTCTATTGTACTGTTGGTGCAAAAGTACTATACAATGGACAACCATTCTGGCCTTGAATTCATGAAACATGAGCATGTTCATGTTGTATTTACTACATATGCAAAGAATGTATTCCACATTGGTAATGTTGCGACAAGTTCACTTTGAACTTAGAGTGCACATTTGAGCCTGAAAGGGTTGAAAACATTTGAGCCTGAAAGGGTTGAAAACATGGGGAATAGAAGCACAAATTGCGGCAGTGAGCAAAGCTGCTTTTTTCCAACTGTATCAAATAGCTCAGTTGCATCTCTACTTATACAGGTGACCCTTCACAACACCAGTTAGCTCAATGGTAATATCACATAATGATTACCTTAATACTTTCTACATGGGACTTCCCTTGTTCCTGATACGGAAGCTTCAATGGGTGCAAAATGCAGCTGCCAGACTGATTACTGGAATGAGAAAATCGGAACGTATCTCTCTAGCCTTGGCAGGGCTGTATTGGTTACATGTTTCTTTTTTATCAGGTACAAGGTGTCAAATTTAGCATTTAAGGGCCTAAATGGTTTGGGACCTTCTTACCCAGCGAAATATCTCTTCAAAACATCAACCTGTTCCTTCCACACAGTGCAGCTCGAGGTGCCAACCCTAAGGTTAGTAAGAAAGGTTCTGACTTGAAGAAGGGCCTTCTTCATGGTGGCACCAACTCTTCGGAACTCTCTACCTGTTGAACTTCACCAGGTTCCATCCTTGTCCATATTCAAAAAACAATTGAAATAACTACTCTTTAAAGAGGCTTTTAAAGAGATCCTTCCAATTGCTGGACAATAGGTTTAACTAACTTGATACTTTACAGTCGCCAATGTGTGTTGTATTTGGGGCATTGTTATTGTTTATTCTGGCCCATAATTTATTCTGTTTGGTGTATCGTTTATGTTTTTATATAATATAATTTTATATTTTTACCTGTAAAATCTTTTAATCCTGGTATATCCTGCTCAGAGTGGAAGAATATCTCAGATGGGTGAGTGAGTGAGGGATAGACAGAGAGACTGATTGACTGAATATAAAAGTTGCCCATCTCCTGTTCTTTGAGGTCAGTCCATGCACAGCAAAATTGGTTTCTTGAGCAGCTTAATTGTGATGTTTGTATCCATAAAGGTAATAGTAACATTGATGTGGATGTGAATATGCCTGAGTAATACAGCCGATCCCAAACTGTGAATTGGACATGATTTTAGATCAGGAATTCTCAACTTTTAAAGATGGGGGCCGGGTCACACTCCCTCAGATTGCTTTGGGGGACAAATAGCCATTTTGCCCTTCCTCCTCCACATGACAATTTTGGTTGTGGTGGAGGCGGTGAGGGGCCACATGATATGGCTCCGTGGGCTGCATATGGCCCACGGGCTGCATGTTGAGAATCCCTGTCCTTGACAGTGTGGCTGTCCTGAATTTACTTCACTTGTGTACAATACACCAAAATATTATCATAGTAAAAAAAAATCACTGTTGTTTCACTCTACAAACTTGATGTAGAGTGAAACAATCTATGTGAATGAAGCATTCATTGCATATCTCTGCTCAGTGTTTTAATTTTAAAAAACAATCTTGTGGCATGTACCGTTTATGTCTGACTACGAGTCATTCATTTGAATTCAATTGAACTCTCAGCAGAGAGTAATTCAAATCTGAGTTTATGTTGGGTTTGTGCCACGGTTATATTAAAGAAACAAATCAAAAAACGCATAATAAAGTTTTTAAAAATAAAGGTATGGAAGAACTTTTTAAAATAAAATGTTCAGTGAAGAAACCTTGTAGATTGAGCCAATAACTGCAGGAGAAGAAAAGACATTGTTTTATCCTAAAGCTGGTTTGGAACAGAAACCTATGGCTGCACAGTTGTAGTGGAGGGGGAATAAAATTCTTTTTCTTTATTCCAAGTATTAGAGCCATAAATATTCAAAGAAACATAATTCTAGTTTTGTTTGCTTCTTTAAATTCCAGAGGAGATGAAGTGATATAATCTGAGGCATGACCAGATTAACTGGCAGGATTTCCATGCTCTGGCACGGAAGCAGGAAAGTGTGGCCCACTATCCAAGACTACCAAGGGACCCAATTGCAGCCCTGTGTATCTCCTGTCACATGGGGGAGGGGGAATCACTCTAAAAGATATGAGGATATTTTTGCCAGACTTTAGTCCCCTTTGAGTTGTTGTTTTTTTAAGATGATGAGACGCTTTCCCCAAAACTGAAAGTACTTAGACCAACTCCAGGGTAGCAACAGCAATGGTATGTGAGATAAAAAGCAAAACAAAATAAATATCATATTTGCTGCCATATAAGACCCATTTTAGGTAAAGTAAAGGTAAAGGTTTCCCTTGCTCAAAAGCCAGTCTTATCTGACTCTAGGGTGCAGTGCTCATCTCTGTTTCAAATCCGAAGAGCCAGCGCTGTCTGCTTTTGCAGATGTTTCCGTGGTCATGTGGCAGGCATGACTAGACACCAGAGCACATGGAACACTGTTTACCTTCCCACCAAAGTGGCCCCTATTTATCTACTTGCAATGTCTTGCTTTCAAACTGCTAGTTTGGCTGGAGCTGGGACAAAGACAGGAGCTCGTTCCACCCTACAGTACTTGGGAATCAAACTGCTGACCTTCCACCTCCCAGTCAGCATCTTAGCCACTTGAGCCACCCACTTTACCCTCCTTAAAATACACTGGAAAAATGAAGTGCATCTTGTACTGTAAATAGTGGCCTATAGTGGGCTATTTTGGTAATAACGGGGCACATTATTTGTTTGTTTGTTTGTTTGATTGATTGATTTCTATATCACCCATCTGGGTGTTATCCCACTCTGGGTGGAGAACAAACAGAAAATGAATAACAACAATACCCACAACAAATCAAAACCCCTGGTGTCAGAGGACAGCAGGACAGCAGGTGTAGGTGCCACCACTGAGAAGGCTCTATTTCTGGTTAAATACGTTTGAGCCATTCTTGGGGTTGGCACCTGGAGCTGCACCGACTGTGATGCAGGAAGTTGCTCTGAGGGCGAGACTCTCCGACAGATAGCAAGGTCCCAAACTGTATAGGGCCTTGTATGATAACATTAATACCTTGTACACAGTAGGCAACAGGTAACCAGTGCAGGCCTGCCAAGGCTGGGGAAATATGATCAAATGTCTTTAATCCTGTCACCTGCTGCATTCTGGACCCGTTGTAATCTTCGCATCAGACATAAGGGCAGCCCCATGTAGAGAGCATTACAGTAGTCAATCCGGAAGAATGGGTCAGTGTTATGAGAGACTGCTGTCCAAGTAGGGGCATAACTGCACAATCTGTCGAAGCTGGGAAAAAGTGGCTTTGGACACCGTCACTACCTGTTGTTCTGATGAGAGCAGTCGGTCCATAATGACCCCCAGATTGCGGAGCTGTGTCCCTAGGGGTAAGAGTAGTTCCATCCAGAGTAGGGACCAGGCCTCCCAGTCAGGCAGATGGCCTCTCAAACACCAAAACCACTGTCTTGTCAGGGTTCAGTTTCATCATGTTGAATCAGGCTGATGCATCTTATACGCTGGCAAATACGGTACATAAAAACAGAAACTTTGGGATGAAATCATTCCTTCCAGCCACTAGTGGGCACAATGTGACTTTTTTCAGTTTTAAAAAGAAAACTTTGGAGTGGGGAGTCAGTTAGGTCTGGCTAGGTTATCCTGCTATGGTAATAGAGTAGACCAGGAGTTCTCAACCTTTTAAGGTCGGGGGCTGAGTCACACTCCCTCAGACAGCTTTGGGGGCTAGACAGCCATTTTGCTCTCACTCCACCACATGGCACTGCCTGGTGTGTTGGAGGTGGTGGGGAGCCACATGAAATGGTGCTGCGGGCCGCTTCTGGCCCACAGGCTGCAGGTTGAGAATCCCTGGAGTAGACCATTCTGTCAGTGACTTAACGCCGAGTGTCAGGTGGTGGTTAAGTAATCTGACAGCCCTGAGGACTAACTGCTTGGGTGCTGAAGTCCACAGGGAAGGGTAATGGTTCCCAAGTGGATTAAATCCCACTTGAATCCATCTTGATGTGGGGGGGGGCAGCATTTTCAATCCTGGCCTGTGGATGATGAGGACTTTGCATGCCAAAAGGTCTTAGGACAAGAAAGTGACTCTCGGAACTGGATCAGTGGTATGGGGGTCATGCTGTGATGCGGAAGGCAGATGAAAGGCCACTGCATTATATTCTCAGGACAGTCTTCATGGCTGATTGCCATGAGGATCACCAGTATTTAGATTCAGATACAGCAGAACAAGAAGAAAGAAGAAGGGGAGCCAAGCTGGCCCTCAAATGTCTACTGGTAGGCATGTACTGATATTATCTGCGAGCATTCCACAACTTTGTATATGTCAGCTACAGCAGAATGAAGTTGCAGCCCAACTATATCTGGGAGGCTACATATTTCCAGCCGTTGCTAGTTGTTCTAAGTCAGTGATGGCGAACCTTTTAGAGACTGAGTGCCCAAACTACAACCCAAAATTGTAGTTATCAAAAGTGCCAACACAGCAACAGGGGAAGTAAACACTCCCATTGGGCAAAGGGACAGGGCAAACTCTATGCTGTGGGGAGGGAGGAAGTGCTACCATTGGGCTGCTGGGCAGAGGGGTGGGTGAACTCTGTGCTGGGGTGAATGCATGGGTGCTCACAGAGAGGGCTCCGAGTGCCACCTCTGGCATGCATGCCATAGGTTCGCCATCACTGTTCTAAGTCCTTTGACATCAGCCTGTTTGAGGTAAGGCTGATGTATGCCAGCTTTGTAATTATGTCATTGTTCATAAACTCATTAACTTGCATAACAGTGTGGCTATATCGTACAACTGGTGCAAAACTGTACTATATGGAGGACTAGCATTTTGGTCCTGAGCACATGAAAATTGAGTATGTTCATTTTTCACGTACTGGATATGTATAAAATATATAAAATTTCAAGCCTCTGGAGCAATACCTAAAAGACTCCCTACACTTTTGGAAATTTTTGAAATATTGGACTTGAATATCTTAACTTCACAAAAAAAAAAAAACCTTTAGTAGTCCCTATCGCACAACACTAGAACTAGGGGGCACTGCATGAAACCTTTGGGTACTAGTTCTCAAACAAATAAGAGAAAGTATTTTTTCACCCAGAAGATCACTGGTTTATGGAACTCCCTGCCAGAAGAAGTGGTGACAGCTGTCAGTCTTGACAGCTTTAAGAAAGGATTAGACAAGCTAATGGACGACAATGGTATCAATGGCTATAATTATGGATACCTAAGGACAACCTCTGGATTGGAGAGATAGGCAGGATTTCCAGGGAATCCTAAACAGGTGAAGGCATCTGCTTGGGAATACCCTGAAGCAAATGGTGAGCCATTGTGTGAGACAGAATGCTGGACTGGATGGGCTGTGGCATGTTCCAGCAAGGCTGTTACTATGTTCTTATGTTCTAGGAAATGCCTATATACATGGACGTTATCTTAACAGTTCTTAGGTCTAGGGTAGATCTTGAACTGTTAATTTTATATCAGTTCTTGACTGTTAATCTAATGGCAGAATAATAATTTTACTTGTATTTCCTTTTCTTTAAAAATTATTTTAGATGATTGTGCTTGATCCAGCCTGGAGCCTGTGGTTCATCTCTCTTGCTGGAGTTGTGAGCCTTTCTGTCCATGAGGAATGTCCATTTAATGCTGTTTCTACCTTTTGGAATTGTTCTTCAAAGGCTTTACATGCTATCCCACCTGGTGCAAATGCAGCTGTCCTGGAACTCGATCTTTCTTTCAACAGAATAGAGCATGTGAGAGCAGAAGACCTGAGATTTGCAGTCAATCTCAAAATGCTTTTACTCCAGTCAAATCAAATCCAGACAATTGAGGAAGATGCCTTTCGCTTCCTTACAAGGTTGGAGCATTTGGATTTATCGAGGAATAATCTGAGAAGCTAGTCACCCTCATGGTTCACATCCCTTGCTTCCTTGAAGAAGTTAAACATCAAAGGGAACTACTACTCACAACTTGGGTAAACACCCCTATTTTCCAATCTACAGAGGCTCAAATTTCTGTACATGGGAAACGACAATGGTTTCTCCACATTTCAGAGACAAGACATGGAAGGGATTTCCATTCTGGAGGAACTAGAGCTGGAGGGACACAATCTTAAACAATATGAGTCGGAAAGTCTGCAATCAGTCAAGCTGATAAATCACCTGATTTTGAAAGATGTTTCCACTGACACTTTATCTATGCTTATATATGATACTAGAAATTCATCTGTGTGTCTAGAGCTGCAAAATATGAAACAGGTTAATATCTCACACTTTCTCTTACCTGATCAGGCTATTTCCTTAGCTGCTAAAAGGTTTGTGCTCAGAAATGTTGAACTAACAGATAGCAGTGTGGTTCAGGTTGTTTCATTACTTGCCACAATGAGTGAGCTGCATGAACTAGAGCTCCTAGACTCCAAATTACATGGCATTGGGAAGTTTGGGAGTATTCAATACTATTCAAGAACAGTACAAATAATAACAATCAGAAATTTATCCATTGAGGACTTTTATTCAATTTCTGGTCTTTCTGATGTGTATTCTCTTGTGGAGAATCTTTTACTGGATCTTTTACTGTGTCATGGTGCATGGGCGAAGCTTCAAATATTAAATGTGAGTCAGAATGCCCTGGAATAGATTGATGTAGTGGCACAAAGTGTAGCTCGTCTGCCAAATCTTTCTAGCTTGGATATAAGTCAAAATAACTTTGAAGTAATGCCAGACTCATGTGTGTGGCCAAAGCTTCTGAGATACCTGAACATCTCCAGCTCTAAAATTGACAAGATCACTAGCTGCATCCCACAAAGTCTGGAAGTGTTGGATGTTAGTAATAATAACCTACAAGACTTTAGACTGAGCTTTCCTCAACTGCGGGAGCTTTACATCCAAAGGAACAGATTAGCATTCCTACCAGATGCTATCTTTATTCCAAGCATTAGAGTCATAAACATTCAAGGAAGCAGAATATGTGAATTTTCTGAACAGCAACTTGAGGATTTTTCAGAGCTGGAGACATTGGATATGCGTGACAACAGTTTCCAATGTACCTGTGAATTTCTTGCTTTCATTCATTCACAGGCCAGAGTATCTAGCCTCTGTGTAGGCTGGCCAAAAAACTACCTCTGTTATAGTCCAGATTACATCTGAGGGAAGGAACTGGAAGTTGCCCAATTACATGTGATGGACTGTCACTTTGCTTCTGTTATGGCCTCAATCTGGATCTTGCTGCTGCTGATCTTCCTGGTGGTGTCGCTTCTCTGCTACAAGCTTCATGCCACCTGGTATATGAAAATGATCTGGGCCTGGCTTCAGGCAAAGCGCAAGCCCCAAAGAGCCCACAGTAGAGAAATCTGCTACGATGCATTTGTTTCCTACAGCGAACAGGACTCAGAATGGGTGGAAAACTTCATGGTGCCAGAGCTGGAGAACACCAATCCTCCCTTTTGACTCTGTCTTCATAAACAGGATTTTATGCCTGGCAAATGGATTGTGGACAATATTATAGACTCCATCGAGAAGAGTTCCAAAACTCTGTTTGTGTTGTCTGAGCACTTTGTGCAGAGTGAGTGGTGTAAATACGAGCTGGATTTCTCTCACTTCCGCCTTTTTGATGAGAATAACGATGCCGTGATTTTGATCCTTCTGGAGCCCATTCCATCCCAAACAATTCCCACCAGGTTTTGCAAACTCAGGAAACTGATGAATACAAAGACGTACCTTGAATGGCCGAGGAGTGAAGAACAAGAGTCAGTTTTTTGGTTTAATTTGAAAGTTGCAATAAAATCATAGGAGAGAATGTTCTGGGGTTGACCAATTTAACTATATTTTCCAGTATAAAGTTCAATCTCTACGTGAATTTGTCCCTGGTGGCGTATGTAGTTCTCAACTAACTTTGAGAATTTCTTTCTCATCCCCAAGTTAGACACACAAAATTTCAGAATATTGCTGTCACTTGTTTCCTCCCCCTTTGCCAGAAGCAACTATCAGCTTTTTCTTCAACTCTTATTTTTAAATGAAAATCAAGATACCAAAGGGATAGGGAATGTTCTGCCCTAATGGAGTGGCATATTAAAGAGTTTTTGATGTCTTGTCATGTAGGGGAATATGACAAGATGCCAAGCTGAGTATTGAGTCTTGATTCACTTTTTAAAAATGGGCTCTATCAAGCTACATACTAATGAATGCACTATTTTAACTGTCCCTTTTTTTGTGTAATCATTGGTGTGTGGATTTTGGATCATATTTAACTGTTATTGAAATTCAGATTGCTGATATTATTATAAAAATTGGTCAACAAATGACACTGTTAGATCCAGCCCTTATAAGCACCAGTCCAGGACAACGGTAAACAAACAGCAGCAGGCTTTATTTAACAGTCAAACAGAGATGAGCTTACAAGGTGTTCCGGATCCCGAGATGGCTTTACAATCCTAGCGGAATCAGTCCTTCTGGACTCTTCCCCAGCAATGAGTAATAAACTAGCTACCATAGAAGCGTAGCATAATGGAGGGACCCAGGCTTAGTGCTACCCAGCTACCTGTATGGAGTAGGAAGTATAGATCTGGCCTGGCACCCACCCTTGTTTACCCATGGGGCTTATATAGTGTCTCCTGGGTGGTGGCTCCTGGATACAAGGTAGCGACCCACCGGACAAATGTAACTAATTAATCATAACAGGGAATATATGTAGTTAACCAATGGAGAACAGGATCCAAAATTGTAACCAATCACAGGGCTTGGTTTAGCCTAACAAGCACACCCTTTTGCAGGGGTTTCACGCCACTTTGGGCTTCTAATTAGAATGGCTGGAAACTGCCATTTTCCTCTTGCAAGAGCATACCTGTCAAGTTTTGGATTTGATGTAGTATGCCCGGAGTCATAAATTGGCCATTACTTTTCCCGATGGGTTTACTCGCTACGCACATGGCTTGAAAATTAATGGGCTCTGATTGAAAGGAAATTGGGAGTGGGTTAGATTAATGATTGGCATAATTCATAAGACCTTGGCTGAGGAATTGCGGAGGAAATAGGACAAAAGGTAAAATTGCTGACTCCTAGGTCAAATTCCCCCTCTCCTTTCTGGTCTTGATAAGGCTGAGCGAGGCTGGCTGAGTCAGCGGGAAAGGAAGTTAGAGACCCGAAGGCAGTTTAACTGGCCATTGAGATAGGACGAGAACAATAGGGTTTCGCCAACCCAGATCTTAGATACTGCTGGTTTGTCCATTTATCACTGGACAATGGCTGGAGGCAGGTGCGATCTTTACCCACCAAAAATGCCACTTGTGTCAGCCTTCTGTGACATGGGTCCCGTGCATTTAGGCACGGAGGACCCGCGAGGCAGGATCAATAAATGCGCCACTCGATTTTCAATCGAGACTGGACTTCACTGCACGCTTCGTCTCCCGTGTCTTTCCTTGCACAGCCAGTCACTCCAAACCTCCGCGGGCCATCTTCGCACCAGTGTGTGTTAAGAATCATACCTGTCAAGTTTTGGATTTGAAAATAAGGGAAAATTTGGCCACACCCCTCTGTGGGCGTGGCCAAATCTGTGGGCGTAGCCAAATATAGCCATGTGACTTGCTGGGCTCTAGTCATGCCTGCCACATGGCCATGAAAATGTTTGCAAACAGACAGCACTGAACCTTTGGCTGTAAATGGAGATGAGCACTGCACCCTAGAGTTGGATACGACTGGCAGATTTTACTTTCTTAGGATCAAAGATCGCTGCAGATGGTGATTGCAGCCGTGAAATAAAAAGGCGACTGATTCTTGGGAAAGAAGCTATGAGAAACCTGGGGAACATAGTTAAAAGTAGAGGCATCACCTTACAAACAAAAAATTGCATAGTCAAAGCAATGGTATTCCCGGTGGTAATGTATGGGTGTGAGAGCTGGACCATTAGGAAAGCTGAGCGCAGAAAAATAGATGACTTTGAAATGTGGTGTTAGAAATAGATTGATCCTAGAAGAAATCAACCCTGACTGCTCATTAAAGTCAAATAGTAAAGATGACGCTAAAGTACTTTGGAGATCAAATGAGAAGAGAGGATTCACTTGAGAAAACCTTTATGCTGGCAAAGGTGGAGGACAAAAGAAGGGGGTGGCCAAAAATAAGATGGCTAGATGGTATTGTAGATGCAATGGGCACAAAGCTGTGTGGGCCAAAGAACTATTTTCCCATCTTCTTGAGAAACCTTTGTTTTTTTTTCTTTCTTGTTTACTCATTTTTAATTTTAAAAAATTTCTGGGAAGCAAAGAGCAGAATAGTAAACCAGCCCCCTAGGGTGAACTAGACCTGCACGTGGCTACAAGCGAAAAGCCACAGTGACCTCTGGTGGCAGGAAAAACATAATGCAGCTTCACCTGTGAGGGCTCCGGTCAAGATTTTTTTTAAAAGGGATATTATGCGAAAATTAATTAAATGGGAGGGAGGCGGGAAGAGGGGTAAAAATAAGGAATTTTCCCGGGGAAAACGGGATACTTGACAGGTATGTGCAAGAGCGCTCCCTGCGCTACTTGCAAATGTGCCTCAATACACAACAGATACCCACCCTGATTTAAAAAACAAAACAACCCCCCCCCCTCTCCCTACATTCAGTTCCGGCTCCTGTAAAAAGTGATCTCTCCTTACCTACCAGCTTAGTCCATTGTGGGGAAGAATATGCCATTGTGGGATGGCAAACATAGAGAAAAGTATGTTTGCAATGTGTCTTCTTGTTCTTCCAGAGAACAAGCATGGAGAACAAGAACAGAAATGTATCTGAGAAGTGGAATAGCTTTTGTCATGCATAGAGATAGACTCTAAAGCAGGGATTCCCACCTTCTCTTCAATATTAAAAAAAATACATTAAAAATGTTCACTAATTTTCATTTCTGTACTACTTGGGAGCAGAAGACTTGGGAGCAGAAATAAAGCTCATGGTCTACCCCAGTGGTTCTCAACCTTTTCAATTCGGGGCCTGGTTCACACTCCCTGAAACAGTTGAGTGGGCCGGACTGGAGGTACCCCCGCCATTTACGGCTGTCGGAAACACATTTATGATAGCTGTAAACAAGTCCATGGCCAATTCCTGCGGCAGAGGCTGGAGCAAGGGTGAGGCCAGATTATTTTTTTGCTGTGTGCCAGAACTGGCCCACGGGCCATAGGTTGAGAACCCATGGCCTACCCAAACACATTTATTTGTATTTATTTCTGTTGGAGGTATTTTATGGTAAGCATCTATTTAGTCCTGTGGCTGAAATCAGTGATGCTTACAACTTTGTTCAGATGGCATGCTATGCATACAACACAGAATTCATGCACATGAGTGTTTTTAAAAATCATATTGATACTTACATGGCAGCAATTTTATTTGTTATATGAAAATAAAGCATACACAAAACAGAAAAGCATAAAACATGCATTCAGAGAGCAAGGATACGCCCTGACTGAGGAGAAAGGATGGCATTTGGGCTCTGGTTAAAAATGTCTTGACCTAGCCCAGCATTTGAGCCAGGGTGTGTTGTCTGTGTGTGTGTGTGTGTGTGTGTGTGTGTGTGTGTGTGTGTGTGTGTGTGTGTGTGTGTGTGTATACACACACACATGTGTATTTATACACATGCGTGTATCTATTTATTTAGTGAAATGGAAAGTATATGCCATAATAAAATGTGTTAGTTTGTGAAGGCATAAAATGTTTGTGATGTATCCAGACATTGCTTGAAAAAAACAAGTGGTTGAGTAAAATAACTTCCTGAGATAGTGGTTTCAGTTAGGTATTTTTGTATTTCCTGCTGTTATGGTCCATGTTGGAACAACCAGAGTGCCTCATGACACATGTTGGGTGAAGATGAGATCTTCTCTTTAGTATGAGTATAGAATGGATCTGATATTTATCCTACTAATACTTTTAGACGGGTTCCCAACCTAATGGCCTGCAGACTGGACCCAGCCCCTGATGCTATCCCATCCAGCCTGTTGCTGCCTCCACCACACCCAGAAGTGAAAGCGGGTGCATTTACATTATCCATAAAACGTGATCATGGCTGTCGTAAACACGGAAGTGGGCGCATTTACGACAGCTGTAAATGCATCTGCTTCCGCTTCTGTGGGACGTGGCCAGCCCTGCTTTTAGATTTCTCCTCACTAATGGATCAGCTGCCTCCTAATTACATATCTGTGTATGTTTGAATTGTTGTTGTTTTTTTTAAATGGGATGCTAACTAATTAGGATTGGGAACAAAAAGCATGATCTGGGATTGTTCCCACTGTGTATGATACTTCAGGAGGTTGAATGCAGGCCAGAAAAATATTAAACTGGTTAAATGGGGTGAGATTATGTATATGACTTGGTTCTGACTGCTTTCTGCAGCTCACAGAGATGTGGAGTTTTACACTGACTGCAAAACCAACATTCTTGTGAAAGTGCTCCAGCGCCCATGTGGGACTAACTAGTTTCTCAGTGAAGTCTAGCAAATGGTGAGGATGTATGCAAATAAGTAGAGGCCAAGTTCAATTATCATTTCTTATTCTGCTGAGGGAAACTGGGCTACTCATTTCTTAACAGAGAAGTTGCAAAGGCACTGCCCTCATTCACTATGTTTCAGTACTGTTTTCCTTTTAAGGTAAAAAGGACCAACTATAATATTTTTTTTGCCATAGGGACTAGAAAATAAGTACTATCCTGTGTAAATAGGGACAACTGAGTGTATAAATTTTTTCAGCTTTCTTAGCTGCAGTCCAACTGAAATTATAAACGTATCTGTGATGGCTGCAAGCTAGTTCAAGATTCAGCTGATAGTATACCATTGTTGCAATGAGACGCGGTAGGCGGCCGTGTGGCAAAGTCCAGCCACGACCAGAGTCGGGAGCAAGTATTTATTTCCTGTCTAGGGGTGAAGATGCTAAAATAATCTAAGATAATCGCGCCATCCCCTGTACAGGAGGCTTGCGTATGTGGCATTTTCCAGTGGTGTGGCTACAACGGTGGCTCTGGAAGCTACCCCAAGGTTAATGGACAACCCGCACTTAATTGCCTTGGGCTGGCGAAGCCCATTGTTCCTGCCCTAATCTCGGAGCCTATGTGGATTGACCCCGGGCACCTAGCTTTGTCCCTTGTTTGCCCCTGTCTGCTTGCCTAACTCTATTTGCCCCCAGCCTGAGCCATGGTTTATACCTAACCTGCCCGCTTATCTCCCAATTTCCTCTCCAGCTGAGCACAGCCCCAACTAATTTGGGGACAGGCATGCGGGTCTGTGGATACCGGGCGCACCCGGTTTAATATCCAATTAATGCGAGCAACCCACATACCATGAATGTGCACACAGAGAAACTCACCCTTTACTATTATTTTGATCAGAACCCAGAATGCTATTTTCTAAATGCAATGTGTTATTCATTATTCACTATATCTAACTTTATGATTAGGTAACACACTACCATTTTATTTTTTAAAAAAATTCCCTCCCAAGTACAAAATAATCCCTCTCAAACGATCCCTAAAAACACTTTAGGAATAAAAGTACACATTGTTCATCAGACATAAAATGTAATTACATGCCAGTCACTATGTTATTTTGTGGAAATTGCCCTTCTCATTGTTCTCAAGAGTAATGTGTTACAGGTGGCATGGTTCCTAGTAATGGATTAGACTAAAAAGCTTTGGTTCCAGGCTGTGGCTTTAATTGTCAGGACCACTTTTCCCCAAGTGAGATATGTAGATATCAGGGTGTGTGTGTGTGTGTGTGTGTGTGTGTAAAAATGAGCTTTTAAATATGGTGGGTAGGTTTTCTTATACTGAAGTTTTGTTTTGATGCACAGAATCTAGAATCATAATGATGTTTGCCATTGTTTAATACTAGAATTGTTGTAATTCTCCTGCCTGGTTTCAATTAAATTGAAAAGTTGAACTTTTCCTTCCACAAAGTGAGATTTTAGCTCCTATAGTGACCCCTGCTGAGTAATATATTGGTGCAGACTAATGTTAATCAACAACAACAGTGATTCTGGTAATTTAAGGACTTAAAAAAATCTACTGTAGAATATGGCTTTTTCAGACAGTAATGTGCAAAAGGTTATGGCATAATACATGTGTCTTTAAGATACCACAACACTCTGTGTTGTTTTTGCTATGGCAAACTAATATCACTGTACTCTCCCTGGTCTGGAACAGGTGTTTTCTGATGTTCTCTGATATTAAAATTGTATGAAGACTACCTTATTATGCCTTCTCAAAGTATCAATGCAACAGAACAACATTTAATGTATTTAAATCAGTGTCTTCAAAACATCCAGGTGATATCTGTGTATGCATTAATTTTTCTTATCTTGGGCAAACTGTACAGTCCCAGGATGCCCTCTAGATCAGGGATCCTCAACCTGCAGCCCACAGCACCATTTCATGTGGCCCACCACCACCTCCACCACACCAGGTGCCATGTGGTGTAGGAAGGGTAAAATGGCTGTCCAGCCCCTGAAGCTGTCTGAGGGAGCATGACCTGGATCCCAGCTTAAAAAGGTTGAGAATTCCTGCTCTAGATGAATGAAAAATCTGATTACTCTGTACCTAGAAGACCCTGGAAAAGATTGCTATAACTCAGAATCAAATTGACAGTGTGTAATTAGTCCATGGATTACACGTTATAATAGATGGCTCAGAGCTTGTAACAGATTGTAGGCTTTCTTTTTTCATTAGGAATTATAAACTAAAAAGTGTGTTTTTATTCTGCTCTTAACCAAGGCAAGTGATGCCTGCTACAAGAGGTCATCATGGCAGGTAGCTGTGACTGCCTATCTTGAGGTACAAGGAAGTTTGGCTTCTGAACAGCATACAGTGATGGCCAACCCACCATTGTACGATTTCCCCCATAGAAATGCATTGCATCATATAATGATTTTAGTTGTTATATGGGGCATAATGTTTTTTTCAAATCCTCGTCGTTGTATGATTTAATCGCTGTAAGAGGCATTCGTTATACGGGATTCTACTGTATTTGTTGAGTTTCATGTCAGGAAAACCATAATGCTGATACTGTACCACCTACATGAGACACCATGTATGGCGGCCACCACTAAATCTGGCTCTATGTCTATATTTAAGTATGACTTAAATCAGTAGTCACTACCTCTCTGTAAACCTATGCACTGTAATCTGCTGCTTTTCACTTTTACCTCATTTCACATTTAATGTGAAATACTGCTGAAATACAAGTTTTAGAAGTATAACTTGTGAGAGATCTCATTCTGTTAAACACTTTATAGAGTATTTTCTTTTAAACAGGCTGTCAGGAGTGCATTGTGACTGAACAAATAATATGTGTTAATAAGGGCTAAAGAGTTGATGAGGCATCTTTCCATAATGTGCTAATAAGTATGAGACTACCACCTTCCACACTGAAGTGAACACTGAAGCAAGTGTGGCCTTCCATCTTAATATGAATTTTGTGTTTTTGTTTTCCTGTTAATAGAAGCAGCATCAATCCTCCATTAGGTGAAATATTTAAACTTTTCTGCCCACAATATCAGTATGTTTCAGCCAGCCAAGTCTACATCCATAAAGGTAAAAGTCACCCTTGCCCAATAGCCCGTAATATCCGACTCTAGGGTGTGGTCAGTAGTGGGCATCAACAGGTTCACACCAGTTCACCAGAACCGGTAGCAGAAATTCTGGCTGGCCCCACCCATCCAAGTTTTGAAATAAAGTAGTCCTAATTCAGGTACAACACAGGGCTTTTCCCCTGACCACGTCCTCCATACCATGCCCACAGTGTGGTAGTAAATTTTTTTTTTGAGCCCACCACTGGTTAAGATGCTGAACTCAACAACTGGAAGGTTGTCAGGTCAGCATTTTGAGACCAGAGTGCTGCACAATGGAGTGAGCTCCCATCGTCTGTCCCAACCAAACAGTCTGAAAGCAAGAAATTGCAAGTAAACAAATAGATACCACTTTGGCGGGAAAGGTAACAGTGTTCCGTGTGCTCCAGTTTCTAGTCATGCCCGCCACAGAACCTCTTGGAATTGAAGTCCAAGAACAGCTGGAGCCCCAAGGTTGGCCACTCCTGGCCTAAAAGAAGCCACAGCCTTGAGTTTGCAAGAGCTGAGAAGTTGTTGAAGACAGAAAATTTTGGAGATATCTCACATATAATGTGGTCATAGGTTGATGTGGACTGTAACAACAAATATGTAACATAATAATTAGGTTATAATTATTTCTAATGTAACATTATAATTAGGTTATAATTATTTCTAGTTGACAAGATATGCACATTTTTGTAAATGTTGAATTATCAGCAAAATTCATTCAAACTGGACCAAGTGCAAAGGTCTACAGAATGACCATAGCAACTGTGGCTAATATATTAACCTAAATTCACTTTAACTGCAATTAACCCATTTTCTTTCCCACAAGATTTCCCAGATACATGCCTGTGCTTCAGTAAACAAATATGCAAATTAAACACATATTTAAGGTAACAGATTTGTTAGTCATTTAGAAACAAATCAATAAAAATGCTAGTCTGATAGAAAAATGTAACAGTATTGAAGAAACTGCCTGCTTAAGATCAATTTTTCACTCCTTTTGGGGAAAATATAAGACAATTGAAATAGACATACTGTACCTTGTTCAAGTAAAACAATATGTATTATTTCACTGTAAGGGGAAGAATTCTGGTCTGGCCAGGTTATCCTGCTGTTAAAAGAAAAGACCATACTGCCAATGACTCAATGCCAATTGACAGGAGGTGGTTAACTAACCTGACAACCCAGAAGACTAATGGCTTTGGGTATTGAAGTCCACAGGGAAGGGTGATGGTTCCTAAATTGATTAAATTCCACTTGAATCCATCCTGATGGAGGGCAGCAACTTCAATACTGGCCTGAGGCTGATGAGGACTTTGCGAGCCAAAAGGGCTCAGGACCAGAAAGTGACTCAAGGAACTGGATCAGTGGTGCGGGGCTCATGCTGTGATGCAGAAGGCAAAATGAAAGACCACTACATTATATTGCTCCCAAGATAATCTTCATGACTGATCGCCATGATGATCACCAATACAGTGGAACTCTGGATAAGGACAAATCCGCATAACGATGCGTTGTTATGCACCACGTGATGTCCTGCATAACGACACAAAAACGCCCAAAAACGTTGTTATGCGGGGTATTTGGTATCGATGCACCGGATAATGACACTTTTTTGTTGTTATCCCGGGCGTCTCCCATAGGAACCGCATAACGACAAAAACCGGACAACACGCCTCGTGGAACCAAGTTTTGACCTTATCCGGGGTTCCACTGTATTTGGAATCAGATACAGCAAAAGAATGGGGAAGAATCCATTGGTGGCTGATGGGTGGTACAGAAAAAAACCAAGGAGAATCAGGAGAGGGCAATCTCTAGTTTCGACTACAAGCCGCACCCAACCCAATCTGGACAGCTAAAAAAACACTCTGGGGCCATTTTTTAGATAGCTGGGAGGATGGAATAAAGTTGGTGGGTCACAACTGAATAATGGATTTCACCCAGTTTTCTCCAAATTTACTCACATTTTATTGGAGTAAATGGTGCACACAAATGTTTGGTGGGAATGAATTTCTCCAAGCGGAGTAGCTCAGTTGGAAGTTGTGCAGGCTAGGAGACCTCCTTCCTGGTATCAACTGTTTGCTGTTCAGGGAAAGTCTGGATCCACATTCTGCTCCTGTGAGCTGAAACAGCCCTATGCTTTTCAGTGCATGGGAAGGAATGTGATAGGTGACCCATGCCTGAAGTCCAAAGTGCTCAACTGTGAATTAGAAGGGAACCTACAACTTCTGTACTCAGACTGTATGTTAGACACAATTTTTGCTGAGGCGATACACTGCAAATTAAGAATGTTACACCAGTCAAACGTTTTTTTGGAAGTAATGTATATTGTTGTTTTCTTGAAGCTGGTTGAAAACTAGATGCTTAGCTCTGAATAATGCTGGAAGTTTCAAACAATATAGGGGCTGAACAGTGATCCAATGAACACTAGAGTAACAACCGTTCCAAGTAGAAAAGCAGTCTTCACAACTCCAAATGAAATTATTTATTAGTAGTTCAAAATAAATGTTCATTAATCCGCCCGATAGCACAGAAGAGTAAGCGCAATTGAGGCTTGGGACGTGAAAAATTAATCTTTACTTAATATTACAGAACCCTGATGAAAAATTGATTTGAAAAGCCAATAATATATCGCGGAATGGCTTTGGATTAATGAACATTTATTTTGAACTACTAATAAATAATTTTGTTTGGAGTTGTGAAGACTGCTTTTCTACTTGGAACGGTTGTTACTCTAGTTTAATGCTGGAAGTTTAACACAACATCAGCCACGAGGAAGTTTTCAGGGGAGGATTTTACGGCGTAAAGGCAGATTACAGATCGAGTGAATATGTGTATATGTAATTCAAGCTATACAATTTCACTCTTATCTATGCTTCTTAAAAAAAAACTTTTTATTGGTATCAGATAGGTCTCACTGTGGTAAGAATTATGTAACTCTAATTTACACCATTATTGTATTATTCTCCTTTACATTTCTATGAATCAGGCATGGTACATCCAAATGGAGCAAGATAAAGATTATATTGAGGGATAAATTTAGCCAAGACAAATGTATTTAAAAGTTGCTTTGTAAGACACCTTAGATCAGTGATGGTGAACCTTTTAGAGACCGAGTGCCCAAACTGCAACCCAAAACCCATTCTGTGCTGGGAGAAGTGCTCCCATTGGGCTGCTGGCAGAGGGGCAGGGCAGACTGTGCTGCGGTGATGGCAGATGTGCCCACAGAGAGGGCTCTGAGTGCTCCCTCTGGTAAGCATGCCATAGGTTTGCCACCACTGCCTTATGCCAATATCAAAGGCACAAGCAGAGTTTAAGGATAAGTGTGTAAAATTGTAAAAAAGGCTACTATTGAGATAAGAGGATTTTCTATAAAATGAATAGCTTCCTTAGACATCTTTCATCCCATAAAAAATGACAACGAAAATAAACTATAATGTAAGGTTTATGTACAACAATATAAGGTTTATCTGGCATATTTACAGGTTTTGTTAAAGCAATATTTTACAACTTTTTTTCAGAATAACCACTACTTAAATTACAGTTATGCTAGTGAAAGAAGACAGAAGTATCACAATAGCGCAAAACCCTCCACAAATATGTATTCAGTCAATGCAAACCTATTATTGGCAACTCTATAAAATAAAGTGTGCAACTTGTTAATATGTCTTTATTGAAATAGTTCCTGGTACCTGTAATTTCTTTGTATGAATAAAAAACAGAAAACATGCTTTATACTAGGTAAAATTAGGTCCAATATTGAAGGCTAACACCCCACTCCTCCTGACCACTGTCTACTGTGACCCTGTAGCACAATCCTATGTGTGTCCATAGAAGCAAATTCCATTAAGTGCAATGCTACTTACTAATCCACTGAAAATTATTATTATTATATTTGAACTTATATACCGCTTTCCTTTGTCAATGACAAACTCAATGTAAGGGCCTAGCACTTTGCTGAGACTCAATTAAGCTCAGGGAGTTCAAGTGGCCATCTTTAGCTATCTTTTCTCTAGGGAACAGACTTTATCCCTATTTACAGATATTATTTATTTTGAATAATCCCCACCAGGTAGTCATATCTGGGATTCACTATTTCCAGAAGACAGGCCAACCCCCATGAAAATGGTATGGCAATGCCATGTCATGGTGGCCTTGTTTCCACATCAAAACCAAACCAGATGGGGCTGAATGCTTTGCCAACTGATGCTCAATAAAGAAATGTTAATGTTACAGAGCTGATTGAATGATAGTTCTGCATGGGAACACCCCTCCCATGAACAATTATTTCTTTTAAAAGGATTAAAGTCAACGCTTGGTTCCAATGCAAATAACTAGCTCTAAGCAAGATACTTTGATATGATCACAAAACATACTCATGGTTTGTGTGATTATAATATTACTGTATGTACAGAATTGCAAACAGCTCCCTCGTCTCCTTTCCCGCCCTTCCGTTTTTTTGCAAAGGACACCAACAGCTCTGGCCCACCCATGCCTCCTGTGTTTTGGAGGCCGCAACAGGAAGGCACAAGAGGTTTGGCAGAGGCCTGCGACAGCCTTGATGGAAAGTGGCACAGGACTAGCACTGCAGCTTGCGGATGCTGCGTGAGAACCGCTTGAAGGCCCGCTGACCCTTCTGCCATCGCTTGACGGAGGTGATCACCAGCTCTCCGGCCAGCCTCTGTCCCATCACTAAGTAGGGCGCGTTGATGTCATTCATCTCGTCACAGGTACACTGCAGGCCCCCTTTGAGCCAGAGGACCGTTTTCTTCAGATCTCTTTCTGTCACCCCATTGAGCTTGTAGATAGTTTTGCTTTTGGTTTCCGGAGTGATCTTGGTGTCCCCATTGATGTAGGTGATCTCCTTCACTTTTATCTTCAGGGCTAATAGGAATAATGGGAGAGGGTGGGTGGAGCACAATGGCAGAAAAATAGAGAAAGAAAGAGGTTTTTTCCCATTAGTCCACATAAAGGAAACCTGCAGAGAGAAGACCTCTATTGCTAATTAAACTGTCAGGGGCTGACAGAATAGACAGCAGGTGGCTTCTCTTTCTAAAACCATGAAGGGCATGCAAGTCACTTCAGTTTGAATCAACCTTTGGGTGTGTTTCTTTTTTGAAGGAGGGGAAAAAAAGAGGGGGAGGGAATCTTTTCTAAATGGACTCCTCCAACTGTTCTGTCAGTGGCAAAACCAGAAAGGGCCGGATTTAAACCCTAATTATGCGTCAGCGTCTAAACTTCACATGGCACAATTCTCACTGGAGTTGCAGAAGAGGAAGAAGCAGATCCATTTTTGCCTAAGCAACACGATCCCTGCTGCTACTGCAAATGCCAGATATAATTTACGAGGTTAGAAGGATTAGTTAGGTAAACCTGTACGAAGCCACTGCTGCTTGCGTATTATATTTGAAAGAACGGGCACACAAAAGTGAACATTGGAATAACAGCTGCATCTGATTTAGTATGATAATGGGAGAGGGGGGTCACACAAGTCTTGAAAATTTCATCTCAATATGTCATGGTGGATATGCCTAATGAAAGTTGTGACTACTTTTAAGGGTAAGGTTAAAGGTAAAGGTTTCCCTTGCTCGAAAGCCAGTCATATCCGACTCTAGGGTTCAGTGCTCATCTGTTTCAAAGCCGAAGAGCCAGCGCTGTCTGCTTCTGAAGACGTTTCCGTGGTCATGTGGCACGCATGACTAGACACCGGGGCGCACGGAATGCTGTTACCTTCCCACCAAAGTGGTCCCTATTTATCTCACTTGCAATTTCTTGTTTTCGAACTGCTAGGTTGGAAGAAGCTGGGACAAAGCCGGGAGCTCATTCCGTCCTGTAGTACTCGGGAATCGAACTGCTAACCTTCCGCCTCCCAGTCAGCGTCTTAGCCACTTGAGCCACTGCAGTCCCACTTTTAAGGGTTGCTGCCCATTATCCTTGCAATTCATTGCTGATTTTTTTTATAAAAAAAACTAACACTCATAAATTCTACTGCAAGTTTTTTTTACTACTACGATAACATGTGTTTATAATAATAAACTTCATCTCTATGCCAATTGTTTCCTCACATTCTATGTTCCTGGTTGAAGAGGGCTTTTTGGTCACTTGAGACCTAGAAATATCTGTGCTTTGCATTAAAACCTGAGCAGCTCACCTCTGTAAAGTAATCCCCAATCCACCTCATCTGAAAGAGGTAGAGAAAATGTGGGTCTCTTTTCAGAAGACACTTTTCTTAAAGGGTGGGTTGATATATATATATATATATATATATATATATATATATATATATATATATATATATATATATATATATATATATATATATATATATATATATATATATTTGGGGGGGGGGTTGCCTCACCATTGGAATGCGAAGGCTCTGCCATGACTTTTGTAGACTTTGTTGCGGTTTGCTATAGATTAACGTAAAGTCCATAGATCACGTTGTATGTCAAAATACAAGCCAGAATAAAAATATACCACAGCCCCCGCCTCCTGCATCTCCTCAGTTTTTCCCCTCACCAGAAGATGTCAGGAAAAATCCCTGTCTTATTCGGTTCCCAGCAGGATGGGTGCTCACCCCTCCCTCCCTCCACCATGAGAAGATGAGAACTGGGAAGGATAAAACCCTCTGCTCTCAGAGTCACAGCAGGACAGGAGGGCCCTTTCATCCATGTAAAGAGGGGCAGAAGGGAAACAGAATGGAGCCAAGGTCCTCAGCACTGCCTCGGAGTCTGGATTTACTTTGTCTATTTTCACCGTCATCCATTAATGGGCACAGAAGGGGGCCCATGATCAGCAGTCAAGACCTTAAATGTGTCAGTCATAACAATGTTCAACATTTGATATTGCTTTAGTATTTCTAGTGGAGAATTTCATTGGATCAGTAAAGAATCAGCCAAATGATAAGATGAGTGGGGAAATATTCCAGATAGGCAGGAAATAAATAAATAAATAAATAAATAAATATTACGTTTCTTGCATAGGTTTAACATCTTAACTGTAGAAATAAGTTTACTGTTTATTTTAGAAAACATAAGATTTAATTATAGCGTATAAATCATACTTATCAACCAGGGGTTCCCAATCTACGGCCCATGGGCTGGACCCGGCCTGCGGTGCCATTCAATTCAGCCCATCACCAACACACCCAGAAGTGGATGCTTTTACGTTATCAATAAAATGCACCATGCGTAAATGCGCCCACGGCTGTCATAAAGGTGGAAGTGGGCGCATTTACAACAGCCGTAAATGTGCCTACTTTAGCTTCTGGGAGGCATGGTTGGGCCCGCTCAGCTGTCTGGAGGGCATGGTCAGGCCTGTGGCATAAAAAGGTTGGTCAGGCCTGTGGCATAATATGAACATTAGCTAAATCTTGAATTGCATCATATCTGGAAATGACCAAGACCTGAAAACCAATGGAAGGCACCTTAGATGGAACTGTTGGGGTGTGCAGACCAGAAGATCATGAGAACTCAACCAGTCTTTGACTGCCAGTGAAGGGACCAGTGAAGGATACATTTTAAGAGTCAAATCAGACCAGGGTTGGCCAACCTTGGTGCTCCAGCTGTTCTTGGACTTCATTTCCCAAAAGCCCAAGTCAGCACACCTGCTGATCAGGGCTTCCGGGAATTGAAGTCCAAGAATAGCTGGAGCACCAAGGTTGGCCAACCCTGTCAATTATGTACCTGCATTTTAAATTACAGCATGTTCTTTACACTTACCAAAGTCATTTTTGCAAAGGTTCTCCACTATTTCGTTGTCATCCTCGTTCTTGCTCTTGCAGGCATCACAGACTTTTGGTACTGGAAGAAAAGTATTTTAAAAGAAAACCTTTAGTAGGAATGTCCAAAAGAGAACAGCAGGTGGCGTTTGAGAACAAAGTATGTTTTCTTTTCTTCTGTGTGAAGGGTCCTCTAATCACATTTTACTCTTGAATCAAGCTCACATAGTTTAACTCTACCTTCAACATCTTCATAAAATCTACAGTAGAATGGATAGTATATTTAGAGCAAGTGAGGAGGGTAAATGTATTGCATAATACAAAGAAATAAAATAAGAGGGTCATGCTAAATATGTATCATAACAAATCCAATCAGAACTCTCAATGGGATATTGAAAAAGCAAATGTCTGTGAATTCTCAGAGGGAGATTAAAACACAGCCCTGTGAGTCCCCTTACTCTAGAGCAATGTTGGCGAACCTTTTAGAGACTGAGTGCCCAAACTGCAATCCAAAGCCCACTTATTTAATGCAAAGTGGCAACACAGCAGCGGAGAAGGAAATGCTCCCATTAGGCTGCTGGGTAGAGGGGCAGGGCGAACTCGGTGCTGGGGGGAGGGAGAAGCGCTCCCATTGGGCTGCTGGGCAGAGCAAACTCTGTGCTGGGGTGACTGCACAGGTGCCCACAGAGAGGGCTCCAAGTGCCGCCTCTGGCACACGTTCCATAGGTTCGCCACCACTGCTCTAGAGAACAGAGAAGGGGGAATGATGGAAAGGAGACTAACAATACAATATACAATGTTTCCATGATTAGTTTAGTTCAGGAAACCTTCCATTTATTTATTTAAAACTTGAGGAAGGGAGTCACACTCCTGTAACCTAATTTCCTTTCCAAATATTAAATTGATATTAGTTTGAAAAAGTTTATTGCAGGGGAAAAGCCATGAATTTTACATTCTTTTGCATTTTCTCTGTCATCTATGCATACCTGTCAATCTTCCCGATTTGGCCGGGATTACCCCATAAATTGACGTTGATTGACGTCATAACCCGGCCCCCGCTGCCAAAACCCCGTAATTTGGCAGCGGGGGAAATGCTTTCCGCACATGCGCGGAAGGGTTTTACCCCTTCCACACATGCGCGGAAGAGCTACGTCGCTTGCGTAAGGGCTGCGCAAGCGGCGTAGCGCTTCCGCGCATGCGTGGAAGGGGTAAAACCTTTCCATGCATGCATGGAACGCGACCTGCGCACAAGCGATGTGCGCAGGTCCCGTTTTTCCGGAGCCGCAGGTTGACAGGTATGCATCTATGCATTTATTTCATTTGCAATAACATGTTTCTTCCTTTCTCACAACACTCCCTATTCTTATCTGCAGGAGGAAGCAAACCTCACTAATTTCTGTAGCTCTTACTCCAAACATTTTTTGAACAATGCCTTCACAATGGTTGAGACAATGCTAACCAATTTATATGGGTAATTAAGGTAGGTAGAAGCTGAGCAGCTGGAAGCAAGATATCCACCACTGAAATATTAGATAAGTTTCGACTCATAAAGTTGAGCAATTACTCACAAAATTCAACAATTACTGTACAATTTACAATCCTGCACATGTCTCTTTAAAAGTAAGGTCCACAAAGTTGAAACACTACTTTGCTCCCATATCTCATGCCTACTTTGACGCAAATTCCCCTGCGTGAGTGGCACTTACTTTCAAAAAAGCACACACAGTGCTGTCCACCTAGGTAAGGGATGGTTAACTTTGGCACTCCAGCTGTTCTTGGACATCAATTCCCAGAAGCCCAACTCTCTGTGAATCCACATGAATGGGTTTACTGTGCATACAAACAGTAAACCCATTCGTGTTGATTCACAGAGACTTGGGCTTCTGGGAATTGAAGTCCAAAAACACCTGGAGTGCCAAGGTTCACCATCACTGTCCTAGGTTCATCAGATCTGACTCTGCAGTTCCAAACAGATTACTAAGAGATTTTCCTCTGAATAAGCATGTTTAGGAATGCCCCACTAAGTACACACACTAAAATCATAACAGTGTAAACCCATTCGACAGAGAGTAAGCTCCACTCAATCTTAAGGCTTTTATGGTAAATCTCGATAAAGCATAGTGTTGCAGAACAGTACCAAGTACCCTGGAGTACTGTAACGTCTCAGTTTGAACATGCTTTTTACAACACTCAGGACTGCTCGAAACTTTTCAAATTGTATGTGAGCTAAAGCATGGCTCTTTAAAATAGAGTCTGGAGGCAAAAAAAAAGTCACTCATTCTTTGGTAATATGTTGTTCTGAAGATATGAGCCACGTGGTTAGGGTCTGTAACCCTATAATACCTACTGTGTGCTAATGTTCTGCAGCAATTTCTTTCCTATTGTGTTTTATGTGGCTCTGGTTCTCCCAGTGAAATGAATCAAAGAGTAATTCCCCCTCTCCTCTATGGGGTTTGGTTATTTTTTTAGTTTTTCCTTTAAAAGAAGAGAAAGGTAAGCTGTTCAGTCCTCAGCCTGCCTATGCGGTGTGTTCTAATTCATTGGGAGACAGTGTGCCCTGGCTCACGTTGTGAGTGGAAACATGCACAACTGAACACACTACAATGGGTGCTTGAATAATGGTGCAGAAGGTCTGGATGTTCAAATGCAGCTCCTAGGCACATTTACTTTGGTGTAATCCCGCTGAAATCAACGGGGCTTATTTCCAATTAAACATCCAAAGGATCACTCAGATGTTTGACGGGTTCCATAATGGTTTCCAGAGCCCTCCTGTGTATGTTTATTCGTTCACAAATCCCACCGCGTTGCGTGGGGTTTACTCTCCAGTAAGTGTGTTTTGCATTACTGTACAACCTACAGCTGTATTTCCACGGGAACGGAATACAAGGGACACTGTGGGATGCCCCTTCCAGGGAAATATGCCGAGGGGGCAAAAGACACACAGTGGCACCTTTCATGCCTACTGCAAGACCTGCTGAATGCGGGGTGGGGGTGGGGGAGACGGGGGGGGGGGGGAACGACTATGAACTAGGGGAAAACTGAGATTAAAAGAGGGGATTCTCTGCAGGCTGAGTACCTCTAATTGTCAATAGCAGTAACACTTAGATACGGCTCCCTAGCACTTAGTGCACTCGTTGGGTAGTTGACAAGTTAATTAGCATTTTGTCCCCAACATGCTGGGTACTCAAAGCAGCTTTTTATGGAATTGGCCACTAGCTTCCTGGGCAAGTTTGCCTCCTCCCTCGGTAATCGCATTATCTTAGCAATTAGACTTTATATACCACCCCATAGTGCTTAGCGCACTCTCTGGGCAGTTCACCATGTAAACCTGGATCAAGATATTAACATACACAAAAGTAGAGTTTTTAAAGCTACTACTTCGTTGGGCAATGCTAGGAAACATTATGAAAACATATAGATCTTTAGAGTAGCAATTACTATACCGGACTGCAGTGGCTCAAGTGGCTAAGACACTGACAGGATGGCAGGAGGTCAGCGGTTCAATTCCAGAGTACTGCAGGACGGAATGAGCTCCCGTCTTTGTCCCAGCTCCTGCCAACCTAGCAGTTCGAAAGCAAGACATTGCAAGTAGATAAATAGGGACTTCGGTGGGAAGGTAAACAGCGTTCCGCGCGCTCCGGTGTCTAGTCACGCCTGCCATGTGGTAAAGCTTTCCCTTGCTCGAAAGCCAGTCGTACCCGACTCTAGGGTTCAGTGCTCATCTCTGATTCAAAGCCGAAGAGTCAGCGCCGTCTGCTTCTGCAGACAGACCACGGAAACGTCTGCAGAAGCAGACAGCGCTGACTCTTCGGCTTTGAATCAGAGATGAGCACTGAACCCTAGAGTCGGGTACGACTGGCTTTCGAGCAAGGGAAAGCTTTACCTTACCACCCCATAGTGTTTAGTGCAGTCTATGGGCTGTTCACAAGTTCATTAGTAATTAGATGTTATATACCGCCCCATAGTGCTTCGTGCACTCTCTGGGTGGTTCGCCAGGATCAAGATAAATTAGTATTATGTTGATGTGACCGGCCTTGGGAAGATGAAAGGCTGGCTCAACCTTTATGTCCCGCCCCATCAGGATCGAACGCACAAGGTTTTGGCTGCAGTGCGCCAGGAGGTCTCTGATCTGGGACCTTAAGTTAACTCTGGGCTGGGCTTATTACCCAGCTCCTGATTTGTGTGGCTAGGTGTGCGCAAAAGAGGCGCAAGTCGGTGGGCGCACCCCTGGCTGCCGGCTTACCTTCCCGGGGGGTGGTGGGGAGGATGTGGTCGCTGGTGCTGCTGCTGGCCGGCGGGATGCAGAGGTCGTTGTCCGGGGGGAAGCGGCCGCAGTCCAGCATGTCCGGCCAGGGGAAGCCGAAGGCGGACATGACCGGGGCGCAGCTGTCCTTCACCTGCTGGCACAGCGAGTGGCACGGCTGGATGGTCTCGTCCAGGTCGTCGATGCAGACGGGCGCGAAGAGCGAGCAGAGGAACTTGCGCGTGTCCGGGTGGCACTGCTTCTGCACCAGCGGGATCCATGCGCCCGCCTGCTCCAGCACCTCCTGCAGGCTCTCGTGGCCCAGGAGGTTGGGCAGACGCATGTTGGGGTACTCGATGCCCCGGCACAGCAGCAGCGACGCCGGGATGGGCTTGCAGTTGGAGCGCTTGTACGACGAGGAGAACTCCGGCTGCCCGAAGAGGAAGAGACCCCGGGGCGAGACCAGGCACGGCGCCGCCGCCAGGAAGAGCAGGCACGGGGCCAGCAGGCGCCGACCGGAGGGCATCGTCGCGCACCGACGGGAACGGGGCGCCGGCCCGGTGCGAGCAAACTAGGCTGCAAGGAAGGCGAGGCGAGCCAGGCGGGCAGGCGAGGATGGAGAGCGGCCGCGAGGCTGAGCCGCCCGCCGGCTACATGCGCGCGCAACACCCCCCTTTCCCCGCACCGCCGCCGCTCGCGGCCACCACTGACTGCCCAGAAAAGACTCCACTGGGCGCTCTCTCTCCCAGGCGCTCGAGCGCAGTATCTTGTATGCAAATCGATCGGAGGCGGGGAGTGGGGAGTGGGCGGGGCAACCTGGCCAGACGCCGAGCGGGATTGGTCGTTCCTGCCGAGTGTGTGCGCGTGGGGGCGTTCCTTTCAGTTGAGCGCGCGCGCTCTATCTCTCTCTCTCTCTCGCCTCCTTTCTGTCTCCCCGGATTGTTCTTTATCTTTTCTTTTTGGTTTCGCTGTCGCGGGTTCGAGCCTGAGCGATGGACGCTGCCCTCCTGACCGGTGCCTTGGGCGGGAGAGAGCTGCAGACGTTAGTAATAATTTAATTTAATTTAATTTAATTTAATTTAATTTAATTTAATTTAATTTAATAGGTTTATATACCGCCCTATCCAATGGACTCTGGGCGCTGTACACAAGTTAAAACCAATATAAAAACTTTTAAACCCTTAAAAACAAAACAACATTACACCCCGCTGTGCCATTTACTATCTAAAAACAAATATAAAATCTACAAAACCTTAACAACAACATCATCATCATCATTAATAATAATAATAATAATAATAATAATAATAATAATAATAATAATAATAATAATAATAATAATTTAATTTAATTTAATTTAATTTAATTTAATTTAATTTAATTTAATTTAATAGATTTATATACTGCCCTATCCAAAAGTATCTGGGTGGTGTACACCAGTAAAAACCAATATACAGGTAAAACAATTTTACAGCCGTGACATCTAAAAACAAATATAAAATCTACAAAAACCTTTAAAAATTACAGGAGGGGGAGCCTCAGATGAGCCAAAAAGGGGAACTTGTTGACAATCCCGTCCCCCAGACCCATTAATAATAATAATAATAATAATAATAATAATAATAATAATAATAATAATAATAATAATAATAATAATAATAATAATAATAATAATAATAATAATAATAATAATAATAATAATAATAATAATAATAATAATAATAATAATAGCGATTAGATTTCTGTACCGCCCGTAGGGACTGCTGGGGCTTAGTGGTTAAGGCGCTGAATTTGCATGTCAACAGTTCGACACCCCCGACAGTGCTGCATGACGGAGTGAGCCTCCATCGTCTGCCCCAGCTCTTGCCAACCTAGCAGTTCAAAAGCAAGAAATTGCAAGTAGGAAAAAAAAAGAAATAGGTACCACTTCGGTGGGAAGGTAAACAGCAAAAGAAGCCCATCTTGTTGGGACCAGGAGGAGGGCCTTCTCCGTGTCAGCCCCAGCCCTTTGGAACCTCTTGCCACTTGAACTACGCCTCCAGATGGAGCTGCTCCCCTTTAGAAAACAACTGAAAACCTGGCTATTCCAGTGGGCATGGGGCATGGGTGCATCAACTTCCCAGTCCTGCTGGCTTATTTAGCCTATACTGTACTGGCTTGTCCTGATATTTTTTGTTTTTTAATTATGCGGGGAGGGTAGGGTTTTTAGGTGGTTTTAAATTGTTTTTAATGGGCTTTGTTAAATTGTTTTATTGTTGTTTTTGATTATGTTGTGAGCCGCTTTGGGTCGCTCTCGAGTGAGGGAAGCAGGATAGAAATGTATTTAAATAAATAAATTCCATGCGTTCTGGTGTCTAGTCATGCCTGCCACATGACTACAGAAACATCTGCAGACGGCTATAAACGGAGATAAGTCGGAGGTGACTGGTTTTCGAGCAAGGGCGACCTTTACTGACCCATTGCGCTTAGTGCACTCTCTGAGTGGTTCACAAGATAAATTAGCATTTTGCCCCCGACATGCTGGGTACTCATGGGCACTTGTTTGAAGGAAGGATAGAAGGGCAAGTCAACCGGGTCCCCGTCAGGATCGAGGTCACAATGTTTTGGCTGCAGTAGAGCAGTTTAACCACTGTGCCACCAGTGCCCTTTGGGCTCTTTGCAGCCTCTGAGGACTCAGGGAAGGGGGCAAAGGATGGAGAGCTTGGTGAGGTTACTGTGCTTGGCTGCAGCACCAAGAATCCCCCACCATCAGGATTCTGAAAATTATAGTCCCAAACAGTGAGCCCAGGCAAGCCAGTGGATCACCCGATCTGCTCCTAGTTCACAGTGTGGGTCTATAAGTATCCAATAAGGCAGGGGTTCCTAACCTTTACCTGCTGTGGGCCGGACCACGCCCCCGGTCACATGGTTCCTCCCACCGTAAACGCTGCCGTAAAACACATCCACGGCAGTCTGAGGGAGCGTGACCGGGCGCCTGGCTTAAAAAGGTTGAGAACTTCTGATGTAAATGAAGTAAATTTATATCAGTAGCTGTTCTAGATGTATTTCTGATTATTTTAACTTTCTCCCTGGCAAACCTCCTCAAGGAGGTTTTGTCACAAAAGGTAATACAATAGTATAATCCTTTAATATCAGTATTATAAAATATAGATTTTCAAGGAAATATGCCATTAATTTGCTCATTACTGGAAGTATGTAAAGCAGGGGTTCCCAACCTATGGCCCATGGGCCAAATGCGGCCTGCATCACCATTTCATGTTGTCCCCCCCCCCCACTGCCTCCACCACACCCGGAAGTGCCATGTGTGGTTCCTACAGGACGTCCCTAGCGTGCAGGCAGGGCAAAATGGCCATCCGGCCCCCGAAGCTGTCTGAGGGAGCATGACCCGGCCCTCTGCTCGAAAAGGTTGAGAACCCCTGAGGTAAAGGATTTCACTGACGTTGACTCTCATCTTATTGGAAGCAATAAGGTGATTATGTCAGCAAATTTTAGCATCCAGATTTTTTAAAAAGGAATTAAAAGTGTAATTGCTTACTTTTGAGAAACAGAGAAGCAAATGCTTAAGAATTAAAAGAAGTGTTTGATTTGCCAATATCCTGAAGTGGTTGTTTCATAAACCACTGTACAATATGGCAAATTGACAATGGAATGAGTTGGATCAGACAGGTTCAGTGGAGATGCATATGCCATTTGGATGTGAAGATCACAACAAGTGGCATACCAGACCTTTCCATGACCTTATTTAGTCCAATCCAGCCTGATGCAGTGAGCCTGGTAGACAAGCAATCTGTCACAGACTATTTCTCCTTGAGTGACTCTAAAACAGCCTTCTTTTTTCTTTCTAACTCTTGTCTCTAAGACCCTCTATTCTAAAAGGGCATTAGAGTAGACCTGTAGACCAGCTTTCTCCCCAGTAGATTCTAGTCGTACCCAATTACATACCTGTCAAGCGCAGCTCCGGACAATACGGGACCTGCGCAGAACGGTTCTGCGCAAGTCCATTTTACGCATGCGTAAAAGCCATTTACGCATGCGTACAACAGACATGTGCAGAACGGTTTTGCGCAAGTCCATTCTACGCATGCGTAGAAGGCTTACGCATGCGTACAACAGACCTGCGCAAAACCGTTCTGCGCTGGTCGGTTCTACGCATGCGTAGAAGGGTTCTACGCATCCCCTTCTACACAGAACCCTTCTACGCATGCGTAGAAACTCCTTTCCCCCCGCTGCCAAGATCCGGGATAGTGGCAGCTCCGGGCGAGAAAGGACGAAAATCGGTGCCAAAATACGGGAAATCCCGGCCAATCCGGGATACTTGACAGGTATGCAATTATTCAGTTGCCAATCACAGTAGAACTCTCCTCCTGGATACTATTCAGATATACCAAGCTATCCCATACAAACTTGGTACTGTTAATTACACATACAGTGGAACCTCATACAACAATCGCCCTGTATCGCATAACAATAAGGTTTTGGGGGGAAATGGCATCCCAATTTTCCCTATGGAACAACAAATTTTCAATGGGAAAAACCACTTAGCAAAAAATAATAATATTTGTGCGATGCATCCCATAGGGAAAATCGCTATCCGATGCATGTATTATATAGCGATTGTTTCGTGCAACAACGAGCCCCAAGGAACGGATTAAAATCGTTGTATGAGGTACCATTGTACAATATACATATATACACTTAGGTTTAAAATGGGCAGAATTGGCACACAAGACTTTGACTCAGTGACAAGACAACTGCCTGTTTTCCTGCATTCCTATACCTTTTGCTTGTCTGCACGAGAATTCCTTTCAAACACTATTTGGTTAAAGTGCACCTATGTGTATGTTTTGGGAGAGCAGGTAAAGCACAAACCTAGACACAGTCATAGCTTAGTTTTGGAAGACTCCTTGACAGGGGATGGACTCCATGATCCATAGGATCCTTCCTGTTTTGCAGTTTGATGATGCTGATGCTGATCCACCAGATGCATGGACCAGAGTTTTGGAAAGCCACTGCTCTGGTCCTAGCCCTGAACCTAAGAGTCAGTGACATATTGCTGCTAACTAGTAATGCTACTCTTTGCAACTGCTCTGTTGCGATCCAAATGTCAATTGCATTCATATGTTTTTCAAGTCCTTTTGGGATTGCTCCCAGTGCTCCTATCACTACTGGTATCACTGTTTCCCTTTACTTCAGTTCTCAAATCCAGATATTGCATGATCTTTTCAATCTATTTTTTGTTCCACCTGGCCATCGCCTAGAATTGCCACATCAACCACAGTAATCTATTACTATTACGCTAAATAAAATGTGCAGTTTTATAGTTGTTGAGCTTTGTCAAGACTCAAGACTGTGTTGATTTGCTTTGAAAGACTGACACAGCTTCCTGTTAGCCTTCTCCTATGGGATAAGAATAGGACATCAAAAGGAGGATGAATAAAGTGCATCCAAAGCATACCTGTCAACCACGGCACTGGCCAATCCGGGACCTGCACAGAACGGTTCTGTGCAGGCCGCCTTCTATGCATGCGTAGAAGGGTTTTACGCTTGCATAGCTCCCTTCTACGCATGTGTAGAAGGTGACCTGCGCAGAAGAGCTGTGCAGTACCTCCTTTCCCCTGCTGCCAAATTCCGAGGTTTCGGCAGCGCGGGGCGGGAAATGGCGCAAATCGGCGCCGAAAACTGGGAAATCCCGGCTAATCTGGGAAGGTTGACAGGTATTAACCAAAGGCAAGATAAAAACAAACACACTAAGCGCCAGTTGTGCTGAAATTGGAAAACCTAGCGATCAGGATTCCCAATCAGGTATGGGAAGAGCCCTGGTGTTACAGTGCTAATTACCTGTAAACTGTACTGCTGTTAAAATGTTGTGAGTTCAATCATGACGGGGGTCCAGATTGACTCAGCCTTCCATTCTTCCGAGGTCAGTAAAATGAATAAACAGCAATTTGGCGGGGGGGGGGGAATGCTAATTACTGTACTGTACCTGTAAACCACCCAAAGAGTGCACTAAGTGCTATGGGGTGGTATATAAGTGTAATTGCTATAAGTGTAATTGCTATTACTATTGGACGGAAAGCCATATCCACGAAGGACCTAAATGAGTGGGCCTATTTACATGGCAGGAGTCTCTCTTTGAGTTTTTCTTGCTTGGAAGTTTAAAAATACTGTAATCAGGCCTTTGAATTGGGTTTTGAAAGAATTTAGACATGAAGGTGATACTGTAGTGGACTCATCCATACATAGGCAGCAAAAAAAGTTTCTGTTAGTATTCTTATGAACTGAAAAAGTTTATGAACAATCTTCAAAGGCTGACCTGCATAGTGTTATCCGGCAAACTAGATTACCTTGCGCATTCTAGATGCTTTTGGAAAGGTTAGCTCATTTATTTCGGGATACTTACCTGAAGCCAGAAATGAAAACAGCTGTTAGACAGTTTTCAGTAAGCAAGATGCTAGATCAATCTTATCCTTATTTCAAGTCCATAATTTAAGGGGGTTTTAGGAGAGGAAGATGAAAAGGTCCTTGTTTAGAATTAGATCAAGCCAAGGGTTAAGTTGGGGGCACCTGCCCTTTAACATGTTTGCCCCTTTACAAGGATGCTGAGTAGTTTTGAGATCAAATTACTTCTCCTAGCAAAAAGGAGTTTTTTCCACAACATTTGCTTTATTAGGGTGGTTACAAGTTCATCCCCACCCCCCATCTTCCATGAAATGATGTTAAGAATAGGATTACATTTTGCATAAGGTTCTGGTTTTGTTTTTGAAAACGGGTTGTGTTTCAGCCTTTCTAAACTGAAATGATGTTTCAGAGTTGTCAGTTTTAAAGCAGAGAACACTGATGCGTACCACCTGGATCTGTCTGGAAGGCTATTTTAAAGTCAGCATAGCTTCAGCAGGAAGGCTTGTGAATATTGATAGTTTTCACTGCATGCAGATGAGAACACAGGCTATAGTAATTTGTGGAAATTCTGCAAAGAGAATTATAATGTATACATTATATAAAATAACTAATATAGGATTTACTACTTTCTTCCTTTCTCTCTTCCTAATGACTGTGAGGTAAGTTATGGTAATTTTTCATAATATTTGTAATTATCATTTACAAATAAGACTTAATCTAAGAAAAAAACAGCAATACAGTAAAACCCCGGGTTACGAATGCAGCGGTTTATGATGGCAAATTTAATAAAATTATTGCCCCGGCTTACGATTTATTTTGGTTTACGACCAGGAATTGTGCTATTTTAAACTCAAAAATGGCTGCCACCACTGTTTTAGAGTTTAAAATGGCACCCGCCTTCTCCACCGGAAGTTGCAATTAATCACAACTGCAGAGGTGCCGTCGTTGCTGTTGGCATTTCTGATGCGTACCATCAGAGGTCTGGGGACCTTATCTGCTCGAGCTCCGTGGGCAGTGCTACAGCCGGGAATGTGTGCCTCCCCCAGACACATGCCTGGGGAAGGTGCACGTTTTTGGTTATAGTGCAATCCAGGGAGCTCGGGCAAAGGTTGGAACCGAGTGGATAAGGTCCCCAGACTCTTCCACTGCAGGTAGGGGCGGAAAATGGGCTCCCCCAGTGACCAGACAAACCACTCAGGAAGAAGCAGCGGCGTGGGAAAGGTAGCGAGATCGCTTTGTTGCTTTTTTTTTGGGGGGGGGGAGGTTGGGGATGATTGCATCTGGCATTTTTGGCTATTTCGGGTGGTTTTTGTATATGTATTTTTTGGATAATTTTTGGTCCGGCCAGGACTGTTTCCCCTTTGTGGGAGTGGGAGACGATCATGTCTCACAATTTTTGGATGTTTTGGTAAGTTTTAGTATTTTTATTATTATTATTTTTGGTCTGGTCGGGACCAATTTTTATTTTATTTTTAATGCATTACTATGGGAAAACGTGCTTTGGTTTAAGTTTTTTTGTTTATGATGGAGACTGTTGGAATGGACCTCTGTCGTAACCCGGGGTTTTACTGTATTGCAAAACATCTTTTCTGATCAGTGTTCATCAGTGCATCATTGGCTTTGTGACAATGGATCCCACATAGTGGGTCAGTTATTACTTCCCCTCAATGTCTAATCCTGTGTGGGCAAGATTTTTGTTTCCTCCTGGTATTCTCATGGAAAAAAGAGAGATGTGTTATAAATATATTTTATTCATAGTAGATTATTTTTGTAATACAATATTCAGAATTGCAGAAATAAACTGGATATAAAATCATATGTAAGAATATGTGCACTGACAGACAATCTAAACAATTTGGAACTCTCTCTTCTTTTTATAGTGGGTGGGTGGGTGGGATATGGGTCTTTTAAAGTGGGTAGGATATGGGTTTTTTAAAGTGTTTTTATGTGTTTTTAGAACTTGTTGTAATGCCGTCCTGAGTCGGGTTCTGCCTGAGTGGGCGGCATATATAAATATGACTATTAAATTAAATTAAATTAAAATCACAATTGCTTCTCAGATTGCAACTGCAATTGCTTAAGTATCAAGAGCAGGGTTCCCAGCCTAAGACGCACAGGCCGGATTCGGCCTGCAGCACCATTTCATGTGGGCCCCCCACCCCTCCAAGGGCATTCAAGAAACAAAATGGCCACCCCTTTGAAGCAGTTGGGACCAAATGACCACCCCCATCATGCAGGCAGAGCAAAATAGCTGTCCAGCTCTCAAAGATGACTGAGAGAACGTGACCCAGACCCCGGCTTGAAAAGGTTGGGAACCCCTGATCAAGAATATTGAGCTTTAGGTGTGACAAACACAGACACTAATCATGTCACAGTTTCACATCAGGGCTAGACACAGGAGAACAATCATGTCACATTAACTGGCCAAGAGCATTGGGTGCCAATGCAAATAATGAGTTGACTTCTAAAGCTCTTGAGATAAAGGTACAGTAGTCGAAAGACTATCTGTTTCTGTGTGTGCCTGACTAATCTAAGATCATCAACTGAAGCTTGTCTTTTGATGCCCTCACCAAGCAATGTGTTGCAGGGGCCATTAGGGAAAAGATCATCTCAGTAGTGGGCCCTAATTCTGGACCACTGTCTCTTCTTCAAGTGTGTATTCAATTCTGAATATCGGCTATCATCATGGTGGTCAGCCATGAAGATTGTCCTGGGAACAATATTTTCCTTCTGCATTGCAGTGTGACATGAATGCCTTTGATCCAGTTCCACAAGCCACTTTCTGTTCCTAAGCCCTTTCGGGACTCAAAGTCCTCCTCAGCCCCAGGCCAGTATTGATGAATTTACTGCCCTCCATCAAGATGGATTCAAGTGGGATTTAAACCACTTGGGGACCATCTCCCTTCCCTGTCTCACCTTTGTTAAATTACAGGGTTGTATTTTTTGGGGTGCTGATCTATTAAACTATGTGTTCTTCAAGTTTTTGTGTTGAATTTAATTATTTATCCTGATAAATAATAAAATAATACAACTTATGCAAACTATGCAGAACTATTGTACTATAGCAGGGATTCTCAACCTGCGGCCAATGGGCTGGATGCGGCCCGTGGTGCTATTTCTTGTGGCCCCTCACTTCCTCCACCACACCAGGAAGTGTCATGTGGTGGTGGAGGAAGGGTGAAATGGCCGTCCGGCCCCAGAAGCTGTCTGAGGGAGCATGACCTGGCCCCTGGCTTAAAAAGGTCGAGAACTCCTGTACTATAGTCATTCTTATACCACCATTTTGAAGCAATTCCTGTTAAATCCTTGTATTTTATTTGAAACACATATCCGTTTGGAGATTGTTCTAAAACCTGTTGCAACCTTCTATCTTATGTAAAATAATAATTGTTTATCCTATCTTGAAATATAGTACAATATTCCCATTCCTTGGACATGTTAACTACTTTCCTTACATAGTTGTTATATCCCCCCACCCTTTTGGGGATGATATGAAGAGACAATCAAGTACAAGGTACCAGACAGGGGAGAGAGGGAAAAGGAAAAGGGATTGTGGAAGGAAAGAAGGGATTCCTTCCTTGCCCAGGGATTTCTTCCCAAGCAAGTCCTTCTTGCTCACACTTTCTTCCATGGCTTGATCAGCTCCAACCTTCTTCTGCTGTATGTGTTCACTCCAATAAACAGCCACTGTTTCATGCTTAATTGGGAATGAAACTAATGAGATATTTCTGGTCCCTGGCTGCATTTTCCCATGTATTTAACACACTAGATGCCACAACATCTTTCAGAGTTCTTCATTGCTTGTTCAAAGAAGCTCTGGGAAACTTTGTGATATATGGCAACCCTCTCCCTCCTCCTCTGCCTAGCTTTGTCTTTTAGAGGACTACAAAAACGGATGGAGATTTTTCCTAGTTTCTCTTTTCTGTTCAGAGAAGCCTTTTCTCGTATAATCCCTATAAAGTAGTATACTTTATAACATGCTCAACAAAGAGATTTCCACCTTCCATTAACTTATTGGCCAGGTCCAGAAGAATTTGTAGTTAACAGGAATATAGTTCTGGAGGCCTCTTTACCCTTTGACTCTGTCTACCTTTTCAACTTCTCATTGCCACCAATGGCAGATGCTGTTGACTAGAGGAAGAAAGAAAAGTCTTTTTCCCCAGTATATTACCTTTTATGTTTGGTATGCTGCTCTAGCTGTATGTCAGGTTATCAAGTAGACTCAAAAATGTACTGACAGATGAGGCTGTCATAATTACCTACTTCTTAAGACCCCAGATGAGGGGATGATGCTGACCCGCTAGCAGAGTCTGGCTGCTCTTGGACTACTCCTCCTCATCTCCATGAAGCAAGAGAGCAAGTGTTGAGAGAGCAAGTGTTGAGAGAGAGAGAGAGAGAGGCGGGGGGGGGGGGACTGCAGTAGCTCAAGTAGCTAAGACGCTGACTGGGAAGCGGAAGGTCAGCAGTTCGATTCCCGAGTACTGCAGGACGGAATGAGCTCCTGTCTTTGTCCCAGCTCCTGCCAACCTAGCAGTTCAAAAGCAAGAAATTGCAAGTAGATAAATAGGGACCACTTCGGTGGGAAGGTAACATCGTTCCGTGCGCTCCCATGTCTAGTCATGCCTGCCACATGACCACGGAAATGTCTGCAGAAGCAGACAGCGCTGGCTTTTCAGCTTAGAAACAGAGATGAACACTGCACCCTAGAGTCGGATATGACTGGCTTTCGAGCAAGGGAAACCTTTACCTTTACTAATAGAGAACAACTACTAATCTACTTTGGACACTGGTTGTATTTCACAACTGAAAAATAGTGAGGGAAACCCTTTAAAAACTCTTTAAAAGATCATCTGTACTGCTTCAAGGGCAGGAAGCTGTTGCTGCCTGACATCTGTCACAGTAAAGAGGAAAAGTAAAGGTCGCCCTTGCTCAAATGTCAGTCATATCCAACTCTAGGGTTCAGTGCTCATCTCTGTTTATAGCCAAAGAGCCAGTGCTGTGTCTGCAGACGTTACCATGAGCATGGTGTAGGCATGACTAGACACCAGAGTGCGCAGAATGCTGATTACCTTCCCACCGGAGTGGTACCTATTTATCTACTTGCACACACACACACGAGCGGCTGTTATAGTGATACATTTGCCTGGACTTAAGGTGGGAAACCTGTGCAAACCAATTAGGATCATTACAAACATATGCAGTAATCAGGCGCCTTGCATAAAGGGCGTGAATATCGTAAAGACTTAAGGGCGAACGTAAACTTAAGTAAATGGCGTAAATAACCTTTGGACATAACAGCAAAGTAGGTTTCTTTCTTTTTTCTTGGTGGTGGTGGTGGTGGTGTTTGAGGCCACGTCCACAGATAGCCACACCCACCAAGTGGGTAGTAATTTTTTTTACAGTGCATCACTGTATATGCTTTTGTGCTGTTGCCCAGCTGTGAAACAGGTGATCAGCAATACAGCCAGCTGCAAATCCAGCAGCTGAATTTAGAACTTGTCAGTGGGATCGAGGGCAGCCAGGTAGACACGTTGCAGTAATCTATGAGCAAGTTCTTGAGGATGGTTGGGACTGAGCTCAAATGGAAGAGAAAATGTCTCACATGACCCAGGACAAAGAGTTGAGACACTGAGCCTGGAAGGTAATATTTAATTGGTTTTCATTTAATAAATGATAAATATGTGTGCATACTCACATTCAAACACACTTGGATGAAAAAATGCCACATTGCTGTTTAAGAGCAGGAAGTTATTCTCTCCCTACATGTAGTTTTTACTGAGATGAACGTGACCTCTGCTGTTTACTTTCTTAAAAGGAAGCAAGCATATTTAGCAGTTTCTGTAGCAGGCACTATTGTCCAAAGCGCTGAGATTTATAATGGTGGTGATTTCTTTATCCAAGAGGCAGATCCTTATATTCGGTTCAGTTGCATTTAGCCTTTCACCTTACCCCTTCACTTCTTCTTATCCCCTCCCAAAGTTTCCACGCTCTCTCTGCTTCTGAAGAACCAGTAATTTATTGCTCCAGTGATCTGTTGCGACCCCATGAAGTCCTTTTAAACAGAGACTCTCTCTAATTGCACATAGTCCAAACTGCTGAATGAAAATGTGCACAAATGAGGCTTAGAAATTGCCTGAGTGTCTGTGAGGACCCCTCTCTATTGTCTGGCAGGCTTGGGCAATAGGGGTCACTGGGCTGGGTTGGTGTTCCACTCTAGTGGAAATTTATTGCCATCAGATAAGAGGGTAAAGTCAATACAAAAAATAAAAAAATAAAAAATAAAGCTAATGGTGGCAGAGGCAAACCATGGGATTTGCATTTTTCTCAGCGAAAAACTTGGCAGAACAGCCAAAATAGATGCACAGCAAAATGACAACAAGAATAAACATGTACCATTTTCCTATTTGGGCTTCTTGAATAAGATTTATGTTTTGGGGAACTGCTTTTCTACATTACTTTATTGCTGAAATTCACATTCTACTTAATCAGTTTCAAACAACACTTTCTTCTATTTTTTAGAATATAATCCACATTAAAGGACAGGGCGAGACCTTGAGTGTAACAACCGCTATGCAACCACACTAGCATTTGCCCGTTGCTACATTGGCCTAGGATTTCAAATTACATTTACTGGAGGAATTTTAAAACGGGCAGAGAACAGAAGAAAGCCTTACCACATAATAATGTTTAAAGCTACCCCATTATTACTTTACAAGAGCCCATAATCTCTTAAACTGCTGTAAATTAATAAAGGTGACATGTCGTTAAGCCACTGTAAATCCTTAGGAGTTACATGAACGTTAAGTCTTGTTTAAGTCCTTGGGTTAGAATAGGTCTGAACAGAGCAATCCTGTGCATATCTGCAGATTAATAAAATTTATTCACAGATAGGCATGTAACTAAAAATGTTTTAATCATTGAGATCTCTTTAGAAATATAATGAAAAGGATGCAATCAGTAGATTAATTTATAGCAGAAGCATAAATTGCTAGTGGCTTTTAGTCCCAACTATAAATCTGTGTTTGTTACTGATCTCTTCCTAGGAATAATCCAGCCATATATCAACTTCACTGGCACCTTTAAGAATATGCAGGATTGGTCCAAGACAATCTGTGGGTTGAGCTGAAAGAAAATTCTGCTTTTAGCCCCACCTCCCAAGTTGAATACCATGGTCAGAAACAAGTTAGATGAATTGATGATGACCTCAAAACCTGGGATGGGAACAAGGTCTTCTACCACAACTAGACTTGCAAAATTTCTTCTTCTTCTGCCATACCCAAATCCAAATATAAGTGATCATTATGGTGATCAGCCATGAAGACTGTTCTGAGAATATCATGCAGTGGCCTTTCATCTGCCTTCCACATCACAGCGTGGCCCCCGTACCACTGATCCAGTTCTGTGAGTCACTTTCTGGTCCTGTTAGATTCTCGCAAGTAGTAAACTAGGAAGCAGAGTGTGGGTTAAGCATAGTGATTCTTTATTCCGATCGGGAGACAAGACTGACTTATGTGGGGGGAAAGATGGTATCTTATATACAGAGGTTTTCCATTTCAACAACAAGGGAACATACCAGCAGACAATCACAGTTTACTACCACCATTTGGTCTCCTGCGCCGCTTTGAAATGTGCCGCTCCTTTGAAGAGGGCGCCCCTCTGGCGGATCCACTTCACGCGCTGTGTCCCTTTGAAGTGAGGTAACACTTGGACATTACATCCCTCCCCCCTCAGTGAGAAACAACCTTTCCCCAACGGATGGGTGGCCCACAAACTCGTCTGGGCCGCCCGTGCGTCTCTGGCACCGGGGTAGGCTCAACGGACACCCCAACTGGTTCGGAAGTGGGGGGGGGAGAGCTCAGAGTGGCCCCCCTTCCGTTCCTGCCTCTGAGCTCGGGGTAGCCTCCCCTCCCGCCTCGGGCTCTGGGGAAGACGTGGGCAGGGGGTCACTGATTAATTCCCACTCCATATCACTCTCCATATCTCCCCTTATTTCCCCTTGTGGCTCCCTCCCTGGGCCAGAGTTAAGAGTTCTGGCCCAGGACCCGGAGCCGCATTTGATCTGTGTGTCTCCTCCAAATCGCGCTATTCTCCATTTGTACTCTGTAAGACACCGGGCCAGTCTGTTCCAACACTCCCCCCCCAACCATGGAGGCCCGTTGGCATAATTCCTGCAGTGGACTGGTTGCCCCACCTCAAAACCTTTTAAATTCGGAATGTCTATATTGAAGCCCCAATCCTCTTGGCGCTGAGGATCTAAACGGTCAAAAACAGTCGGCAGCTTCCTTTTCATTAACAGTTCGGCTGGCGACAGCCCTGAGGCCAATGGGGTGACCCTGTAGGACAGCAAAAATTGACACAACTGCAACTCCAAATCCCCAGGTCCCATGCGTGAGAGCGCGTCTTTGACCGTCCGTACCTGCCTCTCGACTTGACCGTTTGTGGCAGGGTGAAAAGGAGCGGCCGTGATGTGTCTAATCCCATTACGATTTAGGAAATCCTGGAATTCTGCCGACATGAAACTCGATGCGTTGTCGGTCACCACGATGTCGGGCAGGCCTAGGGTACTAAAGACCCACCTTAATTTGCGGATTGTGGTGGCAGAGGAAGTTCCTGACACTGGGATGACATCTACCCACTTGGAAAAGGAATCTACAATAATCAGAAGTGTTGTTCCCCTGAAAGGTCCAGCAAAATCTATATGAATCCGAGACCAGGGGCCTCTGGCCGTATCCCATTCCCTGCGGGGAAGACGTGGTTCTTCGGGCCTTGAAGCCTGACATTCCCTGCATTTTCCCACCCAAGCCTCAATGTCCAGGTCCAATCGGGGCCACCAGAGGTAGCTTCGCGCTAGTGCTTTTTACCTGACAATACCTGGGTGGCTAACATGGAGCGTGCGGAGCACATTGTTCCGAAGAGCAGATGGGACGACTACTCTGTCCCCCCAAACCAAACAACCCTGCTCCAGTGACAGTTCGTTTCTCTTGGAGTAGAATACCCTGAATTCCTCAGGGGTTGGTGGCGATGGCCACCCCTTCTGAACCCACATGACAACCTTTGACAGGAGAGGGTCTTTTTTTGTTTGGGCTGCTATGTCAGCAGCGGAGATCGGGGGAGAGTCTAACACATCCAACATAAGGACCTGTCCTTCCGCCTCAATTCGACCCACATATTCAACAGGGGATCTGGACAGAGCATCTGCGTGGCTAATGCTGATACCTGGGCGATGTTGGAGCGTGTACTGGTACGCCTGAAGGAACATTGCCCAGCGTAACATCCGCGGAGACAGGATTTGGGGGGTGGGCTTGTCTGGCACAAATATACCTAGGAGCGGTTTGTGGTCTGTGATAATCGTGACAGCCCTTCCGTAAATGAAGTCATGAAATTTCTTAGTTCCCGCGATTATGGCCAGCGCCTCTCTATCAATCTGAGCATAGTTTTTTTCAGCCACCGTTAACAACCTGGAGTAATATGCGATAGGCGCTTCTTTCTCTCCCCCCATGTCATGGCACAGAACAGCCCCAACCCCCACCGGCGAGGCATCACATACAAGCAAAAGGGGCTTCTCCGGATCGTAATGTGTAAGGACAGCATCCGAAGTCAACAGCTCCTTGACTTCCCGGAATGCCTTTTCCTGGGGAGGCCCCCACTGCCACACCGCCTGTTTCCTCAGCAACTGATGCAGGGGCTCAGCTACAGTCGCCTTTCGGGGTAGAAAGGAGTGATAGAAGTTTAAGAGACCCAAAAATGCCTGGAGCTCAGTCTTTGAAGTGGGACGTGGGGCTTCCCAGACTGCCTGAACTTTGGAGTCAGAGGGCTTGATGCCGGTAGGGGTGATTTTGAACCCCAAGAATTCAACCTCATGAGCAAAAAAACAACACTTCTCCCTTTTTACCCGCAACCCCGCATTATGGAAACGCTCCAGCACCTTCCCCAGTTTAGTGGCCAGGTCCCCCTTGTCTGTCCCAGATATCAATATGTCGTCAAAATAAGTCAGCACCCCAGGGAGACCCTTCAATAACCTTTCCACAAGAGCCTGAAAAAGACCCGGTGCTGCACTAACCCCGAACTGAAGACGGTTCACACGGAATGCACCCTTATGAGTAGTAATAGTCTGACACAACGCAGATTCCGGGCTAACAGGCACTTGCTGATATGCTTGGGCTAAGTCCAGTTTAGCAAAACACTTTCCCCCATGGAGGGTGGCCAGCAAGTGGCTAACCACTGGAACAGGATAAGAATTAGCTCGGATAGCCTTATTAATCGTGCATTTGTAGTCCGCGCAGATGCAGAGGTCCCCGTTCGCCTTGATAGCAGTGACTATAGGTGTCTCCCATGGAGCAGAGTCCACGGGCTCCAGAATGCCCTGTGCCACCAGCTTGTCCAGTTCCGCTTCAATGCGGTCTTTCAGTGCAAACGGCACCCTCCGTGGCTTCATGCGAATGGGTTGGACAGTTGGATCCAGCTCAAAATTAACAGGGGCCCCCTTGAACGTACCCAGCCCGGGACAGAAAACATCTGGATAGCGTTCACACACAGCCTGAATGGGGTCGGCCTTAACCGCATTAATTCCCGAAAACCCAATACCCAGGGGCCCAAACCACTGCACACCCAAAAGGTTATTCCTACCGGTCTTCACCACGACTAGGGGAAGCTTTGCTGAGATGGCCTTGAACCGCACATCAAAATTGCCGATTCCCAACACCGGACTGTGTCGACCTTGCACATCGGTCAGGTTGACCTGCAGCGCCCGCAGTTTCGGCCGGTCTGCTGGAGGAAGTTGAAAGAATTCCCTCTGTGAGATGATTGAGTATGCTGACCCTGAGTCGATCTCCATGCGGATGGGGCACCCTTGGAGGCGAACATCTACGAAGAACCTCCCGGACACTGACTGTACACCAGATGATGTCTTCCTTCCAACAGGGACCTTGGAAATTGGGTGTTCCATCCTGCGCTGACCTCTGTCCCCGGGGTGACCTTCAGATCGCTGGCGGCACACCCGTGCAATGTGCCCCTTCCGCCCACACTTGTGGCATTCGGCAGTCTTGAAGGGCACCGTGAGCGGAGGTGCCTTCCCCCACAGCCTTGGCATGGCACGATGTTGCTCTTTGAAGCTTGGGGGGTTTGCTGGCGAACCATCCCGACAGTACCCTCCTCTTCCGCATTGTCTGTATCCACTGGAGTAGCGCACTGATGCAGCTGGACGGCCGACTCTCCACGGGCAGGAGCAGCAGTTTTGGCATGGAGGATTTTCACCCCAGCGTGTGCAGCCTCGGACGCCAGAGCTTCTTCCAGGACCTGGACAAAAGTCAACCTATTTCTCTTCATCAGCCGCCGCTGAGTAGCTTCGTCCCTGAGGCCCACGAGAAGCCGGTCTCTTAAGGCCTCCTCCAGGTCATGCCATTGGCACGGCACGGCAGCATGTCAAAGAGCCGCAACGTACTCAGCGACCGACTCCCCCTCCTTCTGATCTCGCCGGTAAAAGGCAACCCTGGCTGAGAAGATGGAAACGACGGGCTTGAAGTGTTCTCGGAGCACCGCCAGGATGTCGGCCAATGGGGCTTCCCTCAGTGCCTGTGGCAGCAGCAGATGCCCGGCCAGCTCAATCGTGGGCAAACCACAATGGGCCAGGAACAACGCCTTCTGTCGCCCTTCATCCTCGATCTCTCCAGCGATTACAAAGTTCTCGAACTGGATCTCGTACATGGGCCATGCCTCCGGCTTTGCAATGTCGAACGGTCCAATAGAAGATGCAGTAGCAGCCATATCCCACCTTCGTCGCCAATGTTAGATTCTCGCAAGTAGTAAACTAGGAAGCAGAGTGTGGGTTAAGCATAGTGATTCTTTATTCCGATCGGGAGACAAGACTGACTTATGTGGGGGGAAAGATGGTATCTTATATACAGAGGTTTTCCATTTCAACAACAAGGGAACATACCAGCAGACAATCACAGTTTGCTACCACCATTTGGTCTCCTGCGCCGCTTTGAAATGTGCCCCTCCTTTGAAGAGGGCGCCCCTCTGGCGGATCCACTTCACGTGCTGTGTCCCTTTGAAGTGAGGTAACACTTGGACATTACAGGTCCTGAGCTCTTTTCTCATGCAAAGTCCACATCAGCTCCAGGACAGTATTAATGAAGCTGCTGCCCTCCATCAAGATGGATTCAAGTGGGGTTTAATCCACTTAGGGACCATCACCCTTTCCTGTGGACTTCGACACTGTTGTGTTCTGTAAAGCTGTGCCTTTAACAATGTACCTTTGCCATGTGTTAACAATGTAACCTTTCTGTGTGCAACATTATAACCATCAGCTGTATCAATGTAAACCTGATAAGGGGACGCGAGCTAGTGACCACCAGATGGCAGTAGCGAGCGTCCAACTCTCATGGCTCAGATTCACCTGGTTCAGCAGCGCGGGACGATTCCCCGCGACCTCTTCACCTGGTCAAGAAGGGCGTGACCTTCTACAACGTCACGCAGGCAGCAACCAATAGCCTGTCGACGAGCCACATTCAAATGTATAGCCAGCTGTATATATTGAGCTACTCATCCGCCATTACCACATGTTCCTCCGGATCATCATGCAATAAACCTGTGTTAAGCCAACCCTTCGGCTGTTCCGTTGTCTTTGGTCCCTTACACTAAATTGGCGACGAAGGTGGGATATGGCAGCCCACGGGACCAAGACATGCGCCGGTTTCGAAATCAGGAAACCGGGCGACTGGGAGATCTTCGAAATGGACTTCCAGGCAGCACTGATCGAGTCCGAAGTCACGGAAGAGGCAAAGAAAAGGGCCATCTTCACCAGGATGCTCGGACAAGAAACAAAAAGGACCTTGGTGGACCTGATTGCACCGAGGAGGGTGAGCGAATTCAAGGCCAAGGAACTCATGCAGATGCTGCGTGAGCACGTCCGGCCCGCCACGGCGATCTTTCCCGCTCGGAGTGCGTTCTGGAGGCGAGTCCAAGCGCCCGGGGAGACGGTCGCCACGTTTGTGGCGGCCCTGCGGCTGGCGGCCGGCCCGTGCAAATGGGAGAATGCCGAAATCACCCTCCGGGACTGTGTGCTGTGCGGCCTGAACGACGCCGAGGCCCAGCGCACATTAATGAACCAAGAGCTGCCTCCCACGCTGCAGGAGGTCGTCAGAGCGGCCCAGGCCGCAGAAGCTACAAAGGCCGGGGTCCAAGAACTCCAGGACTGGCGGCCGAAGTCGAGCAAGGCAGAGACTCCGGTACAGGCGGCCCGGCGAACTTCGAGGTCGTCCACAGAGAGCAGCGACGACGAGGACGTCCGGAGGGTTCGGAAGGAGAGCCGGCGATGCGACGGCTGTGGAGCGGCCCACGACCGCGTAAAGTGCCCCTTCCGGAAGGCCGAGTGCCACAACTGCGGCCACCGCGGGCACATCGCCAAGGTGTGCAGGAAGAAGCGCGAAACCCGGAGGAGCTCCGCAGACCATTCCGCGGGACAAGACCGCCCAACGAGACCCAAGGATGGCGCCCAGGCCACGCGGAAGCAGGACGGCGTGGGCCGCATCTCCGACGGCAGCGAGGACGACGCCCCAGTGTTCAGCGTGTCTACAGGACACCCCCGCTACTTTGTTGAGGTACTAGTCCAAGGGGTTCCCATTAGGATGGAAATTGACTCGGGGTCCTCATATTCAATCATTTCCCAGAGGGAGTTTTTGGGAATTGCCCCCCACAAGCGACCCAAGCTCAAAGCATTGAGGTCCACACTACAGGACGTGCAAGGGAACAGTATTCCAGTGTTGGGGGTTGGAGAATTTCAGGTCAAATTCAAGGAGCACGCCGCGTCCCTTCCCCTAGTCGTGCTCAAAGGGGGAGATTGCAGCCTCCTCGGGACTCAATGGTTCCAGCCCCTGGGGTTGTTTATTGGGGGGGTGCACGCCGTTGGGATGCACGCCGTTGGGACTGATCCAATTCAGGAGGTGTGCGAGGCGCACCCCGAAGTTTTCAAAAAAGGACTGGGGAAATTCAAGGGGCCCCCAGTGACTTTCGACCTGGACCCGGAGGTCCGCCCAATTCGCCTTAAACCACGCAGGGTGCCGTTCGCACTTAAGGACAAGATAGAGGCGGAACTGGACAAGTTGGTGGGCCAGGGATCCTTGTGCCTGTAGATTCTGCAGAGTGGGAAACTCCAATTGTAACCGCACTAAAGGCCAATGGGGAGGTCCGCATATGCGCCGACTACAACTGCACCATCAACAAGGCGATCCGCCCGAATGCATATCCGGTGCCGGTAGTCAGCCATCTGCTGGCCAGGTTACACGGGGGAAAGTGTTTCGCTAAGCTCGACTTAGCACAGGCCTACCAGCAGCTTACGGTGTCCCCTGCCGCAGCTGCTGCGCAGACCATAGTCACCCATAAGGGGGCGTTCCAGGTGACGCGCCTCCAGTTCGGCGTGAATTCGGCGCCTGGAATTTTCCAGTCACTCGTGGAACGCCTCCTGAAGGGGCTGGAGGGGGTGTTGCCTTATTTTGATGACGTGTTAATAACAGGGGGGAGTCGGGTTGAATTGGCCAAGAGGTTGGGGAAGGTCCTGACAATATTCGAAAAGGCGGGGCTGAGACTGCGAAAGGACAAATGCGTCTTCTTCGCAACCGAGGTTGAGTTCCTAGGGTTTTGTGTGACTCCTGAGGGAATCAAACCATCCAAGTCCAAGGTGGCAGCCATTAAGAAAGCCCCCCGCCCCACTTCCAAGCCCGAGCTGCAGTCGTTCCTAGGGCTGCTCAACTTTTACCACTCCTTCCTCCCCCGGAAGGCAGCGGTGGCTGAACCACTACACAAGCTGCTAAAGAAAGACCAGGCATGGAAGTGGGGCGATGACCAAGAAAGGGCATTTAGTGAGCTAAAAAGCCTCCTGGCGTCCGACGCCATACTGACCCACTTCAACCCCAAACGCCCAGTAGTTCTGACCTGTGATGCATCTCCAGTGGGGGTGGGGGCGGTGCTGTGCCACGTGTTGGAAAACGGAAGGGAGGCCCCGATAGCATTTTACTCCAGGTCCCTGTCCCAAGCGGAGAGAAACTACGCACAGACAGACAGGGAGGCACTAGCAATAGTCGCGGGGACGAAAAAATTTCACGATTTTCTGTACGGCCGCCCCTTCACCATTGTAACGGACCACAAGCCCCTGCTAGGCATCTTTGCCGCAGATAAGCCCACCCCACAGATCCTGTCCCCGAGGATGCTCAGGTGGGCCATTTTTCTCAACGCGTATCAGCACGCGTTGGTCTACCGGCCCGGAAAAGAGATCAGCCATGCGGACGCTCTATCTAGGTCTCCCCTTCCCCTAACGCCCAGCCAGGTGAGCAAGGGGGAGCGGGACCATCAGGTTCTCATGATAGAGGTGCTGGATTCGCCCCCCGTAGTGCCCGCCGACATTGCCAAAGCGACAGAGAAGGACAAGACGTTAGCGGCAGTTAGCTCCTGGGTGCAGAAAGGGTGGCCGGCGTCCTCCCCAGCGGAGGAGTTCGCTCCATTTTTCAGAAAAAAGCTAGAACTGTCCCTAGAGAGGGGGTGCCTCTTGTGGGGGCAGCGGGTGGTGATTCCCACTTCCCTTCGGCCGCGGGTGCTCAAACTGCTGCACGTCAGCCACCCCGGTATCGTGCGATCCAAGGCGCTGGCCCGGAGTTACTTCTGGTGGCCCCAGGTGGACGCCGACATCGAGCACATGGTCGGCACTTGTGATAGTTGCCAATGCTCCAGACCAGAGGAGGCCCGCCTTCCCCACAGGGAATGGGACGCGGCTAAGGGGCCGTGGTCCCGGGTGCACGTTGATTTCGCGGGCCCGTTCAGAGGCACCCTGTTCCTTCTCGTAGTGGACGCCTTCTCCAAGTGGTTGGAGGTTATCCCAGTCACGAGCACCTCCTCGGCCCAGACAATTAGGCATTTACGGAGGCTCTTTTCCACGTTCGGCATACCCGGCACGTTAATTAGCGACAACGCTAGTTGTTTCACGTCCTCCGAGTTTAGGGCATTCATGGAGATCAACGCCGTTCGGCACATCACCTCCGCCCCGTTTCACCCGGCCACCAATGGCCAAGTAGAGCGCCTCGTCCGCACCACGAAGGACGCGTTGCGGCGCATGGGCCCCGGGGATCTGAACCTGCAAGTGTGCCAGTTTCTGCTAGGGTACAGGGTGACCCCGTTGGCGTCAGGATACTCCCCCGCAGAACTCTTAATGCGTAGGAAACTGACCACCATCCTTACTAGGCTAGACCCCACGAGGGTAGAGGACAAAGGAAGGAACATCGGGCTAGAGGCTACAAAGAGTTTCAGTGTAGGCGCCCCCGTGCATTGCAGGAATTACGCCGGCACGGGCCCAGCCTGGGTACCGGGCGTAGTTGTGGAGCAAACCGGCCCCGTGTCGTACCGTGTGGAAACCAGCACAGGGCTCCTGTGGAGGCGGCACGCGGACCAGCTCCGACGCAGGGTCTCCGATGAGCAGGGCGCAGACCAAGCAGAGAATAAGTCAGCGTTAGGGTTCTCCCCCACCCGTTCAGCCCAAGGGGGAGGGAAGGGGGACCGCGGGCCCCCACCAAGGGGGGAGGAGGATATCCTCGTAGATACCCTGGGGGATCTTTCCGAGGAGGAGGGACCCGACCCCATACATATCTCGCGGAAGGTCCACACAAATGCGGATACCCCTACTAAGTTAGATTTTGATTTTCAGAACCGGGGGGGGGTTTCGGAGTGGTCCCCCACCTGTCCAAGCGAGAAGAGGGGTTTTTCGTTAGCCCCGACTGCCCCCGGTCTGCCCACAATGGAGTTTTTCCCTTCCCCTAAGGCCGCCAGACAGCGGCAAGCCACTAACAAGTCTCCCTCTCCCATTTCAGGACAAGGGACCAGGGAACAAAGAAGCAGTAGCGCCCCCGGGGGGGGGTCAGCCCTCTTCACGGCCCAAACGCACATGCAACAAGCCATCTTGGCTGAGAGACTTCGTCTCATCCTAGGGGGGAAGGGATGTTGTGTTCTGTAAAGCTGTGCCTTTAACAATGTACCTTTGCCATGTGTTAACAATGTAACCTTTCTGTGTGCAATATTATAACCATCAGCTGTATCAGTGTAAACCTGATAAGGGGACGCGAGCTAGTGACCACCAGATGGCAGTAGCGAGCGTCCAGCTCTCATGGCTCAGATTCACCTGGTTCAGCAGCGCGGGAAGATTCCCCGCGACCTCTTCACCTGGTCAAGAAGGGCGTGACCTTCTACGACGTCACGCAGGCAGCAACCAATAGCCTGTCGACGAGCCACATTCAAATGTATAGCCAGCTGTATATATTGAGCTACTCATCCGCCATTACCACATGTTCCTCCGGGTCATCATGCAATAAACCTGTGTTAAGCCAACCATTCGGCTGTTCCGTTGTCTTTGGTCCCTTACACTAAAGACACCCAAGGCCGTTAGTCCGCAGAGCGATCAGGTTAGTTAACCGCCACCTGACACTTGATGTTGAGTCGCTGGCAGTATGGTCTACTCTATTACCATAGAAGGACAACCTGGCCAGACTGCTTGTGAAATTTACTTTTCATATATTGCTACAGCTTCCAAAATAGCCCTGTTGGTTGCCGTCCTGGCTGGGGTATACTTGGAGTTGTAGACTTCCAAAAGAGCAAACAAGCAACCTTTCCCATCTCTGACCATGTCTGAGAGCAAGATAGCTTGAGAGGCATGGGCAAGATAGATAGCACACATAGCTATGCCTCCAAGGCTGTAACTCTCCCTCAGCATCTGCCACCTGGGTCAGATGCCTTAATTCTGATATGGCTGGCCTAAATGTCTCTAAATTGGTTTGGCTATTGCTGAAGATTATACATGTCAAATATCACAGTCTGTTTTCACTTGGACAATGGCCAATAACTTTCAGTACTTCTTGCTCATTTCCATAATGCTCATACTCCTAAATGTTTGTATACACTTTATGTGTGATTCCTGCTTGTTCTTCGCAAGGGGGAAATGTTCAGGGATATGACAAGCCAATCATTACTGGTTCTTCAGAAGCAGAGAAAACATTGAAAATATTCCAATGAAGATTTTTGTTCTGTTTTGTTTCCTACAGAGAATGGATAGAATCCCAATAAAGAAAGAAAGAGGGAACCAATGTTGTTCCAAGAAAAGATTCCCATGGAGAGACAATTCAGATACAGGGGTATATATGCACATTATACCAGTTCAGATGTAGGGGGTATACCGTATTTATTCGTGTATAATGCGCACTCGTGTATAACGCGCACCCCTAATTTTCCATGAAACCTCGGTATAAAATTATATCGGTGAAAAAGCTTGTTCATAAGAGCACTCCTTAAAACATTGAGGGAGGGGGGGATAATCAGACCCACCTGTTGCAGGGTAAAGAAAATGCAATCCGAAACGAGCACTTCCGACCCCCAGGAGCCTCGCTCGAACTGCGAGCTACCTCCGGGCCACGCCTCGTCTCCCGCGCCACCCAATCAGATCCCGTCAATTTCTTCAAAGCCACACCCCCGCCTCCCCTTCAATAGACAGCCGACCCAATTCTAAAAAGGAAGTAAAAGAGGCTCGCAACGGGGGTGGGACACCAGTCCTCGTTTATAACGCGCACCCCAACTTTGATTTATTTTTTTGGTATAAAATTTTGCGCGTTATACACGAATAAATACGGTATGCACATTAAAGAGAATTTTTGCTTCCTTCTCTGACTTGTCTTTAAAGTCCATTCAGATCAAGGCTACTCACGTCCTACAGTATCTCACATCCAGTATCCCTGGAGCCAATCAGGAGAAGTGGAATATATTTGATAGAGATGGTTATTATATTTGAAAAGTTATGAAAGATTGTTGTAATAGCAGCTGCTAACATATGTCTGCATAACAAACAGCTGGAATGTAGTTGGAATCTAAGCCCACTTATAAAAGAATAAGTCCCTCTGAGCTTTAGTACTAAGATACATACTATTCTAGCCAGATTATTGGAATTTGGTGAGTAATATTCAGGATCAGTAGAATCCTGGTATTTGACCTCAATTCTGTTCTTGTAGTAAAGGGTAGCTGTGACAAAATCTGGGTTGGGGGAGATTGTCCCTCTAGCTACTGAGTCACACTAACTTGTTTAGCCTGGGATAGGTGAACTACCCAGGAGAAACAGTTGTGATGACTATGGAGCAGCTTGGTGCTGGTGCCCTCTAATACCCCAGCATTCCCAGACTTGGCAACACTTCCAGGGGAGTCCAAAAACCCATAATGCTAGAACACTTTTGACTGATATACCCACTTTGCAAGATAGACTGCCACCACATATACAAAAATATCCAAACTCCTGGTAGCTGATCAAGGAAAGACTTGATTTTAGTACCACAAACTGTTTGAGCAAAAACAGACAAAACAGACAATTGGTCGAAGAGATTTAAAAAATATTTTTATTAAAGATAGTAAAAAGATAAAAGGTTAAAAAAATTACAAAAGATTTCTGAATCTTTCAAAGAGTGGTTGGAGCAAGAATATAATTGAGCTAAATCAATCAAGAGAACAAAACAGAAAACAAGAAAGTGAAAATCTATCTAATGCTTACATATTAGCATAGAGTCATCATTGTTCTGAAGCATACACAAAGGGCAGCCTTCCAGACATGAAATAGCATAATAGCAATTGAAAATGGCATTTCCTGAGAGGTAAGCTAACTGAATGAAAGTAATTTCTGAAGCTTTTTTATACTTTAAACATCCCATTATAGACTCTTCCCGATGGTCTGCAAATCTGGCATTGAGTTCCCATGAATGTTCATGAAGACAAGTAATTTCTATCCCCTTCATTCACACAATTGATATAATCTCCCAATTAGTGCAGTACCAGGGAAGAAGCTGACTTGAACATGGAGATCTTCATGAAGATGTTACTTCCTCCTTATTACTAGGTAGATACTGTCTACCATGTTCTCATCTAGCTTTCCCCCCTTTTTATATAATAAGTTTATTAATTTTCCAATAATGACACACACAAAGAAAAACAAAAAAGTGGATATCCAGACAACAGAAGAAAATAAAAATGAAGCAATTTAGAATGAAGACGGGAGAGGAGAATCAAAAATATATATAATTTTTAAAAATGGGGGGAAAGGTTTTTAAAAAAACTTTCTTGCCACAGATATTATTATCAAGCTTTTGTACTTAATATATTCTTATCTGTCTTTTTACAGGCACTCACAGAGCAGCCTGATTTTCAAGATGGATTCTATCTTCCCTCAATTTCTCAGGTTCTTCACAATCGCCATACTGCATCAGGTGGATATCAATGAGAAATACAATTTCAAGAATCCACTGGTGGCACCTGCCTTCAGTACTGTAATATAGTCCATATGTCAATAACATGAGCTTTATTCATGTGGTCAGAAAAAAAGCTAATAGAAATTTGTGCAGGGAAGAGTGCGACCACTGCCTCCTCTCTTACCGCAAATGACAATAGAGAGAAGATGCTGCTATAAGCAGATGCTCTGACAAATCAGTATTCCCACCATGTGCGGCAAAATCTGTCTTCTAACCATACCTGTCAAGCGTGGCTGCAGAATCCTTCTGTGCAGAACCCTTCTGTGCATGCGTAGAATGCTTCTGCATGCGCAGAAAGGCATGTGCAGTACTACTTTCCTCTGCTGGTCAAATTACGGGATGGCGGTGGGAAAGTGGAGGAAGTGGCACGGAAATACGGGAAATCTCGGTCAGTCCGGGATACTTGACAGGAATGCTTCTAACCATTGTTCCCACATGAAGAGAGTGATAGGAAAGGGGCAGGTCTCTCACTGTTTCCCAGTATATGTTCAGATTAATTGTTTTCTGACTGCTTGGATGAGGATATGGGCTTCTACCATAGCTTATACAGAGGTGGGGAATGTGTGGTCTTCCAGGTGTTCTGAACCTCAACCACCATCAGTCTGAGCCAGCATTGTTAACACAGAGGGATGATAATGCAATCCAGTCTAATGAAAGCCAGCTGGCTGCACATTCCCCAACCCTGGTCTAAGACATTCAGCCAGTTTGGCCCGTATGTTCTAAAAATTAATAGCTCCAGAATCGGTGGTCTCGAAAGCAGCAGTGTTCAGTATTAGAGTTTGGAAAGGTTCCCTTTTTTCCCTAGCCATGCTGGCTGTGGGATTCTGGGACTTGTGATCCAAAGAAGTGGCTTTTCCAAATTCTACATGAGCATGAGAAGGGGTTGTTCTTCTCCATATCTCTTTCAGCACAACCAATTTAAGATAGACCTTATTTCGTATAGGCTGCAAACTTGTATTTTCATTCCTCTTATTGCTACGGTCACAAATGATCTCCATAAAATATGCCTTTCTCTGGGGGATATCTTTGTTGTTAGTCTGAAGTTCTGTCAATTTTACAGTAGAAATACTTCTCTGTGTTCCAGCTTTGTTTCCCTATGCTACATCTTTCCTCATATATTTTCCCCATGAGCTTCAGCCTTATTTTCCCTACCATATCATTCACCTGAAAAGAAAGGGGGAGTGGGGGAGAGAAGAAAAAGAAGAGAAAATGTGCTCACAAATCTCAAGTACTGGCAAAAATTGCGTAACAAAAACAAGCATGTAAATCAGGGATTCTCAACCGGTGGCCTGTGGCACAATTTCATTGGCCCCTCCACCATCTCCACCACACCAGGAAGTGTCTTGTAGTAGAGGAATGGCAAAAGCTGTCTGAGGGAGCATGGCCCGGCCCCCGGCTTTAAAAGGTTGAGAACTCCTGATGTAAATGAAGTTAATTTATAGCAGTTAGCCACTCCCCCCCATAATATATCTCAATCATGAAATGCAGTTTGTCAATATTGTAATAAATCTGTACTTTTTTCTCTTGTTGCCTTCTCTCAAAAAAAAAAATGCTGTTCAGTCAAAGTAATTGGCCATTCTTTACATATGGAAAAGCTCACTAAAGTTATTTTATTACTTTAATCAAATTAAAGGTATTGCACGTGAATAAAATGAAAGGCATTTCCTGAAAGTTTTACAGTTTCCTCAACCTAGCCACAAGCTTCAGCTTGTGTTAATGCAGCAGAAGCTCATATGGCGAGCATCAGTGTAGAATGAACATATACACCAATTACTAGTTAAACAATTGTGGTTAAGTTCTTCTTGCACTCTTTCTAATCTGCCATCTTATGACAGGATTCCTACTATAGCCAGTAGATCAGGGCGAAAGACTCAATCGGTCTTATAGAAATTCAGGAGATCACCCACAAACTGTTACGTGAAAGGGCTTGGACTGAAATAATTAAGAGGAAAGAACAATCAGATCTGTTTGTTTAAATTTTCTGTGGGAATCCAAAAGGCTAAAGAGAAAAATACATTTATGGGTATGAAGAAACATAAGCTCTCATTGTCTGAAAGAGGAAACATTGATTGCAACCTATCGCCGGCTCTGTGTATAATAAGCAGAGAATTATACATACGCAGTTTCCCATCAGTCAAGCTTTGGGCAGCCTTCATCTCCAAAATGGTTGCTCTATTGTCCCTTTAGCATGTTGCAGTTAAAACCATATCTGTCAAGTATCCTGGATTGGCCGGGAAACCACATATTTGGGTGTGCGTTCCTCCCCTTTCCTGGCGCTGTCCCATATTTAGAACGGTGGGTGTTATGTATGTATGTGTGCATGTTCATTATACTGTAAAGGCAAGAATGTAACCACTCCAAATACCAACGATCTCAGCTGTAAAGGAACGCGAGCAGACAGCCCATAGAGGGCAGCTGCGAGCGTTCAGTCTCACATGGTTCACATTGCTCAATCACGGACAGCCGCGGGAAAACCTTCCCCGCATTCAGCAGCAGAAGAAAGAGGCGTGCCTGGGCGAGGCCACGCCGGTAGCAGCCAATGAGCTACCGTGCTACAAGATTCAAATGTAGAGGGCTACTGTATATATTGAGATGTATCACCGCCATTACCTCATGCTTCACCGGAACACTATGCAATAAACCTGCGTTAAACCAACCCTTCGGTTGTCCTGTTGTCTTTGGTCCCATACACCAAAGTGGGGGAAAGGGTTACTGCGCGCACACATAGAACCCATCTGTGCATGTGCAAAGGGCTTCAGTGCATGCACAAAGGGGTTCTGCACATGTGCAATGGAGTTTTTCTGCGCATGTGCACCTGAGCCGGAGCAGTTCCCGTATTTTCCCGAGTGGCGCTTGACACTACAACAAGCTTTTAAAATATTAGAAAAAAATTGCTTCCTTCATTCCCACTCACAATCTTTAGTCCACCTGGATAATGTTATTTTTTGGGTTCAGATTATTCTATACTATTCTTCTATGTGCTCATGTGCTTCATGAAACAAAAAAGGTCTGAAGGGTAAACTCATTAGCAAATGTGTAATGTCACATTGTTTGTCTTGCATCCATCTACTAATCATTTTCAATTTAACAGGGCCAGGGTAAAGGTCACCCTTGCTTGAAAGCCAGTCTTATCTGATTCTAGGGTTCAGTGTTCATCTTTGTATATAGCCAAAGAGCCAGCGCTGTCTGCATCTGCAGGCGTTTCCATGGACATGTGGCAGGCATGCTTAGACACTGGAGTGTACGTAACTCTGTTTACCTTCCCACCGAAGTGGTCCCTATTTATCTACTTGCAATGTCTTGCTTTCAAACTGCTAGGTTGGCAGGAGCTGGGACAAAGACTGAAGCTCACTCCATCATGCAGCACTTGGGTCTCGAACTGCTGACCTGCCGACCTTCTAGTCGTCAAGTTCAATGTCTTAACCACTAAGCCACCACAGTACAACTTCAAAGGAAATCTGAATAACAACCAGGGATCTTCTGCTATTACCAGTTGTAAAAGGCCACATAGATTTGTATACTTATCTGTTATGCTAGCCAACCATTGTGTACCTCTGTGCCTGATGCCATGAGTTCTCACTCTTATATATGACGAAGTGGACTTGATCCACAAAAGCTAACATTAAAATAAAGCAGTTAGTATCTAAGGTGCCACAATATTTTTTGTCTTTTTGTTTTGCTTACTCTCTGATATGCTTGTACAGACTAACATGGCTACCATTTCAAAAATTTCAAGTATTAAATGTTATACATCTTAATGCATTGAAGCCTGAGCCATAACTGGGCTATTCTATTCAATGCTGTAGCATCAACCATAATTTTATTGAAAAGTTTCAATGATCTAGATCCGTGATGGTGAACCTTGGCACCCGGAAGTGGAAGTAAAATGCGCCCTTACTGGGCAACGAGAACAGTGCGGGCTGGGTGAATCGCAGTAAACCCATTCGTGTGGATTCACAGGGTGCTTGGGCTTCTGGAAATTGAAGTCCAAGAACATCTGGAGTGCCAAGGTTCTCCATCATGGATCTAGAGTATCAGAATGGTCTGAGGTTAGAGAGTTCATCATGTTGGGTCACACAAAAGGGGCAAAAGGGAAGGAGAAGTTACATTTTCCTTCCTTAGGGTTCCTCTCTTTTACTTCCCGTTTCCCATAGTGAGTGTGAAATTCTTTTATGCCATTTCCAGGACTGGTATATTTTCCACCACATTGGTGTATATGTGCTCAGGGACTGGGAGAACTTTGGATCTTGTGACTTTAAGGCAGGGGTGCCCAAACTACGGTCTGTGGGTGGGATCCAGCCCCTGATGCCAATCCATCCGGCTCATGAAGTCCTCATTGCTCCCAGAAGCGGAAATAAAATGCGCCCATCCAGGAGTGGGAGTGACGAGGGCTTTGCGGGCCGGTTGAATTGGCATCAGGGCCCAGATCTGGCCCACAGGCCAAAGTGACCGGCCCCCTGAACTATGTGACCGGCCCACAGACAGAAACGTTTGGGCACTCCTGCTCTAAGACCTCTCCACATATGTCCATGCTGTGCTCCTGATCTGCTCCCTTTTTCATCTCTCCCAACATCAGGGCAAAGCTGGAAACAGATGCTAGAGAAAGCCCATAATTAGAGATGAAAGTTTACTATAGTTGCACAGAGGTGACTGAGGCAGTCTTTCCAGGTTTGTGAGACCAGACTTCAAAGGAATCCCATGCTTAAACCCTGAAGATCAACCATGAAACAAAACAAACTAATCTCCATAATCCTGGAGGAGAAAGAAGCTCATTGTCTGCATGAGGTAAGGCTGAAGATGGTGTCAAAAAGTAAAAGTTGTCCCAACCCCCCTCTTAATATTTGGAGGGGAGTTTTTTTTAACCCAAATGTGGGGTGGTGGTATATTTTTGTTCTGCTTTGCTCTGGTTCTCTCGTGTGGACCCATCTACCCAGGCCAATCTACACAGTTTGTGTCTCATTGAATGATGTTTCTTAATGAGTGTGTTTCTACTTGTCAGTCTTGACCCCTCTGAGCCTTAGCGCTACACCGACTTGTTTATTTTGTTTAGTTTTCTTCGTATAGTGCTGATAAGGTTGGATGATTTTTCTCCTAAGGTGCATAAGTACTTAACATTTGACCAATATCTCAAGCTTTGATTAAATGGTGTAGCACAAAATCAGAAAACCCAGAGAATTTAACAACAATTCAAAAGGAAATATTGTCAGACAGTGTGCCCGACTACACCACTAAAAATTGGGGGAGTCGTTCTGGTGTCATATGACTGTTATAAAACAGGTGAAACTTTTATTTATTTATTACTAACTTTATGGTTCAAAGGCTAATTTTAATCCATACTGAGTTTTTTGCTCCAAAAGTCCCCCCCCCCCTTTGTTGTGGAAGGGCTTCTATTTTTTCATGTTGGAAAAAAATGATTGAGCTTTTTCCTGTGCAGTCAGTTGTGAGTCCTTGTACAGATGGGGGCAAGTGTCTGTAGGTTGTATTTTGGTGACATAGGCAATTGGGGCGGGACTGCAGTAGCTCAAGTGGCTAAGACGCTGACTGGAAGGCACAAGGTCAGCAGTTCAATTCCTGAGGACTGCAGGACGGAATGAGCTCCTGTCTCTGTCCCAGCTCCTGCCAACCTAGCAGTTCAAAAGCAAGAAATTGCAAGTAGATAAATAGGAACCACTTTGGTGGGAAGGTAAACAGTGTTCTGTGCGCTCCGGTGTCTAGCCATGCCTGCCACATGTCCACGGAAACATCTGCAGAAGCAGACTGTGCTGGCTCTTCGGCTTTGAAACAGAGATGAGCACTGAACCCTAGAGTTGGATACGACTGGCTTTCGAGCAAAGGAAACCTTTACCTTTAATGTTCAGGACTGGGAGAACACAACCTGTATCCCCCCCCCCCCCAAAAAAAAAAAGTCCTCTGGTTTGTTTTTAGTGCTAGGGATTAGTACTAGAACAGCCTTTCACCTTATTGCTGTATCAGAGAGGCACACAAAACAGGAAGTTTTTTCCATTGAGTTCTCGCTATATCCAAGAAAAAAGGTGTCAGCAATAGAGAGTAAAATCCAAGGCACTCAGCTTTCAAACAGTAAGGAGGGGAGAGGATCCCAATAGTGTGTTGAGTGCATGCACACATTTTAAAGCCCTGACCATTTAAAGCAGGGGTGGCCAAACTACGGCCCGCCTGCTGGACCCAGCCTGCGGCACCATTTCATGTGGCCCACCACTGCCTTTGCCACTCCAGGAAGTGATCAGTTGTCAGGGGGGGGGGCATGGTCCCGTCCATGGTGCGAAAAATTTGGGAACCCTGGTTTAAAGGCTAGCATTTCACCTTTTTGCTGAGGTAATAACAGTGAAAAGGAATAAGGAAGGGATCCTCATTTATGTCTTTGTGTATGCATGTCAAATTCTAACTGTTTTTTCTTAGTGGGACATTTTCTAACAATTTTGGGTTAGTATTAATAAGACTGAATTCCTGATGCAATCCACAAGCTTAGTACGAAAGCACTGATTATGATTTCCAACATAATAAAGGCTTGATTCAAATGTAGCCGCGCCCAGTGAAATAGGTAAAAACATGAATATGATTGGGTGAAAGCAGAGGAAGAGAATGAAGAGATCAGGTTTAGGGTGGGAAAGATAGGCAAAGAGAAGAATGGTCAATGTTTGGTGTGAGAAGTGAAGGCACAAATCCAAAACTTTGAGGATAGGCGGTACAGGAACAATACAAAATGTTCCAGTATGTCCAGCAACAATTATCTTCCTTATTTCTCGACACAAGTACCATAAAATCATCCTATTGATTGTGGTGAAAGATCACTAGCATGAAGCTCTGAAGCTGACCTCATAGAAAGAAAAACATTAGGTCAGTTTTAAGGACTGTGTATACCACATGGCATGCTGCTAAAAAAACAAAAAACCCTCTTTAGTAAAGTTATAGGGAAATGTTTTCACACCAGATCAGGTTTTTTTCTTCATGTAAGTGTACACAAAGACTACATCTATGTGTTTTAAAACAGAATGTCTAACTTTCCCTAAAGTGTTTTGTAATAAAGTGATCAGCAGACTAGTTAGCTATTGTCAGGGTCTCCTTCCTTGGTAGGATCAGGACAGACAAACATGGCCAGTGGCTAAGCTACTTGAGAGATTTAGGACATTCTAGCCCAGGGATTCTCAACCTGTGGCCCACAAGCTGGATGCGGCCTGCAGTGCCATTTCATGTGGCCCCCCACTGCCTCCACCACACCAGGAAGTGCCATGTAGTGGAGGAAGGGCAAAATGACCATCTGGCCCCCAAAGCTATCTGAGGGAGTGTGACCAAGGCCCAGCATAAAAAGGTAGAGAACTCCTGTTCTAGCTCATAAAAGTAACTTTTCCAAGCTCTGCCCATCCCATCAAAAAACATTTCTGCTAGTGCTATTCTTAATTAATTATCTATCCTTTATAGCTAATGAAGCTAAATATAATTGTACAGTGGAACCTCATACAACAATTGCCCCATATAGCAACAAAATCACATAACAATTAGGGGTGGTTTTTTTTGGGAAATAATGTCCTGCGTAACAATTTTCCCTATGGAAAAAATAGTACAACAATTTTTCAAGGGGAAAAACCACTTAGCAAATATATATATTTGTATGATGCATCCCATAGGGAAAATCGCTATACGATGCATGTATCGCATAGCAATTGTTTCATACAACAACGAGTCCCAAAGAACGGATTAAAATCGTTGTATGAGGTACCACTGTAGTTTGTTTTTTTTTGCTCCTGACAGAATGTGTTGTGTGTTGATCCTTGTTTTTTTATCAAGTCCATCTTTTTTTAAAATGCACATCACATTTCAAATATTTAGTGAATCTGGCATGTGATTTTAGACTTTTTGTTTTCACACACAGTTTATCCTTGGCTTCTACTTCGTTTGAATTGCAGTGAACAAACGTTCTCTTGGCGCAGCTATGGGAAAACATGAAACAGGAAGGGGTGGCAATGAAATCCCCTGGCCAGAACTTGAAGTATAATATCTGATGTATATATGTTGTGAGAGGGAGATGGTAAGTGTCACACCTGCCATTGAGCCATAGCAGGAATGGCTGAAAGCCACATTCACCTTTAAATGCTTTTCAATAGAAGTAAGAAAAATGTCAGTGGAACTAATAACGCAAAGGAAGATGGTCCATTAATATTGGCTGCCTTTTCTGGCATGCAAATGTTTCCCCCTAAATACTTGAGTTTAATTGGTGGCATTTTAATAGTCAAAGGGGATGTTAAGCAAAATAATTGTCTGAAATTAGCCCGTTTCCCCTCTTGCTATATGAGTTATGTGCCATGTCAACTTGACTTACGAATTAAGCTTGAATTTACCTTCTACAAACTGCAAAACTTTAGTGTATGAGAGTCAAGACACAAAGCACAGCCAACGGCTGGGTTAACTCAGGTTTATTGCATGGTGGACAGAGGGAACATGAGGTAATGGCGGACGAACAGCTCTATATATATGGCAGTAACGTATTTGAATGTGGCTCCACGGTAGCCCGTTGGCTACTGGTCCGCGTGACGTCATGGCTGGTCACGCCCTTCTTGTCCAGGTGTAGGTAGCGGCGGGAAACCTCCCGCGCTGCGGTCTTTGATGGGTTTGGACCAAGAGAGCTTGGACGCTCGCTGCTGCCAGCTGGTGGTCATTAGCTCGCGTCCTATTACAGGGTTTATATGGTACAGCTGAAGGTTACATTGTTACTCTTGGCAAGGTTACATTGGTTCAGATACATTGACATCACATGTAGAAGGTTACACTATTAGGACACAACACTCCTCCCCCCTAGGATGAGACGAAGTCTCTCAACCAAGATGGCTTATTTCGAACACGCTGGGGTCTCGGCGCGGGCTGCCCTGCCCCGGCTTCGCTCCCTCCTCCTTGCTCCCTGGCTTCCTGCCCTGCAATCGGAGAGGATGACTCGTTAGTGGTTTGCCGCGGCTCTGCGGCTTTGTTGGGAGGTGTGTGCTTTGTTTGGGAAGAACCGGGGGCACTGGGGACTAACGAAAAACCCCTCTTCTCGCTTGGATGGGTGGGGGAACACTCCGAAACCCCCCCCGGCTCGCAAAATCAAAATCAAAATCGGATTCGGGGGAAGCGGCAGCGGCGGCCGCACACTCCTTTTCCCTCCCCCCGGGCTCGGATAGAACTGGGGTATCAAAAGGATATGAGTCGGGCTCGCTGCTTTCCCCCCTGTCTCCCCCTTGGGCTAAACGGGTGGGGGAGAACCCTACCGCTGAATCATGTCGCTGTGCTCCACTGGTCGGCCCCTCGCTCACTCGGTGCCTCAGTTGATCAGCGTGCCTCCTCCAGAGGAGGCCGGTGCTAGTTTCCACCCGATAGGACACTGGCCCCGTCTGTTCTATTATCGTCCCTGGCACCCAGGCTGGGCCTGCGTTGGCATAGTTCCTGCAATGTACCGGATCGCCTATGCCGAAACCTTTCGAAACCGCTAACCCTATGTTCTTCCCTTTGTCCTCGACCCTCGACGGGTCTAGCCTGGACAAAAGCGTGGTCAGTTTCCTCCGCATCAGCAGCTCGGCCGGCGAGTAACCGGACGCTAAGGGGGTCACTCTGTACGCTAATAGAAATTGACACACCTGGTGATGTAGATCTCCCGAGCCCATGCGCCGCAGCGCATCTTTTGTGGTGCGCACCAACCGTTCCACTTGGCCATTCGTGGCCGGGTGAAACGGCGCGGATGTGACATGCCAAATTGCATTTGCCTCCATGAATGCCGCGAACTCAGCGGACGTGAAACAACTGGCGTTGTCGCTGACCAAAGTGTCGGGTAAACCGAACGTGGAAAAGACCCTCCTTAGCTGGCGAATGGTAGTGGCGGAGGATGTGCCCTTTACCGGAATGACCTCCAGCCACTTTGAGTATGCATCCACCACCAGGAGAAACATGGTTCCCCGGAATGGGCCAGCAAAATCTACGTGCACCCTGGACCACGGTCCCCTCGCTGCGTCCCATTCCCTATGTGGTAGGCGGGCCACCTCCAGTCGAGAACATTGACATGCTTCACAAGTGCCAACCATCTGCTCTATGTCGGCGTCCAGCTGGGGCCACCAGAAGTAACTCCGGGCCAACGCCTTGGAACGGACGATCCCCGGGTGGCTGACGTGCAACAGCTTTAGCACCTTCGGCCGCAGGGACGTAGGAACCACCACCCGTTGGCCCCACAACAGGCACCCCCTCTCTAAAGACAACTCCACTCGCTTTCGGAAGAATGGGTCGAATTCCGTGCCTGGGGATGACGCCGGCCACCCCTTCTGCACCCACGAGCATACCTTCTCTAGTGTTCTATCCTTTCCGGTCGCCCTGGCAATGTCGGCCGGTACTATCGGGGGTGACTCTAAAACCTCTATTAGCAATACCTGGCGGTCTCTTCTTACCCCTGCCTTCTGGTCGTCCGACAATGGTAACGGCGACCGTGAGAGCGCGTCTGCATGGCTGATTTCCTTCCCTGGCCGGTATTCTAATTCATGTTGATATGCGTTAAGAAAAATAGCCCACCGCAGCATCCTCGGGGACAGGATCTGTGGCGTGGGCTTATTTGCAGTGAAGATCCCTAACAGGGGCTTGTGATCAGTAACGATCTTGAACGGCCGACCATACAGAAAATCGTGAAATTTCTTGGTTCCCGCTACTATCGCTAGTGCCTCCCTATCGGTCTGTGCGTAATTCCGCTCTGCTTGGGACAGGGACCTTGAATAAAACGCTGTCGGGGCCTCCCTTCCGTCGCCTAACACGTGGCAAAGCACCGCCCCCACCCCCACCGGGGATGCATCGCAGACCAAAACTATGGGCCGTTTGGGGTCGAAATGAGTCAGGATTGCCTCGGATGTGAGGAGTTGCTTTAACTCTGAGAACGCTCTTTCTTGCTCGTCACCCACAGCCATTTTTCCTCTTTTTTAAGCAGCCGATGAAGCGGCTCGGCAACAGACGCCTTCCGTGGAAGGAAGGTATGGTAGAAATTGAGAAGCCCCAGAAATGACTGAAGCTCGGTTTTGGAAGTGGGGCGAGGGGCTTTCTTAATGGCGGCTACCTTAGATTTGGACGGCCTAATTCCCTCGGGTGTGACACGGAACCCTAAAAACTCAACCTGTGTTTCGTAAAATACACATTTGTCTTTTCTCAGTCGCAGCCCCGCTTTCTCGAACACGGCCAGGACCTTATCCAATCTGTGGGCCAGCTCGGCCTTACTCCCCCCCGTTATCAACACGTCATCAAAATATGGCAACACCCCTTCCAGCCCCTTCAGGAGGCGTTCCACTAGCGACTGAAAAATGCCAGGTGCCGAGTTCACGCCGAACTGTAACCTCGACACCTGGAACGCCCCCTTATGTGTGACTATTGTTTGTGCCGCCGCTGTGGCGGGGGTTACTGGGAGTTGCTGGTAGGCCTGTGCTAAATCGAGTTTAGCGAAACACTTTCCCCCATTCAGCCTGGCCAGAAGGTGGCTGACCACTGGCACCGGGTATGCATTAGGGCGGATTGCCTTATTAATGGTACACTTATAATCAGCGCAAATGCGCACCTCCCCGTTAGCCTTCAGTGCTGTTACAATTGGAGTCTCCCACTCCGCGGAATCCACAGGAACGAGAATTCCTTGACCCACCAGTTTGTCCAGTTCCGCCTCTATTTTGTCCTTAAGCGCGAACGGTACCCTGCGCGGTTTAAGTCTTATCGGGCGGACCTCCGGGTCTAAGTCGAAGGCTACAGGGGGTCCCTTGAACTTTCCAAGTCCACTTTTAAAAACGGCGGGGTGTGCGTCACATACTGCTTGTATTGGGTCCTCGCCTACGGCATGCACCCCCCCTATGAACAGGCCTAAGGGCTGAAACCACTGTGTTCCGAGGAGGCTACAACTCCCCCCTTTTAGCACCACTAGGGGAAGTTCCGCAGAATGTTTCTTAAAGCGAACCCGGAACGTTCCGACCCCCAACACTGGAATGCTGTTCCCCTGAACGTCCCGTAGTGTGGCCCTCAACGCTTTAAGTTTGGGCCGCACGTGGGGGTCGATTTTCAAGAACTCTCTCTGGGGAATTATAGAATAGGAGGACCCCGAGTCAACTTCCATCCTAATAGGGGTCCCTTGTACTAGTACCTCAACAAAGTAATGGGGCTGTCCCGCAGACACGTTGAACACAGGAGCGTCGCCCTCGCTGTCGTCCGAGATGCGGCCCACGCCGTCCTGCTTCCTCGTGGCCCGGGCGCCATCTTTGGGCCTCGCTGGACGGTCCGGTCTGGCTGAACGGTCTTGCGAATGTCTCCGGCCCTCTTTCCATTTCCTGCACGCTTTGGCGATGTGCCCCCGACGTCCGCAGTTGAAGCACTCGGCTTTCCTGAATGGGCACTTCACGCGCTCATGGGCCGCTCCGCAACCATCGCAGCGGCGCCCGCCTCTCCGGACCTTCTGGACCTCCTCGCCATCGCTACTCTCTGACGACGATTTCGAGGTCGGTCGGGTTGCATGCACCGACTGACCGGACTTCCCGTGCGATGAGTTTTCCGCCTTGCCGGCCCTCGGACGCCACTCACGCCACTTGTGCATCTCGTCTACTCCAGCATTCGTGGACTCCGCGGCTTCCGCGGCCTCTACAACCTCTTCCAGTGTGGGTGGTGGCTCCCTGTTCATCAAGCTGCGCTGTACTTCCTTGTCCTTCAGGCCACACAGCACTCCGTCCCTGAGGGCCATCTCTAGGATGTGGTCCCATTTGCAGGGGGCGGCGGCTACCCTCATAGCCGTTACGAAGGCTTCTACCGACTCGTCCGGCGCTTGAACTCGCCTCCAAAACGCACTCCGAGCGGGAAACATTGCCCTCGAGGGTCGGAAACGCTCACGCAGCATTTTCATGATGTCACCGGCTTTGAAATCGCTCATCTTCTTCGGTGCAAGGATGCCCACCAGCGTCCGCTTGGTTTCCATCCCAAGCATGCGAGTGAGGATGGCCCTCTTCCTTTCCTCGTCGTCTTCTTTGACTTTGAGCTCCACCAGTGCCGCCTGGAAGTCCATCTCAAAGAGCTCCCAGTCCTGCGGTTTGGTGATGTTGAACCCGCTCTGTGTCCTGGCTCCGTGGGGATCCATAATCCCACCTTCGTCGCCAGTTTAGTGTATGAGAGTCAAGACACAAAGCACAGCCAACGGCTGGGTTAACTCAGGTTTATTGCATGGTGGACAGAGGGAACATGAGGTAATGGCGGACGAACAGCTCTATATATATGGCAGTAACGTATTTGAATGTGGCTCCACGGTAGCCCGTTGGCTACTGGTCCGCGTGACGTCATGGCTGGTCACGCCCTTCTTGTCCAGGTGTAGGTAGCGGCGGGAAACCTCCCGCGCTGCGGTCTTTGATGGGTTTGGACCAAGAGAGCTTGGACGCTCGCTGCTGCCAGCTGGTGGTCATTAGCTCGCGTCCTATTACAGGGTTTATATGGTACAGCTGAAGGTTACATTGTTACTCTTGGCAAGGTTACATTGGTTCAGATACATTGACATCACATGTAGAAGGTTACACTATTAGGACACAACAAAAACAAAGCATGCTCAATGCATTGTGAGCGACATCATGTTCTGTGAGCAACCCATGTCTTCCACTACTAGAGAGATCCTCCCCTTTTAAAAATGTTCTTAGCACATTGTAGCCAAGGTCTATTTTATTCAGGCAGGAATTTGGCAACTTGATCTTGCTTGTTGAGGGAGGTGGCATTAAAAAATGGTGGGGTGGAGACGGATGCTGAATTTTCTTTAACTACTTTGTTTTCAATTTTCTTTAAATTTCTATTTTTTTATTGTATCTTTATTTTGTATCCTGTTTGATAGCAAAATGTCTTTCATAGTGGGAGAAAAAATGGCAAGATACGAAATGAATAAACAAATTCTAAATAAATAAAGGAAGGAGGAATGTAATGGCTAGGTAAAGGTCACCCTTGCTTGAAAGCCAGTCATATCCAGCTCTAGGGTTCAGTGCTCATCTCTGTTTGTAGCCAAAGAGCTGGCACTGTCTGCATCTGCAGGCGTTTCCATGGACATGTGGCAGGCATGACTAGACTCCGGAGCCCACAGAACACTGTTTACCTTCCCACCGAAGTGGTACCTCTTTACCGACTTGTAAATTCTTGCTTTTGAACTGCTAGGAAGGAGCTGGCCATACCTGTCAAGTGCGGCTCCAGAAAATACAGGACTTGTGCAGACGGGTTATGCGCATACGTGCATGTGTAGTAACTACTTTCCCCACCAGCCAAATTACGGGATGGTGGCAGGAAAGTAGATTTAGTGGTGCGGAAATACGGGAAATCCCTGCCAATCCGGGATACTTGACAGGTATGGAGCTGGCATAGAGATGGAAGCTCACTCCATTGTGCAGCACTCCGGTTTTGAATTACTGTCCTGCCGACCTTCCAGTCATCAAGTTCAGTGCTTTAACCACTAAGCCACCGCAGTTCTCTACTAGGCTAGTTAAATTCACAGAAATAAAACGTCTGATACAAAACTGAGGTCGGAAATCTCAGTTGATGCTGATAAGCAATTTCCCTTGAGTCATGACAGGAAGAGAACAGATTACCATTAATAGGTAATGGGAGTACCTAAACAACTCTCAACAGTTTTTAGAAACAATAGATAAAAATGTAAAAATAAACGATTGACCTCTTGGTGGCGCTTGTGCACAGACATAATTTCTGCTAGGCTTGTGAATTAACATTGTTAATTTTCAAGATAGGGCCACTGCTTTCCAGATTATCTTGAGTGACTTCGAAGATTATGTTGTAAGGAATTGTCAATCGTGTGCCAGTGTAACAGGGTCTCCAGATTAGTTAAAAGAAATCAACAAATATTTTTGAAGTGAGTTCATGTATTAAAACAGTTGTTCCTGTGAAACAGAGAATATGTTTTTTTTTTAAAAAAGGTCTAAAAGCCAAATTAGACATTATACTAGTGTAATTACATAGAAAATGTTTCATTTGTTTCCCTAAATAATAGCTGTAATGCACAGCTGTTCCTGTGGGCTGCGATTTTATTAACCCCTCCTCATGTTTCAATGGCTCTACCTTGTAGTACTGCCGAGGTCAACACTACCATTCTATATGGATTCCCAGATGTTTCTAATTGTAATAAAACAATAACAGCTAACAGCACACTCTTAAACATGTCTACTCAGAAGTAAGTATGGTTGATTTTCCACAGAATAACTGCTCACATTCTGAGCAGGTGGTATAATAAAACATCCTCATTGAAGCAAAAGGTGACCTTGACCTATAAGTGAGGGATGATATCTCCATGGTTTGGAGTATTCTGGGCTGGGGAGCTATTACCCCTCCCAAGACAACAAGGAATGTTAGGGGCAGCATTCATTCCTGTTATTCCCAATGTAACCACAAGAATTTAAAATTAGTTCTCTCTGTTGAAAAACTAGCATTCTTGGCAAAAGATCAGTTCACCCACAGAGATTGGGAAATTTCCTTTGAACATAGATCCCAGAATTCACGTGCATGGCTATGCTGCGTGGGGGTTCTAGGAGTTGTTCAAAAAGTAACTTTCCTAAGCTATGCTATGGTGTTTATATTCTGCCATATCTCCTGCAGCTTAAACTGTACTCTGCTTTTACCAAATTAGTTTTCTACATTGCTTACTCTGTAGTAACTCCAGTAACAATTTTTCTACGCTGAAGCAAGTTTCTCTAATGGCTAAAAGTGGCCATTAGATAAAAGTGTTTGGTAGCAACAAATTCAGATGACCTGTTCAAGACAGAATAAAAACAGTCATGGTCATGCACTTGCATCAACAGACCTAGGATTTCTTAAACTGTGCCTTGGTTATGCTTTACACGTAATTGTTATGTTTCCACGGAAGAAGAAGAAAAGTCATGCCCACCATTATATAATATTCAACTGGCTATTTTTTTTGGCTACGTGTGTAAGTCAGGGCACCCCTGAGTGCAGCTTCAGCTGACACAGTGATGGATCATACTCTCCTGTCCTTTTTGTAACACAACCAAAGTCTGTAGTTTACTGGGCTTTCGTTCCTGGTTCTAAGCTCTATTGAGAGAGCCTTTTAGCTTTTTAACTAGCTTGTAAGAATTATTGGGATTCCCCTTTGGGCTTCCTCAGTAAGAAGGTCAGTACAGTAGGACCTCGGATAAAGTCCAAACTCCATTCCACAAGCTTGGACTTTTTCCGATTTCAGACTTTATCTGAATCAAATGGGCGATTCATCGGATAACGTCCAAAAATGGACTTTATCCGAGGTTCCTATGCAAATACCTTAGATAACATCCATTTTAAGTGGTTTTGGACTTTGTGATGTGTCATGTGTGCATGAAAACTGCGACTTTATCCGAATCGGACTTTATCCGAGGTACTGTACCACTGTATTATGAGGCAAGTTTCCCCTAAATAACTACATATTTTGGTCATATACTTGAAGCTAGAGGGGTAACCTAGCGTACCAGGGTGAAGAACTCCCTCAATTCTAAGTTGGTGAACTGAATGTACATCCTAGTACATTTTCAAGAACTCTCTGCAGCACTTTAGGGTTATGTATGAAGGAGGGCCCTTACTGTGTTGGCATTAGAAATATTCTGAGGATAGATGGCTAGGAATATGTCAACAAATAAAATTAATTTGGAGTGCAACACCAGTAGCAACACAGCCTTGCTCTGTACCATTTCAAGACAAAATACAAGAGCTGAATTTGTTAATTGTTAATAAAACTATGGGTTGTTGACAATATTCAAAGTGAAGGAGGTAGCCTGAAAATGTACCTTCTACATTGGAGCTAGAGAAAGTTTCCTTCAGTGGAGATACAATGTCTTCCTTCCTTAGAAGGAAGTTAGAGGGCTACGTCTAGGGATTTCTTTAGCATTTCATGAGTCCTTATAATGATCTTTTTTCACCTCTGTCTTATGAAGCCAGTTTATACATATTTCAGAGAGTAAGACTTTTGAGCAAATTTCCAGGCAGACCCTTTAAAGGCTTGTTTAGATGACTGGTATGCTCCACATTTGAAATCCATGAAAATTGGCATTCTTCTTTTTTTCATCATGCCTTGCTTATGTTCTGGTGAGACCGTATGGCAAGGGTGCCCAAACTTTTCAGGTTGTGGGCTGGTCATGTGGTTGAGCAGGCCATTCATGTAGTTCCTCCCACTAGTAGTAGAAGTAAAACATGCCCGCACATGTGCAAAATGCTGCCATAAATGCACCAGAGGCTGTTGTAAACGCATTTACGACAGCCACAGGTGTTTATTACAGCAGGGTTTTGCGCATGCATGGGTGGGTTTAACTTCTGCTTCCATTTGCAGCAAGGGCAGCATGGGCCGATTAGGTGACATGGGCCAGATCAGGCCCACAGGCTGTAGTTTGGGCACCACTGCCATATGGCTATGGGTTGAAACAGAAAATCAAAGGTAATGAAGAAGAACAATCCTTCTTTTAGAAAGGGGGGCTTCTTTTGTGTCTAAAGTTTCAGATGTGAAGTACATTTATTGAGGGCTTGATATATCACTTTTTCTGTATTTTATTATGTACTAGTTATTGGAAAACGCTGTTTGATGATATAATCAGATAATTATTTATTGCATAGAGGTTGCTTGTATAAATACTGTACAGTAGAACCTCGGATAACGTCCAAACTCCATTCCACAAGTTTGGACTTCATCCGATTTTGGACTTTATCCAAATCAAATGGCTGATACATCAGATAACACCCCAAAAATGGACTTTATCTGAGATTCCTATTCCAAATACCTCGGATAACATCCATATTTAATGGTTTTGGACTTTATGCGATGCATCATGTGTGCATGAAAACCACGATTTTATCCAAATCAGACTTTATCCGAATTGGACTTTATCCGAGGTACCACTGTATAGCATTGACATCCTAATGAGGAGGAAATCATTTGTGTTTTTCACTCGCAGAGTGAAATTGTTGTGACCCATTATCCTGGCTTCTCTGCATTTTCTCAGCATTTTCGAGCTGCTTCTGTTGTTTTTACCCTAAAAAAAAATTGGCCCCAATGAGGAAAGCTGCTGACCCCCTTGTCACTAAGGACACAGGCTGCTATCTTTTATTTTATCATGTGGGGTCTTGTGGGCTTTTACATTTTAACCTGTAAACTGCCCAGCATAGTGCTTGCACTAGGAGCAGTATATAAACTGAATAAAAAAAAATCCATAAATGCATTTTATAGTTTTGAAAGCAGCTAGCTAATGGTGAACAACTGGACCTACAGGATTTATGACACCAGGCTTTTTGAATCAATGAGATTCTGGTGCCTCAATAGTTGTGCAAGTTCTGTTGATCCAGTTGATTTGCTAGAGATGAGATGACCAAATGGATTTAGCCCTGTGATTCTTTGGCCTATCCAGCCTGGAAATATAATTCCATTACTTTGATATCAGGGATATGATTTCTGTTCAGGCACCATGACGGTAAGACAGCTGACAACTGTAGTTAATCATATCAATCTCCAACCAGAATGTACTCTCCACTTGAGAAAGTTAAGAGTACCAGCAACCCACTAATAATTATTAAATTACCACCTGCAATTGAAATAAAACCTAGTGCAATGATGGTGAATCTTGATACTCCAGTATGTTCTTGGACTTCAATTCCCAGAAGCCCATGTCAGCGATCCTGCTGATCAGAGCTTCAGGGAATTGAAGTTGAAGAACAGCTGGAGTACCAATGTTTGCCATCATTGACCTAGTGTGTCTGCGGGCCTAATATAACTTTATGGCTGAAATCCAGTCATATGTTACAACTAGAGTAGACCAGTGGATTTATAGTGATGGGTCATCAAATCCCTACTGACTCAGTGGACTTGCTGTAATTGCCACTTGCTGCTAGACTCCACCCAGTGTCATCTAAACTTTATGTGCTCATCCAGTTGTGAGCTCTCAATTTAAATATTGTGGTAAAAGGGAGATAAAACCGAGCCATCCACTTCAGCAGCTCCATTATGTTTTTGGCTTCTGTCCTGTGTGAGCGCCCATCTCTGTCCCAGCTTTTGCTAACCTAGCAGTTCAAAAACAAGAATTTGCAAGTAGATAAATAGGTATTTACACAAGCGTTCCAGTGTCTAAGCATGCCTGCCACATGTCCACGGGAACATCTGCAAACGCAGACAGCTCTGGCTCTTTGGTCCTAAACAGAGATGAACACTGAAACCTAGAGTCAGATATGACTGACTTTCGAGCAAGGGCAACCTTTTCCTTTACCTGTGCAAAATGTTTAATGAATCTAGTGGAGCTATTGGAGTACAGTGCATTTGCGTGATGTGTGTGTGCATTTGTGCATGCATGCACACCCACACCGCTTCACAGATTAACTATCCCTTTCCTGGTGCATTTGCAAGGGGGCTGGAAAGCGTTCCCTCTTTTTGCAGGGCTTGTTAGATCTGTTCTCAGAGAAGTTCATTAATTCTATGATTTGCATTTTGTCAGAGCACAGTGAATTGTATGCGAGCAGACCTCCCTCTCTTCATGGGTGCCTGCCATGTGACAGCGAGCCAGCTTTTACTGTTCAAGGCATCACCAATATAACTGTTTATTCTCTAAACCTGGAGCAGATCCAGTAGGATTCGGTTTTATGGGGTTTAATGCAAAGGTGTTGTATTTCATGAGATGAAATCATAACACAGTGGGTTTGCAAGAATTTTGAAAGATTGTTTTTTCAGAGGGTTGGCAAGCACTATTCTCTTGATAATTATGTGTCTAAAAACAGAAATATAGATCTTCTTTCATTGGATTGAAATGATAGCTAATCTTTAATTCTTCCTACATGTGCACTTAGAATGTATGTTCCTTGTGATGGTTTAAATTTCGGAATGCTGAACAATATTGTTCTGTTCCTTAACCATTATTGCTTCAGTTACCAGCCAGGTCATTTCCATTTTTAAAATGGTCTCAAATCTTATTATTATAAAGGATTGTGAAACTAAACTTGTGATCATGATCTATCTGTAGACATAAAGCAGAACTGAGGGGGGTGGGAATAGGATTAGCATTCTGGTGCTTGGATATAGGATTTTAATCACATTGTTGGTAGAATGATGTGCATTTAACTCTGTGTTAGACATGGTTCCTTTTTTAGTGCACTCGATGCATGCAAATTGTTCCACAGCACAGCACAGGTTGCTGTGACTTTTCTCTACATTTCAGCTACTTGCTGGGAGCATTTTTCTTCCTATAACAATTCAGTTGATTTTCTACCATTCCCCACTCCCCATGGGGAACACATGAACAATATGGCCAGAGGGGGGGAAATGCTATAAAAAGTGTATTTTTTTTGTTTTGTTTTACTTTATAAGATTTTATCTCCACCTTGTGTTCCCTGGGTGTTGTGTAGACAGGGCACACACAAATATTCCTGTGGATGTGCAACATTTTATACTAGGGGCACCCAAACTTTTGGTGCTGTGGGCAGGCCACGTGGTCGAGCGTGCTGGTCACGTGGTTCCTCCCACCCAGAAGCATAAGTAAAACATGCATGTGAGTGTGTAGAACGCACCCACGCATGTGCAGAACACTGCTGTAAATAAACAGTGATTGCTGTAAATGCGTTTACAACAGCCATGGTCATTTACAGCAGCGTTTTGTGCATGTGAGGGTGCCTTCTGCACATGCAAGTTTTGCTTCCACTTCCAGGAGCAGCGTGGGTGGCATGGGCTTAATTAATTGGTGCCACAGGCCATAGTTTGGGCACCCCTGTTTTATACTTTAAAATACATGTGAATTCTAATTGCAGCATGAAAATAGCCCTCAACTCACTCCATGAAATTTTATCATAGCACAGGAGGATCAATACTGTAACTCAGTGGTTCTTAACCTGGGTTTGATCAAACCCCAGGGGTTTGGTGAGTCAGTTTCAAGGGTTCAGCGGAGGTGCATGTGTGTCCATTCCGTTCATAAGGGTATTTATGGCAAATTCTAGGAAGAGCTTGATGAATGCATGTATGAAACCTGCGGGTTCTTAACCAACAAGGTTAAGAACCACTACTGTAGCTGGTCTTGAGCCTCTGGCGATACAAAAATGATATTTACACACACACACAAACCAACAAAGAAGTTTGCCCATCAGAAATGTCAGTGCCATCCTTCTCCCCTCTTCAAATGCTTAGGGGTCTCTGGAAGATTCTGCCCATTGTCATTGTCACTCTGCAGAGGAATTGGAGCATATACATATGGTCTAGTAGAATCAGTCTATCAGTCTGGCCAGGTTATCCTGCTATGGTAACAGAGTAGACCATACTGCCTGCAATTCAACTCTGATTGTCAGGTGTGGAGTTAACCAACCTGACAATTCTGAGGACTAACGGCCTTAAGTAGCAAAGTCTACAGGGAAAGGTAATGGTCCCCAAGTGGATTAAATCCCACTTGAATCCATCTTGATGGTTGGCAGCAGCTTCATCAATACTGGCCTGGAGCTGATGAGACATTGCATGCCAAAAGGGCTCAGGACCAGAAAGTGACTCGTGGAACTGGAACAGTGGCATGGGTGTCACGCTGCAATGCAGAAGGAAAATGGAAGGCCACTGCATTATATTCTCAGGACAATCTTCATGGCTGATCACCATGAGGAGAGCCAATATTCAGAATCAGATATGGCAAAAGAAGAAGAAGACCCTGGAGACATCATTAGTCCAAGCTAAATTTTATCTCATGTGCCCATAGGTTTGCCAGGTCTCAAAGAGCCAGTTGAAATATAAAGAAATTGCTGTACAGGTCGCCACTCCCCTCCAGTATTCACAGGTTCCATTTCCACAGTTACAGTTACAGTATCTGTGGTTACAGTTGTTTGCAACAGGATAGGAAAGTTTAATGCTGTTACTCAAAATGGTGTGCAATGTGAAACTTACAATTCGTACTTTTCAACTAAGCAAGCTGAAAAAGGATAAAACATACACTCCTTCCTCATTTGGAACAACACTTTATAAAGCTGTGATGCCATTTTGAGTGACAGGTTTGTTGTGCTCCTTAAGTACATCATGTGAATCGCCTGTGAGCACAGTAAAATACAGTGTTTCTCTGAGTGCAGTAAAATACAGAGAATTTCTACTGTCAATGCTTGTTGCCATATTATCACTTTGTTTAATGTAATACTTAGTTTTGTTGAAAAATACCTCCAAAGTGCTAAAGTAGTGATGCTGGCAGTTCAAAAGATGAACTAAAATGAACAAAACTGTAAATATCTATTGAAAGAGCTAATGAAGTGAAGCTGTAAATTATATTCCTGGATATTGATGGAGAGGTGAAGAAAATCATTTGCATAGCAATACAAGTTGGTGGAGATGGATTCATCGATATGGTTGATGAGGGGCTGTGGTGGCTCAGTGGTTAAGAAGCTCACCTTGTTAACTGGAAGGCTGGCAAGTCAGCAGTTTGAGACCCAGGTACTGCATGACGGATTGAGCGTCCGTCTCTGTCCCAGCTCTTGGGAACATGAAAGGAGCCTCATTTGGGCATTCCCTGAGTGGAGTTTCTTCTGCAAAAATCCTTTCAACCCAGAATAATTTCTGACACAAAATAATTATATTATGAAGAAGTAGAAGAACATGTTGAAGAACATCACAATGTTTTGACAAATGAGGAACTAGAAGAACTTGTCAAGTCATCAACAGAGGAAGAGAAAGATGAGGAGGAGTAAGAGTATGAAGTAGAATCAAGAACATGGACATTGGAAAAAATTTGCAGTGTTTCGACTTGCACAGGATTTAAAGAAAAAAATTGGATTATGATCTTATGATGGAATGCAGCATTAAAGTGACTTGTATAATTACCAAAACATTAGAACCTCTCCAGCAAATGTTTGATGAACTGAAAAGAAAGAAACAGCAAATTCATATCATGATGATTTTTTCAAAATGTTGAAACACAAACCATGTCTGCTGTCAAGGAACCGCAACCATCAATATCATCTGCTCGCTTCTGACATACTTAAATAAATACTGTACAGTGAATTTAGAAAATTAAAAATGTTCTAAAACGTTTTATTGCTGAATCATTATTTGAGGGTTAAACTAAAACACAGAATCCTGTTCTTTTGAGAGAGCACAAGTTTAATAAAGTTAATTGGATTTTTAAATTATGTAATGTTGGCACTTTGATTCGTTTATTTCATTCTGCAATATAAAGAATGAACTAATCTTTATCAAAGGCTTCCTGGCTATTTTAAACTTTACTATAGGCTTCCCAGGTACTTTAAATGAAAAATGAGTTCAGTAACTCTAAACAAGGAAACTGTGAGGGAATGGTTGTTCGTGAATGATGTTTCCAAAAGGAGTCATTTCCTTAGTGCACTTGAAAAATCTTTGCCTGCTCTGCAGGCAATAATTTAATCAAGTTTTGGATTACAATATGAGGTGGATGGAGGCATTTGTCCTTTACATTAATAATACCAGCATGTATATAACGGGGTTTGCTACTATCCATGGTTTTAGATATCTACATAAGGTCTTGGAACATTTCTCCATGGATAAGGGGGCAGGATCAGCCTATACTTACTGAAGTTGCTTAGTCTGTGTCTTGTTCCTGTGTAACATTGCCAAAGTAGCGCCATGAAGGCTTAATGGTAAAGATGTTGATCTTGACGACCAGAAATGTTGAGAATCGAATGCTGCATGATGGAGTGAGTTCCTGTTGTCTGTCCCAGGTCCTGCCAGCAGAGCAGTTCAAAAGCAAGAAATTGCATGTAGATAAATAGGTACCACTTGTGCAGTAAAGGTAACATGTTCCATGTGCTCTGGTATTTATTTATGCCTACTACATGATGACCACAGAAATGTCTGTAAATTCAGACAGCGCTGGCTCTGTGGCTGTAAACAAGGATGAGTACCACCCCCTTTTCAGACTTTCCCACCATTACAGCAGTTAAAGATTACAAAGCCCGTAGCATTCTAGAAGGGCAATATATACAATTACAGTAGACCCTCACATAGCATCGCTATAGGGGAAACATCGTTGTGCGGTTTTCAATGGCAGCTGTGCCATCTAGCGGCAAAAAACTGTCATTATCCGCACAACGACGTTAAAAAAATGACGTTTTTTTGTTGTTGTGTGGATAGTCACGTGGCGAGTGACGATGCGTCGTTAAGCGGAAATGACGCTATTCGAATGCGTCGTTAACCGAGGGTACACTGTAATAGCTATTCAATGAAAGATCCCTTGGTGGAGAAAAAAATGTTAGTTCTAAATGACTTAACGCTCCAATTTTTTTAAAAAATAGCATTGTTTTAATGAAATCATGATAATCTTTACCAAAACAATTGGCATGCATCGTGTGTAGAATGCCTTCTTGATCATGAGGCGAGGGGGTGCCGGGTGAGCCGCTGCTGCCACGCTCCTGGCCCCGGTGGGGGCGAAGAGGCCCTTCCCGGCCACACCACCTGCCGGCGTTCCTGGGCCCCGCCCTCCCCCCTCGCCTTCGGACTCAAAAGGCGAGGGGGTGCCGGGCGAGCCACTGCTGCCGCGCTCCTGGCCTCAGTGGGGGCGAAGAGGCCCTTCCCGGCCACACCACCTGCCGGCGTTCCCGGGCCCCGCCCTCCCCCCTCGCCTTCGGACTCAAAAGGCCGCGCTGAAGCTCTCCTGGGCCCCCGTCATCGGCCCAGGATGGGAGCCACCTGCGGTCACCGGCCCCGCCTCCCTCCGGCCCTGTCTTGACCGGAGGGATAAAAGGACGCCGCGCCGCAGCCGGGGACGCCGCGCCGAAGCTCTCCTGGGCCCCCGCCTTCAGCCCAGGATGCGAGCCACCCGCAGCTCTGTCCCCGGGCCAAGTCGGTCAGGGGAGATGGGAGCGTTGGCGCAGCTGTGCCTTGTTCTCGGCGGGGACTTTGGAAGCTGCTGCCACTGAGACGCTGAAGCCGAAACACCACCTCAGCTCTCTCCCCTGGCTGTGGTGAGGGGGGGGCAGGGAGGGAGACAGAGGGACTGAGGCTGATGTTGCCGCAGCTGGGGAAGTTGGGCTGGGCACTATATGGGATGTGAGCTGTGCTTCATCCCTTGGGGATTTTGTTAATATTGATTACTTTTGATGCTTTGTACTTATGTATTATGTGCTGTATTGATATTGTGTTTTTCCCCTGAATTTCTTCGATGTAATTGAACTGTATTATTATATGTCATTGTATTATTATATTGTATTTATTGTCCGCCATGTAAACCGCCCTGAGTTGGGTTGCACCCGAGTGGGCGGTATATAAGCGCGAAAATTAAATTAAATTAAATTAAATTAATGAGGCTCAAAGTATATGATTTTTAATTTTTAAAGTATGTTAAAGTTTGTAAAATTCTGTCTCTGCCTCTAAAATATTTGAACATTTGCATTACACTTGCAGAATATTTCAAACCAGGTTTTCTTTGCAAACTATACTGACAATTCAGACGGGGGGTGGGAGTGCCGTAAACTCTTTGTCAAACAGGTCATCCTGCAGGTGTCTGAAATATTGTTACTAGCTTTACTGAGTGAGTCAATTGTATGGAAGCCTTTTTAGAAGTCCTCAGTACACGTAAAATTATGTGCAAACAGTTGCAGGCGGGTTAATCAGAGCCGATCATCCCACTTCTGCAGAAAAACGTTCTGTTCCTTGGGAATAATCATGCCTCTTTTCAGCTACAATCGAAAACAAGAATACCGTTTGAGGCAATGTATAGTTTATATCAATATGATTCAGTACAAAGTGATAAATGTCTTCTTATTTAATCTTGTAAAGTAAATGTTCCAATCAGTGATACAACCAAAGATCAATTTCTTCTTAAATCAACAATAAGTAATTTCAAGCAATTCATCAACTAAAGATCAATATCTTCTTGTTTCAGAGAAAACCATCAATAAGTAGTTTCAAGCAAATTGTCCGTCTATTAAATTCATCAAAGCTGATCTGGTATATACAAGCTTTTCACAAATTCTTACTCAGGAAGAATTTCAGCTACAGGCATTTATCATGGCAGTCCCCCACCCCAAACCTCACAAATGTGGGCTAACTGTGCTGATTCATATTTTTACAGTTCCAGATTAAGTAATGTTTTTCCTCTTGCTATATGGGAAAATAACAATGGCCCAGTAATCAGTCATCTCATTAACAGATATGCTTATAACAACAATTGAATGGATATCATTTGCTATAAATTAGTCAGTCAGGTTCATACCCTATGCCCTCAGACACCAGTTATTTTATTTTATTTTGAGACATATTTGTTGGTTGTCTGTTTTGATTTGTTGTGTGTTCTGTCATATTATTTGAAATTTGCTTGTACACAGCCCAGAGTGGGATGCCACCCAAATGGGCAGTATAGAAATGCAATAAATAAAATATATAAATAAATATTAACATGGTTTAGTGTATGAGAACCAAGACACAGGAACAGCCGAAGTATTGGCTTAACACATCTTTATTGCATGGTGGTCCGGGGGAACATGTGGTAATGGTGGACGAACAGCTCAATATATACAGTGGCTATACATTTGAATGTGGCTCCACGGTAGCCCATTGGCTACTGTCGGCGTGACGTCATTTCTGGTCACGCCCTTCTTGTCCAGGTGAGGTAGTGGCGGGAAACTTCCCGCGCTGTAGTTCTTTGGGGAATTGGAACCGTGTGAGCTGGGCGCTCGCTATTGCCACCTGGTGGTCATTAGCTCGCGTCCTGATTACATTGGGTTAGCTGATGATTGTTACGTGTTTAAAGGCATAGTATTGAGAACACAACACATGGACATCCTGATAACAATGATTAAATGATTATGCCAAGGTAAAATTACTTTGAGACAAACTTTCTGCTTATAGCTATGTTAAAGACTGAATAAATCTGGAATGTTTATTATGTAATGGTTGAAATCCAGTGCTAAATTGCAACTAAAGTAGGTCTAGTGAATCATGAAGCTTATGGAGGAACTGGCTCACCACATCTCTAGAGTGGGCCATAGTGTGTTAAGAAGAATCCTTGACCTTTTTGGTATACATTGGAATCTGTGACTATAACCCACTTCAGCAATCTTACTTTGAAATTTTCTTTTGTAATCCCTTTTCTGTGCAACTGTTACTTTGAGATCTATAATAAAATGTTCTGGGGCAAGAGTTGGCAACCTTTTTAAGTCAGGGGCTGGGTCATGCTCCCTCAGACAGTTGAAGGGGCTGGACTGGTGCTCCCCGGCCACAAACACTGCCGTAAATGTGTCCACGGCCTCTTCTGGTGTAGTCACAGCGGCAGTGGTGGTTGGAGCAAGGGCTGGATTATTTGGCACTGCGGGCTGGATTCAGCCCGTGGGCCATAGGTTGCCGACCCCTGTTCTAGGAAGTTTAAATTTCCAAAGAAGCAGATTCTGATTCATGAAAGATCACAAAGCTTAGCATGAGACCCCTTGCCTAGATCTCTGTAGGTTTCACTTCTTTCTTTCCTTTCTGGTTAGGCTTAGTTTCTGGTCCATATGGCTGCTAAAGACAAATAAGTGTAAGGTAGGCACGTCATTACAAGATACCATCCCCTCATATTTTTCAGTCAATGTTAAAGTCTTTCTGTTTTAGTGCCTGGAAAATATTCCACAGCCTGAACACACAACCCACATTGCTTTGGGGAAAAGCATTATTCTGATTGTTTTCTCAGCATCTATATGAGAATATGGTTAAGTATTAATTTTATGGTATAATTCCCAAGAACCAAAAGTTATGTTCAATTATGCATTCCATCTGCCAAACTCTGGTTGTGGATTTCTTCATTAAATAAAAAGCACAATGTGTTAAAAGGAAGGGGGGGAGAAGGATACAGGATTAAAACCAGGGAAAGAATAAAAACTAGCCCCAGTAAGTCTCTCTGCCTTTTTATCTCCTTGATTAACCTATCCTGCTCTGGGGATGTTAAAGGTGATTTTAAAGGAAGCAAATAGACTAGATAAGACAGCCAGTTTGCAATCTGAAATAACAGGTGGTGGAGGGCCTGTTTTAACTAAGGAAATAATATTCTTTGCAGAATCTTTCCCCAACAGAAATGAAATTATATCCACAGAGGCACAAACTGTTTTTATTTGGTGTTACATCTGTATTTAGCCTCTTTTACAGTGATGAACTGCTGTAGGCACCATTTCTTAATCATCTCACCATAACTGGTTGTAACACTAGATAATGGTATCCTTTTCCAGCACTCTTCATTTGTCTTTCAAAATGTCAAGGTCAAATGTATGACTCATAAACAAAGCATGATAAGATTAATAATGCTGCTTGGGTAGCTTTGATTCTGTGGTGGTCCATCACTGCTGATTTTGCTCCTTTTAGGGTTCAGTATGAAAGCAGATAACCATTTCAATTATATAAAATAGGGATTCTCAACCTGCGGTCCGTGGCCCAGATGCAGCCCGTGGCACCATTTCATATGGCCCACCACCACCACCACCACACCAAGAAGTGCCATGTGGTGGAGAAGGGAGAAAATGGCCATCTGGCGTCCGAAGCTGTCTGAGGGAGCATGACCCGGCCCCTGGCTTAAAAAGGTTGAGAATTCCTGATATAAAGGTTCATTTGAATGTCAAGCCAACAAGCTATCTTCTAAGTCAGGGATGCACAAACTATGGCTAGTGGGCTAGATGCAGCCCACAACACCCTCACTGCTCCCGGAAGCGGAAGTAAAATGTGCATGCGCAGAACACTGCTGTAAATGACCTGCAGCTGTCATAAACACATTTACAACAGTCGTGGGTCATTTACTGCAGCATTCTGTGTATGCATGGGTGTGTTCTGCACATGCACATGTGTGTTTTACTTCCGTTTCCAGGTGGGAGGAACCATGTGACCAGCATGCTCAACCACATGACCGGCCACAGCCCAAAAAGTTTGGGCACCCCTGTTCTAAGTGACAGTGGTTCAGTTTCATGTTCTAAGAAAAACAAAAGATGTGGAGCTAGATTGTTTTGAGGGGAATCATTATACCACAGCACATACATGATTATTGACATCCCTAAAATTCCATTGACTCTGGTAGAGATTCATAACTGGAATTAGCTCACAGTTTATGAAAGATACTGCTCTACTTTAATAATTATATTTAGCAGTTGTTACAGCAATCAAGGAGAAATCTCTTGAGGATTAATATAATATAGCTTACTATGGTAGCTATATTTTGACTGAAATCCTCTTGGTGTAAGACACTGAAGTTGATTGGAAGGTTGGCAGTTTAGTAGTTTGAGGCCTGAGTGCTGCACAACAGAGTGAGCTCCCATTTCTGCCCCAGTTCTTGCCAACCTAGTAGTTTGAAAGCAAGAAATTGCAAATAGATAAATAGGGACCACTTCAATGGGAAGGTAAACAGCATTCTGTGTCTAGTCATACTTGCCACATGTCTGTGGAAACATCTGCAGACTCAGACAACACTGGCTCTTTGGCTGTAAACAGAGATGAGCACTGAACCCTATAGTTGGATACAACTGGTTTTCAAGCAAGGGTCACCTATACAGGCTGAAGTCCTGTTGGTGCAAACCTATGCTGCTCAAGTCAGATGACATTATCATCAAACAACAAATCTCTTTAATTTAATTTAATGTAAAGCTTCCTATTCTTCCCTTTCCTTCAGGTTCTGGGACTCCCTGGGGATCTCCTTGGCCTTTGGGGAGCCTTCAGAAGCCTCAGGATGTGGGAGGGGGGGAGCATTTAATATTGGAAAACCACTGCTAAATTGTCACCGGTATCCCAATTTGGCATCAAGGTTCTTAAAGGTTTCCTGAAGACAAAAGGAGTCCTTAGGGAGACCTGAATGGTGGGAATAGCAAGTTTTACATTTAATAAAATTTACATTTAATTTAATTTAAACCAATCAATTGTTGGACTTTCAAAAATCTGTTGTTCTATTTGTGACCTGTACTTATAGGAATGGACTTGCCTAACTATACAATATCTGCTAGATTGTTTGCAGTGTTTATTAAAAGGTAATTTAACTAAATAGAAAGAATGAAAAATAAATAAGAGGTAGAAATTGCCAACTCGATCCAAAGTGCTTGTGGTTAAAGTGAAAAGTAGAAAGGAAAACATGTACAGTACTTGTCTGGATGACTATAGCAAATTCATCCATAGAAACCGCCAGGGACAGGCTTTAAAAAAACTAGATCATAGTGAATCCAAGAGAATTATCATGTTGTTAATCATCTGCAACTTTCTCGTACCAAACCGTTTGTGCTTTTTAATGAAGGCAGAAGAAACCCAGTTTGCTGTTCTGTTCTGCACTGGATAACACACATAGCAGAAAATATCAGTGGTTTTTAAATGAATTTAGTCATTGACACTATGGATGGACAAAATGGCAGCATGAAGCGAGCTGGCTTAACTGAAAAAAGCAGATAGAAAGTACATTGTATGAAACTGGGCAGTCAAAACACTGCCTGGATGCTTCCCACAGGACTGATTCTATCCTAGCACTTCATCGCAAACCTGAATCAGCTGGATCCAGAATCTGCTGCTTCATTTTTAAAATAACAATGAGACCTATTTAAAGCACAAGGTTGAGAATGGATTCCCCAGAGAGCTGTTAGACGCAACAGAACACAAATGTACGTCTAATATTTAATAAATAAAATAAAATAAATAAATAACTTTTCAGTTTCAGTGACAGAAAAGAAAATGACATTTACAACACAGCTGTCCTCAATGTTCCTGGAAGCAGGTGGCCAGGTGCTCATGAATCCGGCCTTAATGATGGAAAACTCAGTGACGCTATTGGGATGTAGTGATGACAAGCTCAGTAAAAGAGCAGACCCGAACGTCTCCCCTGAGACAGTAGAGAGTTTTCCAGTCCAGGTTTGCTAGAAGCAGAGTTTCAAGTAACACTCCTGAGCAGGTCTGTTATTTCAATACCCAAAGCCTTAACTTTCTTTGGCCTCCTGTTAGCACTTTTGGCAATGTCATCGTAATAAGAGACATTATAGCAAAGGTTATAGCTGCTAGAATTGGCTGGGGCACTCTATCAGTCTTCAAGATTGAATTTCTGAGGCTTGATGGCAGAATGATCTCAGTGAAAATTACTTTCTTTATCTATCCATCTATTTTGCTGCAAACTCACAAGCCAGATAAGACTTAGACTGAAGTTCATTTAGCCTCATTGGCTTTCCATGAAGATAAATGATGTTCAACATTAACATTGATGGATTAGTAATAAATTAGTTTATGAATTAGTAATGAACTTTCTTTAAAGGGAAAAAAGACCTACCTAAGATACAGTTATGTTATTGTTGTTCAGTCGCACAGTCGAGTCAAACCCTTTGCAACCCCATGGACCACTGCATGCCAGGCTAACTCTGTCCTCTGCCATTCTCTGCAGCCTGGCCAGATCTACGCCCATAGTACAAAATGCTATATCTCTGTTTTATCTTTCCATGCAGTGTTTCACTTTGGGGCAGCTTTTATAGCCGATGAAAGATGATAGAACTATCTATGTCTCCTATCAAAGATTAAATGGACTTAAGCAGTGACATGAAGACAAGTTATTAACAGGTCTTCCAACTAACCACAAACCAGGTAAATATGACTTCAGCTCAGTATCACATCCAGTTT